>JANKKI010000163.1:2925000-3525000 GCA_025175665.1 Cinchona pubescens
ATGATTTTACTGATAATACAGATAAGGCATTACTATCTTTAGTTATCATGGAAATTCAATTTCTGGTTAAAACTGCTACCATAATGGGAGGTTACATGCATATTGAAATTTCATAGGGAGGCCCTAAAACTGACATTAGTGTATCAATAATATCTGCTCTCAAGATCAAGCATATGTCCAACTTTTGCACCTCATTTGATCACGTCTAATGTAACATCTGAATCATCAAAATGTTATTTACCAGTCACCATCATTCTTAAGTGCATCTGTTCATTTAGAGTCATGGCCTCTTCTGATGGCAGCAAATGATGTGTTAGAGGTGCTTTAGTCGCTAGCTGGTTTTGCCTAGTTTTAAGTCATTGTTTTTAAGTCTTGATTGTTCTCTATTCATGCATGTTATGTGAAAGGGATTCATAAGATGGTATAGAGTGGCTTGGCTTGCAAGAGATGCATTTCATAAATAATTGTATTGAACTTGACTACAGGATGGCCCATCTTATGTCCGTGTGTTCGTCAGCATTCTGAGGGCCATATTCAAAGAAGAAACAGTAGAATATGTTCTAGCTTTGATTGATGAAATGCTTACTGGTAAGGAATGAAATGATAGAGTTTTGTATTTTGCCCTTAAAACCGGAATAAATTTAGAGTTTTGAATAATGAATTTTCATATTTCAAGTGAACTAATATCTTCATTGTTTATTCCCTTTTTGCAGCAAACCCCGAAAGAGCAAGATTGTTTCAGGACAAGTCTCTTGCAAGCGAAGATGCTTATGAACCTTTCCTAAGGCAAAATTCTTCTCGAATATATATGACTCATATGTATTTCCATCATGATATGTCTATCATTACCTGTGTTTGATAAGCCATTGTATTTTCTATACCTTTTGGCTGCACATAATTGCACCCGGATACCTGTAATGAACAATGATCTTAGGCTATTCTTGTTATGTTTTCAGCCTACAGAAAAATGAATGTCCTGCCCATGAATCAGTATCCTAATAGGAGCCAATTAACTTTTTATGTGATAAAAAGTTGACAATCAAAAGTCGTTAGTGGTGAGGGAACTTATCAGCTGTTGGTATTATTGTGTAAATGAATCAAGATTTAATGAAAATCTATTACCTTTTTGACCATGCTGTAGCTGAAGTGTTGGGAACATATCTGTTAGTTTTGGTTTTTTCGCATTTGCCTCCAACAATAGATGGGGTTAGAAATCCTCTTTGCTTCTTTTCTTTGGCCATGTTTGGTTGGAAAAGAAAGAATGTGAAGGCAAGGATTTTTTTTTTTTTTTTTCAGTTGTGATATATAAGGGGGAGGAAAGAAGTGAAGGGTCGAATATTGGATTCTTCAAATCTCCAGTTTCTTTGTGAGAAATTTATCTATTTTGAGAACTTCATTGGAATATTAATTTATCCCAACAAATATAAAGTTCTAGGGAAGTTCCTGTTGATGTTAAAGAGAAGGAGTGAATGTTGTTAAAGTTACCTAGTCTTTTATTTTCTTTCTTTAACTCACACACTAGTCCTCACTTAAGCAACTTTTATTTTGTTTTATTCTTTCTCTGTTTTTTTTTTTTTTTGTGAAAGAATGAAAGCTGAAAGACCACAATGCTTGTGCAGATTGCTCTGGAAAGGTAACTGGTTTATTCAAGAGAAGAGCTGTAAGATACTTTCGTTGTTAGTAAGGTACAATAACCATGACCCATACCATGCATTGGCAGAAGCTAACCAGGCAGATCTTTTGCAGTGAATGTAACTCTGCCAAACTCTGCTATTTCAGTGCTAGAACAAAGGTCCAAGACAGTGTAGCCACAAATGGAGACTCTTCAGATTCAAAAAAGAAATTTACTACCATTGATGATGTTTTGAAAGTTCTTGTGGAGTGGTTTTGTGCACAGGTTTGTATTTTCCCTGTTTATGCTTTTTGGATACCACCAGGTATTGTGCTTTGAAGTCAGAAGATTATATTTCCCATCTTATTCCATTTTTTAAGTTTTTTTTTTTTTCTCACTTGGGGGTGGGGGAAAAGATAAAGTGAAGTCATAAGTGCTCCATCTGATGATCCAAAGGAACATAAGACTTTTTAATTTGTATAGAGCTTTAGAGTTTTGTGTTTTACTGAAGTAAAATTAATAGTTATCACTGTCATTCTTTATCCAAAAAAAAAAAAAAAGAACCTTCATCGCTGAGGAAAATAATACTTTATCACTCCTCTGCTAAAGATGGATGAGATAAATGAACTAATGAACTAGCTATTCTGGACTTGCTAAGAAACTATCTGGTAACAAAATGGAATTTGAAAATTCTGAGCTCTCATTGTGCAGCTGAAGAAACCTTCCCATCCTAGTCGTGGCATCCCCACAGCTATCAATTGCCTTGCAACTCTACTGAGAGAACCAGTAGTCCGATCTTCATTCGTTCAAGCAGATGGAGTGAAGTTACTTGTTCCTTTAATATCTCCAGCTTCGACTCAGCAGTCTATCCAGGTAATTGAATTTTTCTAAAGCTAAAGTTACAATTGTTTATGTTTTGTAATCATGGTACCTCACCCTATGAATTGGCAATTAGGTTGGATATGCATCTGATTCCAGTAGTTAGAAATTTGAGAGGTTGATCACAAGCGCTATTGTGTAATTAATCAGAGCTGATCTTTCTGATTTCTCATTCTTCTTTGGAACAGCTCCTTTATGAAACATGCCTGTGTGTCTGGCTTTTGTCTTACTATGAATTCTGCCAGCAATCGAATATCTTGCAACTTCCAGGGCTCTACCACGATTAGTTGAAGTTGTAAAAGGTTCAACAAAGGAAAAGGTAACCTTGTGTCCTTATTCTGATGCTTTATATCTTGCAGTTATTCAGGAACTTCCAAGTTTGGCACTTACTGTTGTGCCGTCATTCTTATTTCTTCACATATTGGTTGTCTTCACTCTTCAGTTCATTTATTTGCTCAACCACAGTTTTTAGATCAATTGAATGTTCTTTTATCACCAAATAATGTCTCTAAACAGCTGTAGAACAATGTTTTTGCTGATAAAAATTTATGACATTTTGTTCACTGATGACTAGTAGGTAGTCAGGGTTGTCGTCTTAACTCTTAGGAACTTGCTCTACAAAGGGAATTTTGGTGCTCAGATGGTGGACTCAGGGCTGCCACAAGTTGTTCAAAATTTGAAAGCACAGGCTTGGAGTGATGAGGTAAGAGAGTAATCTCTAGTACTTTGTTAGCTAATGTCAAATTTATATCAGGACTGAGAGTTTATCTAGAGAGAAATATGATTGCTAGGCAAGATTGTCCCATTGATTTGTAACACTTAATCTTAACCCACTTTTTTGGTTGGTTCTTTTTGTGTCCATCTGTATTCATGAGCTACTCAGAACCATACAATGATGTTTCTTTTTGTCTACAAAAAGATGTGGTAAAAGCCATGTTCTTATCATTGACCTGCCTAAATGCTATCGCCTAGTTATAATCTCTGAAATACTTGTATGTGCCAGTTGTATAGCTTTTGGATCATGTGTTAATCATGACTATTTTGCACATTCCCATGATGCCTATTTTGGAAGCGTTGCATTCATCTTTTTGGGTGTCAAATTTTATCACATGCATGATGAAGACTCAGTGCAGCTACAATGCTAGGCTCTGAAGGGTGCATAATTCTAGCCTTACCAAAATTAGCAGCACTTTTGCAGCAACTGAAGTTTTATGTTTCTTTTCTTCTTTTTATCTCTCTGATTTTCCTCTTTAAATTTGCTGTGCAATTAGATAGAACCTAAGTCTCCACTTAGACATTGAACTATGCTGATCAGTGAACTGCCGTAGAATTAATTAGATTTTATTTCCTATCCTCTGGCTTTTTGTCTTTCGTGCTGTCATGTGAATTACCCCTACCCCTCCCCTCGGCACCAAAACCGGTGGATAGATGTTGTTGTAGAGTAGTATAACTTAATTGTGGTCTTCCATTAGGATTTGTTGGAGGCCCTGAATCAACTGGAAGAAGGACTGAAGGACAACATCAAGAAATTGAGTTCCTTTGATAAGTACAAGCAGGAAGTCCTTCTTGGCCATCTTGATTGGTCCCCGATGCACAAAGATCCCATTTTCTGGAGGGAGAATGTTACAAACTTTGAAGAAAATGATTTCCAGGTAGAGGATCTCCTTCTCTTGGTATTTAGCTTTGAAGAGACTCCTCTATAGTTGATTTCAGCGAAGGTACCTGGGAACATTGTTGCATTGATTAATGTTCAATATTGCATGAACTGCCACCCTAAGACAGATATTTTGCTGTAAAAGGTTGAAAAATATGTGACAAGTATGCTAGTTGTTGAATCACTACTCTTTCTCTGTTGCTTTTTTCTTTTTGCCCTTTTTGCTTTTATTAGCTTATTTCTCTACAGTGCTCATTGATTTGTTAATAACCAGATTTTGAACTTTTATAATTTGGGATCATATATTAGGCTAATGATTTGGAATTAAAGTTGAGATCAAGCATCTTATAAATGAGCTCAATATTTTGTAAGTTGAAGTTCTACAAACTCTGGATATGGCTTATTTTTAATCATGAGCTTCATACAATAAGTGGGATGCATTAGCTACATCATGGTTAAAAAATATATAGCTGTTGTAGAACCCCCAATGTTAAGTATAATTTAGGAAGCTTTTACAGTAGTTAATTATGGCTATTGTGCATTAACAAGTGTGTCTTATAGTTTCATTATATTTCATGGATTTAGTAATTTCAACAAATGGCCTAACAGATGTTAATTCCTGATTCCTTGAGTTTACTTAATCACTAGGTTTGCTTTGTCCCTGATGAATGTTGCTGTATAATCTGTAATAAAGACCTTTATTTTAAAAGTGGAGTCAATAAAACAATTTGCTACGTTACTCGTATCTCGTCTTTAGGTTTTTATAGTCAAATTTCTTATATCACTTTCTTTCTTTTAGTTTTGTTGTGGACTTTCTTTTAGAACGAATTCCATCTTATGGACTTCTTTTCCTGGGGGAGGGGGTTTTGCCTTGCTCTCTGCTACAATTTTAGCGTAAATGGGTTGGTGAGCTGTTTAGGCTATTTTTAAGTTGATTTCACACCCTTTTAACATTTTTTTATCATTTATGAACGAAATTTATTTGGAAACCAAAGACAGAAAATCAAGGCTGCCGGGTTCAAAATAGTCTGCTTTAGTTGTCCTGATATAGGGGCAGGTGATGATGTGTTATATTTGCTGTAAGCTTTCACTATGTGGTTTAGTCGATGATTATAAAATTTTTGGATGACTGCAGTTTTAATATCCAACTTGTAGTTGATAATTTTTATTTGTAAGAAAAAACTAGAATTACCTTTAGAAGTGATTGTCTATGTATTTTACATTTACTTTCATGGATCAAAATTCTCTTCCATTATAAACAATTTTAGTACAGAAAAGATATGTATATTCCTATTTCAGATGCAACTTTAATCTTAAGACATAACAAAACATCATTATGTATCATTCTGTTTGTAAAATGTGTTCTACTTGGATATTCGTAGCTAATGATTTCTCGCCAGTAACTGGATGGCAATATCAAACTTAGCTGTAAATACACATACTCACGCATATATAATTTAAAAAGAGTAATTATGTTTATACATGTATAGAAATTATTAAATTACTGTTGAAAACATAATTTGTTAACTATTAGCTGCTCTAAATTTCAAAACACACTGTCTTGTTAAATTTGGAAAAGGATTTGTTCAGCTTGGTTCACTAAATCAAACCAGTTTAATTGATGGCATTTGGTTCTGTTGACTATAGATTTGCAGAATCAAAAATTAGAATCTGTTCAATTTTCCTATTTTTCAGTTAGCTTCAGTTTTTGCAAATTTTGTGTATCTTCTTCGTACTTATTTGTTGCAAGTTTCTACCTTTTGCTTCTTCTTTTTTTAAAAAAAAAAAAATTATTAATCTGTACTTTTGTTTGATGAATCTTGGTGATAAACTTTATGTGAAAAATGAGCTTGCTGTTCTGTCTCAGATCCTGCGGGTTCTTCTCACAATTTTGGACACCTCCACTGACCCAAGGACACTTTCTGTTGCTTGCTTTGATCTCTCACAATTTATTCAGTACCATCCTGCTAGCCGGGTAATAGTGACTGACCTCAAAGCTAAGGACCGGGTGATGAAGTTGATGAACCATTCCTGCTTGATGATTTTGATTTTATCTGCTGCTATTGGACCCGAAAGTGTCAACACTAAACTGAAACATGCAGATGGAAGCAAAATCCTGTTGATATATCCAATCTTCTATGTAACCCTAGTTAGACGCATCAAAATGCACCAAACATAAACAGAATGTGCATTGTAATATTCCTTTATCTCGTCCAGGAAGTCATTGATAGTGATAGGAGTCGCAAGTCTCGTCATAGTGTTAACCTATACTTAGGCACAAACTCAGCAGAACTAACTCATAACATAAAGTGACTTGGTACAATGAATTGTACCTAGATTAGTTCCTCGTTTACTTCCCTCTTTCCCATCTGAAAGTAGCATTCTGAAACTATTCTAGTTAACTTTTAAATACAATTCAGCTAAGCTGCCATAGTCGAGCAGACAAACTCACTAAAGGTATATTGCAGTAGTATCAATTGGCTAGAGGGTTGGGGTAAGGGGAGGGGGAGGGGGAGGGGGAGGGGGATGGGAAGGGATTGTGTGATTCAGTGTATATTGTATGTGTTAGATACCACATAAAACTCGTGCGATTATTCATTAGGCTAACAATTACTAATTTGGAAGAATCAATCGAAATTAGTTAGATAGCATCTGCAATGTTAGATACCATCTGCCAGGGAGTCAACGAGTAGTTAGATAGCATAAGCCAGGGACTCAACAAGCAGTTATATGCAATATTACATCAATACCACACCAGAAACTCAGCCTTGAATCATTTGGAAGAAATTTACATGCAAAATGCTCATGTTCGACCCACTGAAACCACCAATAGCCTATATCTACGACACACAGAATTTCTAAAGGAAATGGTGGATTTGCTACTACAAGGATTCAACCTCGACATATGACTGCTGCTCAATTTGCAGTTCTCACTGCGGCTCAGTGATCTTTGCCATTTGTCTTGGATTTCACGGGATCTGGCACATGGTATGACCAATAAAGTGGTAGAAGCGTGCATGCTGCCTGTATAAGAAGGGCTAGTGGGAAGCCTGAGAAGTCGTTTCCAGTGACTCCAAGAAATGATGCAAGTGCAACACCAAAGTATCCGCTCACTATAAATGCAAGTGCGATGAGAGGACATGAGAAATGCCATAACAGATCCCTCACATCCTGGTGGGCAAAGTTGAGCTATTAATACAGAGAAAGGAAGGATTTTCGTAAAGAATAGAGCCTCAAGAACTCCTGAGAAAACCATCACATATACTGAGTCTGGAAATCCCATTGTCCTGAATACTCCTTTCACGAACAAAATGTCTGATAGCATGAAAACAGCCATGGTAACTTGAATGGATGAGATAACTTTCCTCGGTGGTACCGACTTGAAGTACTTCTCATAAATGACACCCCAGAAAAGCATTGCTACCTGACCAATTACCTTGGACATCCCCAAGACCGATGATTCAATCTTTAAATGCTCTGTTTGATAGTAGAACATAGTGCCTATAAGCGAAGGAACTATGGCATAAGTTGCTGCAAACCAAGCTATTGAGTACGAGATCTCAGGTTTCCGAAGTGCAGCCAGGAGTTCTGAAAGTTGTTTTTTTATCCCCCCGCTAGATGAAGTCTTTGGAAGGTTAATTAGAGAGCTTTCATGAATGAAAATAGTTACGAGAAACTGGATTGTGAGGATAATTCCAAACATGAAGAATATTGCTCGAGGGGAAAATTTATCAATGGCAACTCCACCTACCAGGTTTCCGAGTACTCCACCAATGGCAGAGGCCATCCAAACAAATGACTGAAGCTCACCAGAGGAAGATGGTTTCAAGTTCTTGGAGGAAACAGGCTGTTTACTAGTCTCTGCAACAATGGCATCATTGGCAACCTCCACTACTGAAGCACCAAAATTCCCAAGGAGGAGATAAAAGGTGATTGTGAAGAATGAGATACCAGTTCGGGAAAGAAATGCTATAGCAAGCCAAGAAATTGCTTGTAGAACAGCTGCAAGGATAAACTTTCAGTCAGCTCAGAGAAGGCAGAAATTGAAGTCTACACAAAACACATTGCTAATTTACAAAGGTCCTTTTCCTTAATTCAAGGCTTTCTACTAAATTCCCAGAGAAATAAGGCAGCATTTCAGCGGCAGTCTTAGCGTATGGAAAATTATTATTATTATTATGATTTTTGTTGATAAATTACTTTTGGTTTCCAATCCAAAAGTCTGATTTTGTCATTGAGAAGTAGAAGTCAGCTTGATTCAAGCATTTTAACAGAAATAAAGAGCAACAAATACTTGAAAACAAAAAATCAAGCTCAGAAAGCTAAATAAGTGATGAGTGCCTGCCTCACCTCATTCCTGCTTTTCTATACAATGAAAACTAGTACTTTTACCAGTAGAAGTGAAATTAGATAATAATGCCAAATGTTCAATCATATTAGCTACTTCCTTTTTTCTTTCCTCACCTTTCTCACCTCCTATTAGGTTAGTTTCAAATGCTCACTTGATCTTGAAAATAAAAGTGGTGACTATTTTTGTGAAAGGGCATGGTTGATCTTTGCAAACTTTGGACAAAATGACGAAGCCGTTTAATCAGTTGATAGCAAATTATCAAATCCACAGTTCATGTTTATCTCATAGTCACTAACAATGTATTTACAGCTAATAGCTCTGAAATTTAGCATTTTCTGAATATAAATTATATCTGGACTAGTCATTCCTCGAGTATACTAATTTTTTAAGACTTCAGAACCCAGTATTTCAGACTAACTTCAAATGTCAACATCTAGATACTTCTCAACAGTTTGACTCTTCTATATTCCAGGAGATCCCCACATGAAAGATCACCACAACCTTAGAGATCCAATACACTGGATGCCACATGGTCAAAACAGAAACTAATTACACAAAGTATATGACTATCTTCCGTAACTCGTCTTCCCATTTGACATTTATGAATCAATAAAAACCCCGAATTTTCAAAAAATCATTGCAACAAGCAAATGAATATAAAGTCAAAAAAAGAAAAGAAAATCCTAGCAACTGCATTACCTCCAATAACAATATAGGGAGTACGATGTTGGCCAAAAATGTAAAAAGAATCAGAGATAATTCCATAGAAGGGTTTGGCAACCATAGGCAAATAAGCAGAACTCTGAAGGATCTAAGCAATGCAGATGGGTCTACTCTTAGCCCATCTTTTAGGAAAAAATTCACTGCCAGCCACGGACAAAACCGAAATCCTTGAACCCAAAACCCTATTCCCAACAAAAATTTCCTCATTTTCTCACTCTTCTTACTACTACTAGAAGCAGTTGTGTGCGCTTCAGGACTACTGCTGGTATTGGTAGTAACATTACTACTGCCCCTCCCTCTCCTCCTTCCGCCTCTTTCCTCATTAGCTTCAAAAGAAGAAACCATTTTTCCTGTTTATCTCTTTCTTCAAACTACAATTAGGTATAGCAATTACTATTACTAGGCCTTACATAAGAATCATGGTCTTGGCCACACGGGTTGGTGCTGATAGCAGTGACTTAATGCTGGATTGAGACTGTTCGTAGGGCCAATTTTTTACGTGCTCTATTTTCAAATAAGGTTAAAGGGGACAAAGGCATGTGAGATTTCAGCGATTTGAATAAGACACATACTATGGTACTTTTCACTAATCACCTTCTGTGAGATAGCGGCTGCGGTAGCAAATTAGTGTCAGTAAAATATTCAGCAATAATTTTACTGCAAATAAAGAAATGGATTCTTGATTAAAAAATTGGTCTAACAGGTCACACAATACACAACTTGTGATATATATCCCCAAAATCAAGTGAGTGATCAGATTGCATATCAAATAACAGAATCAAATATTGTAAAGAATAAAATAAAAATAAAAGGGACCAAGAAAGTGTATTTATTACCTCCAATGGCAATGTAAGGAATGCGATGCTGACCAAGAATGTAATATGAATCAGAGATAATACCATAGAAGGGCTTGGCCACCATAGCAAATTAGCAGAATTCTGAAGAATCTGCAAAGTGGAAGAGTCTACTTTTAGCCCATCTTTTAGGAAAAAATTCACCCCCAGCCATGGAAAACACCTCAATCCCTGCACCCAAAACCCAATTCCCAACAACAATTTCCTCATTTTCTCAGCCCCATTCCCACTACTACTAGTAGGTATTGCAGTAGGAGTAGTACTTCGTGCATCAGCACTTGTACCATTGGTTCTTTCACCCGTGTGTCACGGGCTCACTATTTTTAGTGCTCCCAACCCGTGCGGCACTTAGATTCTCACCCTAAGTCAGCCTTTCTCACACTCACAATAATAGAAGAGAGAGAATTGAGAGAAACTATAAGTCTGTATATGTCAATTATCAACTTCTGAGATGTGTTATAAGAGAGGGGGTTGGCCCCTTTTTAGTACTTGTAAGAGAGAAAGCTAGTCTCTTATACACATCTAGATGTGTATAAGAGACAGATCTCCTATAGAAGGAATATTCTTTGTATGAATTCTCTCTCCCTCATGAAAAAATGCCTTGAGAAGTCTAGAATGTTCCTTTATCTTCCTGGGCCAATCATTTGGACTTACTTTTATTTTGGGCCAAACCTCTTCGTTTAAATGGGCGGACCGTGTCATTTGCCCCGCCTATTCGACTAACGTCCTCGTTTCCTCTGAGTTTGAGGAAGGCGACCTTGTCTGTCTTGGAAACTCATACTTCATCTGTTGGGTCCGCGGTTGGGGTCTTCCTCGTCCCCGTGGTATGGCTTCAACAAGCTCACATGGAACACCGGATGAAGTTTTAGTTTCGAAGGGAGTTCCACCTTGTACGCCACCTTCCCTACTCGTCTTAGTACTTTGAACGGGCCCTCGTACCTTCGAAGTAGTCCCTTATGCACCTTCCGATATCTAAGTATGGAGTGCATCTTGACTAACACAAGGTCGCCTTCCTCAAACTCAAGGAATCGTCTCTTCTCATCAGCCCATTTTTTCATCTTCTTAGCAACTTTTTGTAGGGATGCCTGCCAAATCTGCCTCCTCGTGCCATGTCTTGGCCAATTCGTATCTTTGCAGGGGTTACCACTTTTCGTCCGTCACGACGGTGCTAGGAGTGAGTGGTTGTTGTCCCATCACTATTTCAAAAGAACTTTTCCCTGTAGACTCGTTCACCTGCAAGTTAAACGAGAATTGGGCAACATCAAGCAGTTTTGCCCAATTTTGTTGGGTTGAACTCACATAATGCCTCAGGTATAGCTCTAATAGCGCATTCGCCCGTTGAAACGAGGAGAGCCAACCTTCCTCGTTGACATGTTGAGCTCCGAACCCGAGTTCAAACAACTCGTCCGAATTTACCGGTGAATCGGGATCCCGATCACTTACAATTGTTCGGGCACTCCCTAATACTTTATGATATGCTTCATGAATAGTCGAGCCTTCTCTGGGATCCTTGGAAGCGGCTATAAAAGTCCCATACTTCGAGAACCTGTCGACTACCACCATGATGGTTTGGCATCCCTCAGATTTTGGGAAGCCAACTATAAAATCCATTGAGATCTTATACTTGTCTTGTTGGCATCTAAGACAGTTCGAACATAAGTCTCCACGTCGTCTCTCATTCGAGGCCAATAGTATCCGTTCTGCATCAGCGCCAAGGTACGGTGCATCCCCGGGTGGCCCGCCCACTTTGAGTCGTGGCACTCTTCCATTAACTCCCGTCTTAAGTTCCCATAGTGCGGCACGTAGAGGCGTCTCCCTTTCGTGTAGAGCAACTCCTCCTCAACCCAAAACCTTCGAGTTTTCCCCTCCTTGGCATATTCGAGCAGGCTCCTAGCAGCTGCATCGTGTTTCAATCCTTCTTTGATCCTGTCGGGCAACAGACTCTCAAGTTGGCTAGTGGCCGCAAGCATAGTCTTTTATCAAGGCGTCAGCAACAGAGTTGACCCTCCCACACTTGTACTCCAGTACATAGTCAAACTCTGCCAAAAAGTCCTGCCACCTTGCTTGTGGGTTGGGAGAGAGTTTCTTTTGGGACTGGAAGTAGCTTGTGGCAACGTTGTCCGTTCGCACCGTAAAATGGGACCCCAATAGATAGTGCCTCCATGTTCTTAGGCAATGGACAACCGCTCATTTCTTTTTCTTGCACTGTATATCTCCTTTCTGCCTCGCTAAACTTTCTTGACTCGTAGGCCACTGGATGTCCTTCTTGCATTAATACCCCGCCAATGGCAAAGTCCGATGCGTCTGTTTCCACCTCGAAGGCCTTTGAGAAGTTTGGCAAGGCAAGTACCGGTTCTTGGGTCATGGCTTCTTTTAGTTTTTCAAAAGCTCCTTGGCACTCCTCATCCCATTCCCATGCCTTTCCTTTTTTTAGCAACTCCGTGAGAGGTGTGGTGATGTTGGAGTAGCTTCGCTCGAACTTTCGGTAGTAGTTCGTCAATCCAAGGAATGATCGCAGTTCTGTCACCTTGGTAGGGGGTTTCCACTCCACAATAGCTTGGGTTTTTGACACATCCCAAGCCATCCGAATCTGGCCTTCCCCCACAATGTGTCCAAGGAACGGCACCTCTTGCTCTGCGAACGCGCATTTCTCTTTTTTCACGAAGAGTTGGTTCTCCTTAAACACACTAAACACCTTTCTCAAGTGTTGGATGTGCTCTTCCAAGGTACGATTATAAGATCACAATATCATCAAGGTATACTACCACAAATTTATCGAGAAACTCTCGAAGTACCTTGTTCATCAGCGTGCAGAAGGTCGCTGGGGCATTGGTCAAGCCGAAAGGCATGACAAGGAACTCATAGGCACCGTACCGTGTTACACAAGCTATTTTGTGTTCGTCGCCTTCTGCAATACGTACTTGCCAGTACCCCGACCTTAGGTCCAACTTGGAAAACCATCGTGCGCCTCCAAGCTAGTCGAACAAGTCGGCAATCAATGGTATGGGGTATTTGTTCTTCACCGTCAGTTTGTTCAAGGCCCTGTAGTCTACGCACATCCTTAGGGACCCGTTGTGTTTCTTCTGGAACAGAAGTATTGGGGCACCAAATGGAGACTTCGAGGGTCTGATATACCCCGCATCCAGCAAATCCTTCAACTGTTTTCTTAGCTCTGCGAGCTCCGGAGGGGCCATGCGATAGGGGACCATCGCGGGTGGAACAATACTGCTTCCAGAAGGTACTTCATCCCGTTCTGTGCAAGAGGTCTGTCTCTTATTCCACATCTAGATGTGGATATCTGACTCTTGAACATCATCCGGTGATCGAATGTGAGGTACGAAGCCAACCAGTTGGACGAGGAAGCAAGGAAAAGCGGACCTTCCTCACATCTAGATGTGTAGATGAGGTCATTCAATACCGTCTCTTATATTTAGATGGCGATAGGGTCTTGTGATCCCTTCCAGGACTCCTCTTTAGAGGTACCACGCATTGGTATTGAGAATCCAGAATACATATACAGTCGGCGAAGGGAAGTAGCATGGCACTAATACGATCAAGGAAGTCAAGTCCTATCACAACATCATAATCATCAAGGGGGATTACCTCAAGTGAAGTCTTTCCCTTCCATTGCCCCATGGCTACATCTACGTTGCTTGCCAACCCAAGGACAGGGACCTCCTTGGTGTTGACGGTCTTCAAGGTGCCCATGCATTTCCCCACTTGAAGGTTGAGTTTCTTGGTGGCCTCGATCGAGATGAAGAAGTCGGTAGCTCCAGTGTCCACTAGAGCGCTTAGCTTGTGGCCTGCTATTTCCACATCGGCGAACATCAAGCCCCTCTTCTTTTGCGACTTCTTCACCTTGATGGTATTTAGGATCCGCAGTGAACCCAATTGCTTTTCCTCTGCGTTCTCTTCTTCCATGGCCATGGCTGCTAATTTTGCTTTCGCCGGACATTCTCGCGCCATGTGTGGACCGTCGCAGAAAAAGCATTTCATTGGTCGCTTGCCCTTGTCTTTTGTTATGAACGACTTCCCCTCGTTCTTGGAAGGGGACTTCTCCCTTGCTCCCCCACCAAATTCTTTGTACCTCTCCTTCACAATCTCCTTACCCTTTTGTTTGGAGAAATTAGGCTTTTCCTTTGGTGGGGTTGGCTTTTCCCGTGGCTTGAACTCCAAGAGAGACTCAGCCACCGACATTGCGCTGGATAGATTATCCACATTCCTTCTTTCCAGCTCCAATCGTGTCCACGGCTTAAGTCCATCCATAAACTGGAAAAAGGCATCCTCTTCGCTCATACTTTGAATTTGCAGCATCAATTGAGAGAATTCTTTCACATACTCCCTGACTTCACCCTTCATCTCCAGTGGGCGAAGTTTTGCATGAGCGTCCCTCTCTGCATATTGAGGGTAGAAGTAGCTGCGAAACTCGTCCACAAATTGATCCCAAGTAGTAATGGCAGTGCCACTACGATTGTCACTCCTGCGCCGCCACCATAGTAAAGCATAATCTGTCAAGTATGATGAGGCAAGATTTACCTTGTAGCTCATCGATCCGAATTCCTGCATTTCGGAATCTTGCTCCATGGACCACGGAAGTTGTCCAGGCACTACTATTGTAGCTGTCAAGGGCACTCAAGGCAGAATTGATTGCTTCGCGGGTTTCTGCCATGGCCAACTCGAGTTTCTCCACACGAGCAATAGAAGCTGTCAGCACATCTCTTGATGGTTCTCGCCCCTTCCTGTCCTTCTTTGTCTGAGGAATCTCCTCATGGGTCACGTCGGATGAAGTTCCAGCTATAGTATCTTCTTGCCAAGTACTTGCTACAAAACTAGCTCTGATACCACTTGTCACGGGCTCGACTATTTTTAGTGCTCCCAACCCGTGCGGCACTTAGGTTCTCACCCTAAGTCAGCCTTTCTCACACTCACAATAATAGAAGAGAGAGAATTGACAGAATCTTGTAGACTTGTATATTCAATTGCTCAACTTCTGAGGTGTGTTACAAATGAGGGGGTTGGCCCCTTTTTATACTTATAAGAGAGAATTCTAGAACCTTCCAAAGTAAATACAAATCTACAAGATTCTAGAGAATTCTATACAAAGAATATTCCTTCTAGAGGATATTCCAAATCTACATCATTCTAGAGAAGTCTAGAATGTTCCTTTATCTTCTGGGCCTGGGCCAATCATTTGGACTTACTTTTATTTTGGGCCAAACCTCTTCGTTTAAATGGGCGGACCGTGTCACGTGCCTGTACTCCTCTTCCTCCTTCTTCCTCTTTCTTCATTAATCTCAATTAAAGAAACCATTTTTACTGCTTATTTTCCTCCTCCAAACATCTTGGCAGTTGGGCCAGTTTTTTTTTTTTTTGAATTTGCACCAAAATCTTATACACATCTATTATGTGTCTGATCTTATACACATCTAATGTGTATAAGAGACAGCCATTTGCTCCTCAAATAACCTCTCCAGCATAGAAAGAGGGGAGGGGGGAAATCTTCCCTTTCATCATTTCCTTGTCTGCAGTCGTCGGGTAGTGGTGATGAACAATGGGACCGTGGCATAAAAGTCTTTCCAGTAGCAATAAAGAAAGGAATTGATGAATCCTAGATTAGCTAAAAAAAAGTGTCCTGGAGAGAGATAAACAGAGCAACGTGGCTGGCTTTTATAGCAGATTAGTAACCGTCCGCGATGGGTTTCTTGCATGTTCCAAAAAAGGCCAAGAGTAAGCTGAGCTGACGCCCCCTGGTTGGTAGAGAAAAATTCTTAAATCGTGTCACTTTTAGAAAAAACGTTGTTTATATGAATGCTGGTTTTAAATGTGTGTCAAAATTTTAATTTTTTTTAAAAATTTAATTGTGACCTCGCATTTATTAGCATTTAATAAATGCGAGGTCACTGAAAATAATTTTTTTAAAAAAATTACAAAAAATGCAAAATAAAAAAATATTTGATTGATCTTGTATTTGCCAACTACAAGGTCAATCATATATGCCTGATAAATAATCCAAGTCTCCCAATAATACATAACTAGTAATGATTCACCTCACTTCGTATTTAGTAAATGCGAGGTCACATATAAGAGATCTCGCATTCGACAAATGTATGGTCAATTAAATCTATTTTTTATTTTTATAAAATTAAAAATTAAACATTAGTTGTAATTTTTTTTTTTTTAAATATTTTGAGTGACCTCGTATTTGTTGAATGTAAGGTCACAATTAATTTTTTTTCTTTTTTATTAATTCAAGGTTTTGGATTATTTGTACCTTTTAGATTTTAGTTTTAGGTTTTAATTTAATTAGTTATATCAGTTTTATATTTAATGTTTAATTAATCAATAAATTTTGATTAATCTGTTAAATAAAAAATCAAAATTGAAGAAAATCAGCTAATAGTCAACAAAAGTTGATGGTTTGGGATTGGATATGTTTTTGGTTTTTTCTTTCATTAAAGACCGAAAAAGAAATGAATTTTGTAATCAAATAATCTAAAAGTGACCAAGAAACACCCAACTATTAGTTGGTTCCTCTCCATTTACTTCTTTTGAGCCTTGTACTCAGTGAGTAGATGAATTGGATTTGAATTTTAGAGGCTGTTTGGTTAAAGGGTTTTGGTATTGCGAAAAGTTACACCAATACTTTGTGCTTGGTGAATTAGAATGCAAATTGAAATTTTAGAATTATTCTTAAAAATGGAGTAAATGGTGACACCTATACTAATTGAGGGGTATGGTGATATAATAGAGTTGATTCTATAATTTGCAAGAAAAAAATTAAAAAACAATTTTATTAACTATTCTCTTTCCTCATCCTTCCAATTCCGACCCTTCCCTACTCTATCTCCACATTCTTCTCAAGTCCTACCTCTATCTTCCCTACTCTGTACCTTTCTCCCATACCCCGCTACCTCCAATCTACACAGCCCTTTCTCTCTCGGATCTGCACCTTCCATGCCTTGCGCTCTGTCCACTTCCTACCTCATAAGCTTGTTACCCTTCCATCCCCAACCCTCTCCCATCTCTGATCTCTACCTTCCATCCTCCACCCACCTCTTGTCTGATAACCCTGCTTCCCATCCAATCTCAACCCCTTTATTACTCTGATCTCTTACTTCATGCTTTTTATTTATTCTACACAACTCATTAATGTTTTCCTATTCATCGCTATGAATAAGATTACACGACAGAGAACTAAGAGGGGATGTTTTGGGATGTGGGATGGGCTGCAAATTGATTGCAAGAAGAAACAACATATCAGTGTAGGTGGAAGAAGAATAAGAGCCATGATGGATGATGGTGGTTGGGGGGAGGTAAATGGGGAATGGTGGTATGAAAATATGAAAATTTATTTATAAAATCCATTCCTTAGTATTTTTTTTTTTAACCAAATTTATTACAATGATTCTAGTAGCCAAATTCCATAGGACACCAAATTTTTGAGTATGAATCCAATTACAATTCGGATTCTAAAATACTAACCAAGTACTTTCTTAATTGGAGTGCACTTAATTATTTATTTGTTTAAAGAAAGTAGTCTTAGAGTAAACCCATTTGGACATACTTGAGCAAACACATGGACTGATATGATCGGTTCGATCTTTTATTAACAATAGACATAAAGTGCCAATTACATGTTGGAAAGTTTCGTCGTCCTCATTTTTAGGGATACAATGGACAAAGGACATACTTGTGTGGGGATATAGAGTTATAATTTTATGCTATTAAGGTTATCGGTTGAGGGGTCAAATGTTCATTGGATGTGTTATCTTTAGTCTTTACTCTTTCCTGGTGCCACTATTCTCCCTATTCCCTCATTCTCTCCTCCTCCTGTTCCTCCCTTGCCTCCTTCATTTTGCTGCTTTATTTCTTCCCTTCTTTGTAACAGATCCCATTCCCATTTAGCCTTCTTCTCTCTTCTTTCCTCCCCTCGTTCATTATCCTTCGCTTCATGTTCTTCAAAATTTATCAGATCTCTTGCAACTCTAAGCTTTCTATCTTGTTCATCATTTTCTAAACCGAGAATGAGATTTTCTCTTTCTTTCATTCTTTGGTCTCAAAGATATTCAGGAGCTATTTTCAAGCATGGAATGGAAACAGTATGACAAATAGATGACCTCATATTTTGTGCCGGTGGTGGTATCATTGCTAGGGTAAACCGTATGGGATTTTTTCTTCCCTATTCAATCATCTTTCACAGTATTTTTTGTCATAAATCTTTTATTTTTTTATTTTTTGAGGTGCAAGAAGTCATTGAGAGGTTTTGATTCTTTAGAAACAACGAAAAGAATGTGAAAATTGGTAAGTTTTACTTTCATTCTTGTCTCACATTTCAGGTCTCCTTATTTGCCATATGATTTTATTTTTTTATTTTTTTTTTGGGTGTTGCAGGAGAAACATGCTCCATCTCAATGAATGAATGCTGATCTTTGACTGTATTTATACAAACTTTTTGTTTAGAAATTTTTTTAGTATTTTTAAATGTTTTAGATTATTTATTTATTATTCATTTGCAACATTTTTTTCTTTGTTTAAAATCTATGTTTTTTTTAATTATTCTCTAAAATTTTTGTAATTTAACTACTTTAAGGCATCAGATTCTTTATTAAACTATAGCAAAGTAGGCTTTTCGCAACACTTTTTCTGTGACACAGTAAAAAAGTGTCATAAATAAGCCATACAACCTAACTTGTGCCACAAAGTTCACAACAGTTCTAGACTTTTATAGCACATTTGCTTCACAAGAGAAAACTATGGCAAAAATGGGAATGAAACGATGTAGTTTCATCATAGCATAAGTATGCCTAATATGGTAGTAAAATGATGTAGTTTTTCAATTTTAAGTCCGAATACTATATCATCAAATTTTCTTTTTTTAATGTTTTATTGCTAAAGAGAAGGAGAAAATCATAAATAATAATAAATAAATAAAACGAGGTCTGTCTCTCCCTCTTTAGGCTGCCCCCAGGCATGTCGATCTTATCATCACCACCACTACTACCACCGCCACTGCCACTGGAGAAGCGGCAACCACCACGTACCATTGCCACAATCACATCATGTGCTATGACCATCTCCATTGATGAAGATTATCTCTCTTCTACCTTAATCCACCTCTCATGCTCACTTTTGGCGAGATCACCCCGAAGGTACCGAATTCTCATTTATCTTCTATTTACATTTTATAACATACAAGTTTCATCATCATCTCTCAGAAAAAAAAACACCGCAATATAAATTTTGATATGTTCGATTACCCTAGTGAAATTTATTAGATTCATGAACTCGAAAAATTCACAATTTTTTTTCTCAAGTTTCGGATAAATGTATTAATCAATTGAATGTGGTCATTCTCTTAAATTTTAACGTTTAATTTGTCCATTTAAAGAGGAGAATCAAATCTAGAGAACTTTATGTTGAAATTCTATGTACTCATTGTAAAGAGTGTATTTATCAGGTTACTACTAAGAAGAAAACCCTAACTACTCCTTTATGTAGTTAGAATAGTTGATTCTAGGTAGTGATTTATTAATTTTTAAGGTAGAAAAGAAAATTAGAGAAATACATAATAATTCATGTAGTTGTTCATAGAAAGATAAGGTAGTACTCCTACTAGCAATTTGCTCTGCCACTGCAAAGTTTTTCATTTTTCGCCGTTGACTTTGAATTGTTGGTTAATCTCATAGATTTTAGGAAATTTAGCCATTTTCTTATTCATAATGTTGCTTTTATTACTGGAATTGAAAATTTTTAGTTTTTTAGTTTCTGACTAAATAGTTGGATGGTTTAGTGAATTTTTAGTGATATAACATAGTTTTTTTTTCTTGGTAAATATATTAGTATGTATTGAATGACATATCCCCTTGTTGTATGGTATTATTTGTGGGTATCTATTTTCTAGTTGATTAACATGTAGTGAGGTTTTTATTTTGAACATGCAGTGAGGTCAATAGTAAAATAAGTGATGCTCAAAAAGAAAGCTTATCTTATTGATTATGGAAGAATAAAAAGAAACAAAAGAAGTATAGGGAAAAATATCAAGAGCTTTCATGTAGACAGTACAACTAGGCCTTGATATAGTTGCATGTGAATAAGGAGTAATTTAGCAGAATTTACTAGATGCTACTGGATTCTGCTCTTTAGGATTACATGCTCTTGGAATTCTTCTTCGTGGAGCACTGGACATGAACTGTTATGTACTCTAGACCTTGTTTTGTATTCTAGATATGCTTTTATTTTTTATAATAGCTAGAGCATTTGCACTTCCATTTCTCTTAGTTAACTTTCAAATATCCCCGTAAAATACTATTTTGATGTTGCCTTTGGCGAGCAATCTTGGGAATCTGGTCTAGATGACTTTTGGCATCCCAAGTCACTGTAGGTCCTGTGATGATTTGTGCATAGGTATTCTTCCAAATACTAGGTAATTATTTAATCTTATTTCATTTTTTTTCTATTCATAAGTACAACTGAACAGCTAGCAACACAAAGAACATATATGTTCAGAAAATAGCAATACTCGAGTGCATCATAACTACAATTGATTCTTATTTTCTACATTTTTGTTGAAAAGGTGCCAAATTTTTTTTTTTATAGTTTTATAGTTTTTTTTACCGTGGTGTTTATTAGGACTTTGAATTGAATTTCAAGGTAAAATGTTTTCAGATAGATATTTGCCTATATAAGGATTATAGGATTATGATTCTTGAACTTAAAGATGCTCAACTTTCTTCCCAACATGAAAAACAACAATCTGCCTGTTTGATAGTAGTGTGATTCAAAGCATATGACTCTTGTACAATTGTATATCCATGTTTCAAACTTCTGCTGCTATTTGCAGGAAGAAGGAGTAAGTATAATAGCCAATTCAGTGCATACAGGGTTGACAATGACTATTCTCATGAGACATTCTGCCCTTATAATAAGTATTAATTTTTCTAGGAGAATAGTTGTTTTTGCCTTATTTTGTTCTCTGGAATTTAATTGAGGTGCATTTATTGGATTTTGCACTAGGTTTTCACTTATATATTATGGAAGAATGTGCCTCAGGTAAATCAAGCAAACATATAAATTAGAAGTCATTTACCAAAAAATAAAAAATAGACGTCCACTTGATGCGTTGATTCCCTTCATTCCAAATTAGTAGTAAAAGATACAGAGCACAAGTTGTTCCCGTATTTTTCATTTATTCACATTTAAAGTTTAGCCTTTTCCTTAGTAGAAAATCTTAACTAGCAATTAATTAGCAAAGTCGAAGTAGTTTTAGGCCATTTTGCACTTTGTATTGTGGATCAATCCCTTGGAATAAAATATCTCACTTTCTTTGTTTTGTTCAATATTTCTTGGAATCTTTGCTTTCTCTTTCTAGGTGCTAGTTTGATAGATTTTCCTAGTCTACAGCTTCCTTAAACCTCTACCTTTCACCTACTAGTCTTTCTCTCAAGATTCCTGCATGCAAGGGTCATGATCTGGTATTATTAAATGTTATAGTACGAGTATTTCATGATTTTTCTTTGTACATCTTTTTTCCATTGCTTCCCCTTAGTGAAAACTGGTGTCCTTTTTAACTAAATTATGTTAATATTCAATTGCTTTGTGCTAAAAGTTCTGCAAAAGTTCTATGCATTATGTCTTTCAAACATGTAGCAACCATGCACATACTCGTGATTGTTTCAGAATCTTTTTGTGATGGACCAAAATTGCTTCACTTCAGATATGTGCGAGCAAAACTGTTTTTTTTTTTTTAAATGAGGGACCCTTTCTAAAATATATATTACATCAATTGTTTAGTACATAAAAGAGAAAAAAAATTAGAACAAAACAAAACAAATAATACTTCATTTAATTCCCAGAGGATGCAATTAAGTTGATAATTATTTGATGCACTGCATTTCCCGATGCCTGAATATATTAGAATACATGTGTCCATTTTAAGCCACAAAAATGACCTAACAACTTATTAAAACTCAATATACGGTTGGTAAAAGATTTGGCCTAAACTCGTTGACTAGGTTTGTAGGACAGCGTATTGGCTTTTGATCTTTTATATTGAATTTTTAGAATGGGATTCCCCAATTTTCAAATGCTTTTTTGTTTTTTTTTTTTTTGGATCAAAACGGCAACGTCCTAATCTAACCTACTCTATAGGAGATACAAGAGGACCCAACTGAGTACTATTAAGGGATTGAAATCTAATCTACTCTATAGGAGATACAAGGGGACCCAACTGAGTACTATTAAGGGATTGAAAAATTCTCTCTAGACTAGATAAAGGTCCTTTGGTACCTGTTTGGATTTCTACAAGGCTCAGAATTTGAACCCCTAACCTTAGGGTGGAGAATGTCTTATAAGGCATTTTCTGGCCAACTCCACTAAATGGAGTTGGTTTTCAAATGCTTCTTTGTTGGTAAAGAAAATAAACCTCCCATGCCAAAAGTCACCAACTTTTTTTTCTTTGTAAAATGGAATTCTCCTACACCAGGCATTTTTAACAATATTGTAGCATGCGACAATTGCAAATTCTTTGGCCTACAGTTTAGGGTGCAAAAGAGGGAATAACAGAAAGGAATATTTTATAGTACAATACTTTTACAGTACAATATTATATATTTAAATATTTATATGATATAAGTTTTAAAGTAAATGGTATAGTATCTTAACGGAATTATAAAATATTTCAGAAAGAAAAAATTACCTTCGGACAACCATTGTTAGATTATTAATACTAATTTATATAATAGAAAAGGTTCTTTTGGTTTAATATAATATTTGGTGTAATTTTCTACAAAATGATTTAACCATCCCATAACTTCTCATGAGTCCATACTTATCTATATCCTTATTTTAATTTATATTTTTCTTGTTCTTTACTAATCCATTTCAAATAGAATATTGCACACACATTCCAATACCACTAGTTTAAATTATTATTAGAATAAATATTATAATAACTTTTTTGGGACATGACTTGTGTAAAATAAAGTGTTAGTTAAACATGTTTAGGAATTCATGGAAAATGCAATCCAAACGTAGGCTTTATTAGTGAAATTTGAATTTTGCGTTGATTATTCGCTTGGGAAAAGGTAAAGTGGTGCATTTTACTCGGGTGGTGTTAAATATTGATTATCAATCAAATTTTTATATTAAAATCATAGAAATAAATATTCTAAAAGGATTACAAAAGGTTCAAAAGTGCTTGTAGCAAATTGAAAATAAAATACTTTAATATTTCACACTCACTCTTTTCGTTTATACAGTATGTATAGTCATGCAATTAGCTTCCATAGGTACGGGTGTTCATGGACCGGGTACCCGGTCCATAAGGTAAAAAAATACCTAACACTGATCGGGTCAAGAAAATTTCGATTCTTTACCTGATCCATACAAAGCGGATATTCGGCCTACCGGGTACCCTCAAAAGAGGGTCGGGTTGACCGGGTACCCGACCCTCACTAGTAACAAAATATAAAAATTTAAATAATCATAGTTAAGCAAGTTAATTTCACAATTAAGTCAACAATAATTAAATCTAAATTACAAAATACGGTCCAATATTACATTCCCAATAGCAACAAACCAAAAAGTAGCAACATGCCAATAGCAACAATAATTCAATCATAAAATACATTTCAACAGACGCGAGTGTGAGAAATGAGGATGCGAGAGAGAGGAAGGGAAAAGATGATTGAGACGGAAAAGGAAGGAAAGACAAGGAATTGAAAAAGAAGATATGAGAGGCCACCAATAAACTTGATAAGTATTTACTTCTAATGAAATCTTATTAATCAAATTTATAAAATTATCCCTGAAATGGATAGGGTCGGGTACCCGGCGGTCACAGAAATGTGACCTTCTACTCGACCCCCAACTTGAGTGACCCGACCCGCTTTCAGAATGCGATTTGGGTACTCTTTTTTTTCGATTCGAATCAGATCAGCTCAGCGGATTTTTCGAGTTATGGGGTCAGGATGAACACCTTTATCCATAAGTGAAGGATTGATGGTAAAATGAATTATTTGATAAGCCATGGGTTATTAGCACCCTATCTTTACATAGAAAAGTAGGTAAAGTAATTTGCATTTCCCAATATGACTAGTATTAATTTTCCCGAAAAACATAATAATTCGAGAAAAAAGAAAGAAGAGAAAAAGTAATAGTCTCTTTAATCATTATAGAGCTCAAACTCCAATAAAATTTAGGAAAATAACAAATTTGTATAGAAGTATAAAAGGAAAAGAAAACCGGAAAGTAAGCGCTCCATTTGAATTGAAATTTCCTCAAAATAATATTTTGAAATTATTTTTTAATCACCTACTTATTCCACATACATTGCACTACAAAAGAGCACGATTTATATGTATTCTAACTAATATTTCGAATAATGTTTTCCACCAAAAAACAGAAAAAGAGAGAATCTGTCGAAGCATTGGTAATAAGCTGCGGAGGGCGGAGCCCACGGTCAGTTCCTGTTGGTGGTTTCCATTCAAGGAAAATGAACTTGATGGGCTCGGGCTATGTTATGTCAGGTCTGTTTAAGAAAATGGCCTGCACATAATTTTCACTACAGAGCCCAAGATATTATTAAAGTCTCCCAATTCCTCATGGGAAATCAAAAGTTTGATTCTGGAGAAGATGTACTTGCACCCAATCCAAAAGCCATAGTTAGAGCCAACCCACTTGCACATAAGACACAGCACTGGGCCAAAATAAAAATGAAAAATTAACAACATGATTAGGGCTCATGTTAGGTTATAATAGTAATTTTACAACGAACATCAATACAACTTATTTAGCTCGGGTAATCAATGGACCTTGGTGAATGATGTTTGTGATTCAGAAAAAGAAAAACTATTGGTTTATTATAAAAGTGTAAAATCAAATAAAATATCTTAGATAAATAATTTGTATGTAAGGTGTAAATGAATTCAAATTACTCGTAACTTGAATCGAATTCGATTCGTTAAGAGCTCATTCGAATTTGGATCGTCACTGATCAAACAAATAAAATTCATTATTTATTAGTTTTTTTTTTTATATTTGATTCGAACTCCACTTGATGAATTAAAAATTAATATTTTGTTGTTAAATCAATATTGGCTTTTTAGGTTTAATTATAACTAATAAAATATAATTAGAGTGAAGAAAAAATGATATCCAGAAATTTTCGTGCAGCAACATACGTGTTTAGCTGTACAATTGGCAAAATTCCTAATACTAAGTGGGAGGATCTTTTAGGATTAAAAAAAAAATATGACAAACTCCTTTTTACTGTTCTAAGCAAGCATAAAATAAATAATGGAAAATTTATAAAAATATACCCCTTTTCAAATTTGTTCTTTTTTTGTGCCTATTGTAAAATGTATTTCCGGACCAGTGGAACTCGCATTCCAGAAATTTTTTTTTTTTTTTAGAAAAAAAAAAAAAAAAAAATTCTTCGACTGACCTCGCATTCCGAGAATGCGAGGTCTTTAAATTTTTTTTTTTTTTTAACCTCGCATTTAAAAAATTTGTTGTTGTAATGAATTTTTTTTTTTTTTTTTGATTTAGCAAATTTGACTATGTATATATATATATATATATTAGGATTTAGCAAATTTGACTATGTATATTGTGAATGGAAATCGTGCACTATTACAAAAATAGAAAAAATGAAGGATTTAACAAATTTGACTATGTATATTGCGAATGGAAATTGTGCACTATTACAAAAATAGAAAAATGAAGGATTTGACTGTAAGATAAAATCATTTAAATACTAAATCGTAAATTATAAACTATAATATTAACGAAGTAGTACGATATTTGGGAATAGTAAACCATTCGCTTTTAAATCATAAACTATAACATTAACGAAATAGTACGCGAATGAAATGTATAAAACCACAAATTTATTAATTTATCGTATTTTTGATAAAATTTTGACATAACCTCCCCTATTTTACGAACATTCTCCCTGCCAACAACCAAACCCAACAAGAGCAACGACCATCCATAAAAGCCCGACAAGGAATTTTATTTTTTTTTGTATTTGGGGATTTATCTTCTGCGAGGCCTTCTCGCAGAAGATAAAGGCCTTCTTGACCTCGCATTCCTGGAATGTGAGGTCAATTTTGACTGCGGAATGCGAGCTCATTTCGAAGAATTTTTTTTTTTTTTTTTAAAAAAAAATTTCTGGAACCCACTGGTCCGGAAATACATTTTTCAATAGGCACAAAAAAAAAAAAACAAATTTGAAAAGGGGTATATTTTTAGAAATTTTCCAATAAATAATAGGACATTTTTGCTTAATTCATAGAATCAATGTGGTGTGATTAGGATTAGCATTTTAAGTCATAGGTGGCTTGCATGTGCTTTTAGAGTGGGACCCTTCTTAAACTTAGGAGCTACAAATCACAGGTCAGTTATAAAGTGATGATTTCTTCACAAAAGGTTCTTAACTAGAGTTACCAGACCAGACAATGCCTTCAAAATAAAAATTATGATTTAGTAAATTTACACTTGTACATGTAATTTGTTAGAAAGACTTGTCATGTGCAAAAGTTTCTGTCCTTAATTTTCAAACAAAATTTTCAATTCCAAATTATTATTATTATTTAGTTGAAATTTTTTTTCTTTTAAAAAAAATAAGTTGCTCCTCTTTCTCACTAAAAGTAGAACAAGTCATCAAAAATAGTTCCGCATTATGATTCGACTATTCAAAATGTTAGTATAGTTTATCTCATTTAGTTCACAAAACTTTTAACAAGAAAAGACTAATGAAAAATCAATAGATTATAAAATTTAGAAATTAATTTACGAGCTTCTACATGTGTATATGTACTATCCCTAGATGTCGTACTGTATACAGATCAAGTGTTAAAAACTTAATGTCAATATTCTTTTGGAAAAAAAGTACAATAATCCCTCGTATATTGAGAAATTATTTTTTTATTCTATTACAATAACTTTTAGTCTCTTATAAAATGAAAATATGTAATTTCCGTCCATAACATTATGTTTGCCATTAGTTTAACCAAACAAACAAAACAAAAAAGTACTCAAATCGTTCACATGTCCAGCTTATAGAGAAAAAACACATTATTTTTACCCCTCCATCCAGACGGCTTCTCCTTGTTGCCTCGAACGACCAGCTAGCTATCCCCACTAGCCGGAAAATACTACCACAGTGTCTTCCTTAAAAAAAAAAAAAAAAATTATTCACGTTTCTCTCGTATCTACCACCTTCCTTTGAGAAAATATTTAAATAGATTCGATTTTTGACTCCATCTGTACATTTTATGGTCAGAATTTAATTTTTAAAAATTTTACTTACATTAACAGATATCATAAATTATCTAAAATTTAATTCATACTACAAAATTTACAAATAAGACCAAAAATCTAATCTACCTAAATATTTCCCCCTCCCTTTATCTAGCGCTAACAACTCTTTTTTACCATCTCTGTCACCATTAAACCAACCCACTTCAAACTTCCTCATCTCACAATCTTCAACATCCAATCCAAAATCCCTCGTATGTTTTTGCTATTCACATTGCATCTTTCTCCGAAGTAGTACTTAAAACTCACGCATGGCCGAAAAATCATGGAAGTCATCCAAAACTACCCTTCAAATTTCAAAGTCTATAACCATATGAATAATAAAAATGTGAGGGATCAAAAGGTATTTTTGAATGCGTGTGTGACCAAAACAATGTTTCTGAATATGTGAGTGTCCAAAAAACTAGATATATGAATGGCTCATGCATTTTTCTAATCAAAGTAAAACAAGCATGACATTACGGACCAAAATTGTATGTTTTCATTTTTTAGGGGGCTAAATGTCGTTAGATTAAATGTGAGAGATTAAGGGTTTGTTTGGTAAGTAAAATGTTTTCCTGGTATGAAAAAGTTTATTTTCTATACAATTTTTCGGTATTTAGTTGACAAAATAAAAATATTTTAAAATATAACTTTTTAAAGTTTTTCATCCTTAATTTTATGAATATGACTTAAAAAGACTTATAACAATTGTAATGAATACTTTATAAGTGATTGGGATCAATAAAAATTTACTTTTTTAAAAAATTAAATCACAATATAAAATAAATATAATGATGGTTATAATATTATGGGACCCACAACAAAAAGAAAAATTAATGGACAACAATTGAAAACGAAAATAAATTTAGTAAATGGAAGTTATAAAAGTAAGTATTTAAAATTTAATATCGTTTTTTAACTGTTCAAAAATTTTGTAAATTCTTTTCAACCAGGAGGAAGAAATTTGGAAAATATTTTATATTAGAAAATATTTTTCAGTATTGAACATCAAGAAAATTTCTTTAAAAAAAAGTTCCAAGAAAAATTTTCAGCTTAATCAAACAAACCCTAAAAAATATTTATGCGGACTATTTGTATAATTTTTTCATATGTATAATGAGTTTCATAATTATATGCCACCACCATTAGATGTCGTATTGACCATAATTTTAATTACTTATCAATAGGAAAGGCCCATCTATGAGTATGGAATTTATAATTTTTATACAAAAATTAAAAAAAAAATAGTAAAAATCAAAGAGAAGATAAGAGGTTGTAAGAGAAGTAATGGCTCGTTAATGGATACACATAAAAATATAAATTGAAATTAGTTATGAACATAAGGGTAAATTAGACAAAATAGAAAATGACATCATACGAACACTCCTACTTATCTTATATAGTATAGTGTGAAAGGTATACCCTATGAGTGTCAATTTTTTTTTAAAAAAAAAAATTACAAAAAATTTCAAAAACAATAGCGGGTGGAAATGTTAAAAGAATTATTAAAAAAATAAAAGATAATGTAGGCATGGAGAGTAGAGGGTCCAAGAGTTATGGGGAGTTACCTTATGAAACTAGGGATATAATTAGCAAAACAAATAATGACATCACACTAAACTCCTTCCATGCTTTATATATAGATATAAATATAGTATAAATTAGGGTAAATTACAATGAATCCCCATGTGATTTGTCTAATGTTCACGTTACCTCATTATGGTTTACAACTCTATAATCTGTCCCCATGTGGTTTAAGGTGTTTTTTTTTTTTTTTGGGTAAAATGGATGGAAAGTTACAATTTAACAAATTTGTGTAAAAAATCAAAAATACCCCCAAGCCTAATATTGTTCCACTTCCCAAAAAACTCCACTAGAAAGGAGGGTTTGATAAAATTTATATTAAATTATATAACTAACCTTGATTAGATGCTTTAAATAATTAAAATAACCTTTTAGTTGAAATTTTTTTAGCCCCTTAATGTTCATTTAACGAAATATTTAACGATTTTACTTTAATCCAAACCACAAGAAGACAGATTGTAGTTTTTTAAACCATAAGGGAATAGCGTGAATATTAGTCAAATCACAAGGGATTTCTTGTAATTTATCCTATAAATATGGATCAGAAATCATAAAACAATAGTTTTCTTTCTTTTGCTCTCGTAGTAGCACCAAATAAGAATAAATATTATCTATCATATATATAAATACAAGAACTCTTTGCTATAAAAACTGACGAAAATTCTATAATCGTATTAGGGTGCCATGCTGTTGTAAGTTGAATGATTATACAATACAATATCATGTGTTTCATATAATGTATTTTAAGTATTTATATAGTACAAATTTTAAAATACAACGATATGGTACCCTATCAGAACCATAAAATTCCCTTCAAACTGTCAATTGATACACCCTCAAAATATCAAATTCCACTATTTTACTTTCATTCCCTTCTAATTCAGCCCTCAACTTTTCAAAAATTGAAAAAGAAAATATGCAAAGATAATAGTAGGGAAAATGACTTTAATAGTTCTCACATTTTGTGTTTGTACTTGTTTAGTCCTTCACATTCAAAATGATGTATTTTAATCCTTCATAAATTCAAAACATACCATTTTAGTCTCTCTGCATAATTGCGGACATATTTTAGTATGAAATAGTCACATGCATATCACGTAATATTTTTAAGGGTAAAATTGGCAATACATAACTTTAAAAACTAAATTATCCCTAAAAAATAAGGTTGGAATTGCTTGAGTAAGGATGGTAGAAGAGAAGTGATAAGGGAGGGGAATAGGCATGGTGATGGTAGGTGAGAATTTTGGGAAAATTGTGGTGGAGGTTCTAAATAGCATTGTTTTATATTTAGAATTTTTGTATTGTCAATTTTGCCTATAAAAATGTAACATACTCTATAAAATACATGTGAGTATTTCAAGTAAAAAAATATACCTGTAATTGTGTCAATATACTAAAATGATGCATTTTAAATTTGTGAAGGACTAAAATGTAACATTTTGAATGTGAGAAATAAAAAATTATAAATGTGAAATGTGAATAACTATTAGAGTATAAATGTGAAAGGTCAGGGATTATTAGTACTCATACATAGCCTATCTACCTATATTTATTTTGTGAATTTGAAAACACAAAAGGGAAAATGACCGTAATGGCCCCTCATATTTAATATTTATATTAATTTAATCTCTTATATTTAAAATAATACATTTGATGTGTTATTAATTTTACTTATAAAAAACTGTATCGAAGATTAAAATTATGTATTTTGTATTTATTAAAAATTAAAATACACCATCTTCAATTAAAAAAATTAAAAAAATACAAATATAAAATACGCAACATCATTCGAATTATTTTGTGTACCCAAAATATTCCAGTATATCCCACAAATCCAGAATGCATCTATGGACTTTGGATGTTGCATGGGACCCACTTTCCCTCACTCATGTCACGAGCCACCGAGCCACCAACATTACACAACAAAATGCCAGCAATAAATAAACAATTGGACATCTGTTATTCATTTTGCCATGCCACTATTACACCTCATCATCATCTAAGGCAGTTCCGTGGCCTGGCTGCTTGCTTTGCTAGCTTTTCTTGAATTTTCTCTTCAAGATTGAATGCAGCCATGGCCTCTTTTCTCTACTTTTTAACCAACCAAACACTCCTCAAATCCCATGCAATCATTATAAACAGAGGGACATTATTGAAATTTTCTTTTTTTCTTATGCTGCTTTATCTTTCACCAACTTGTTCTTCTTCAAATATATACTCAGGTAATCTCTTTTTTCATGTATTCTTGCTTTTTATGGAATTTTGTTTTGTGAATGAGAGACCCTTTTGGTGCTGTTATATCCCTTTTGAGGAAATTGCAAGTTGTGTTTTTATTTTTATTTTTATGAACCTGAGATTGTTTTGTAAATAGCTTGATTGATTATGTTGTTCTGTTTTAGTCTTATACTGTTTGAACTACGGGTTGGGGCAGTGGGGTTTAACAATATATTTTTATATTATCCGATTGTTTGTTTTCAAATGCTTTTAATTGGGGGGTGTTTGGGGGGTGAAATTTCTTGAGTATTATGCTTTGGGAATGAAAAAGGGAGAGAAATAATCATGTTATATATAAAGGCTCATTTTTGCATGTGTCACTTTCCAAAAGCTTATATTTTAGATTATTCTTTCTGGTTGATATGATACAGCTGCAGTTATAAATTATATATGAATGTTATAATGCATTACGTGTTAGTTTGACTATACATTATGCCTAACCTTTCAGAGGGAGGATAATTTTGAATCCTCAAGTCTCAACCATGTAGAGAAACTTCTCGTATTTCTTCTGTTATAGTATATAAATTAGTCTGCTGAATGCATTCAGGAAATGTAATGATTTTTCTGGTATATGGAGGTTTATTGAACCTCTGTGTTGCATGTTAGTGTCTTTCCTTTAATTCTGAATATCACTATCTGAAGAATACATAGTTTCTGGAAACATATGTTTCTTTCTTGTCATCTGAGAAGGCCTCATTTACTGTTGTAGATTCATTAGGAGCAACCTGTAGTGTCAGATTTATTTATTTATTTTTTGCTTCCATATCCATTCACTCAATGTACTCATAGCAACTTTTTCTTTTTGGAGAAATCAGGTTTTGAAGATGCAAACGGTGCTAAATACGATTTATTTCCAAATATTTTAAAGTTTGAGGCAGTGGCAAGACTAATCGAGCTTGGAAAGGTAGTTGCATAAACAGCTCCAATGTAGATTCTTTTGAAATGTTTAGTAAATTGCTAATCAAAGTTTAGGTGAACTAAGGTCATGACTTGTTTGATCTGTCCTTTGTCATTTACAATATTGGTTGCATGTCCTCTGTTATTTTTATGGGCTGTAACGTGGTGGATGGAGAGCCTTGGCTTGCTTTCCGTAATGTTATGTTGACAAATAAGCACTACTAAAAGTTACGGTAATATAGGAATAGGATATGCAATAATCTTGAATTGAACTGAACTGAACTGGTAGTTCATTAAGAAATTTGGTGAGAGTGCAGTGAGGATGAGATAAATCAAAACGGGAAACAGAGGATAATAACTGTGAAACTTGGAGTACCATTGTGTTTGTTCTATCTCTATGTTGCTTTTTTTAATTTTTTTAAGAATTCTAGCTTGAAAACTTCAGTTTGTTAGAGTTGAGATATGTTTGTGTTGGTGTATATTTCTCACCATGAGTGTGAATTTAATTATTTTTTCCTTTGGCATCTGTTTTAGACAATTGCAATGTTAAATAAGTCTGTTGTCGGTGTCTGTCAGACATTTCTCTTTCTGTGCTGCATGAAATATAAGTTAGTAGGTTCCTTAGAAAGTTAGAATTAGAGGGATGAAAAGAATATGTCCTTTTTTGTGCTCAGTGGTCATTAAATCTTTAAGACATTGATATAAGAACATTTTCCAGTTTGAATTGTGACCTTATTACCCTATCATGTAGGTTAGTGATGCAGATAAATATCTTGAAAGGACTTTTCAGAGCCCAGCTTCTGTCAGAGCAGGAAACCTCATTCGTCTGTGGATGGAGGATGCTGGTTTGAAAACGTAAGATGTATACATAGTTTTATTTGATCAGCAGTTTTAGAAACTTAGTCAGACCTTCTCTAATTCCATCTGGGTGGACCAAATGGGCAATGTGCATGGACGAACTGAGGGGATAAATCCAAGTGAAAAGGCTTTAATAATTGGCTCTCATTTGGTGTAGCAAAAATTTTATTTACCGTCTGTCATACTGTCTTGATTTTATTTTTCATGTATGCTCAAATTTTCAATTTGGAATCTTTTGTAGGAAATGGTAACTGACTTACTCTGTTTTGATACAGGATACTGTTATTGATGCTGGGATTTTTGATGGATCATTGGGTATCGTTTGTGCATTATCCGCGTTGAAAGTGTTCTTGAATACGAATAATAGGTTGGAAAGACTTAGGCGGCCAGTTGAGGTGAGTACAAGAAGTCAGCTAGATAATTGCAGCATTACATTCATTGCATTTGCGAGTTGGATAACCTGGTGATGCATTATGAATTGTGATTTTTGTGCCCTCCTTTAGCGGGGCCTTATGACTTGGTACATTCTTTCATGTAACACTTGCATGTTTAAGATTGTTCCACAGCTGCCACAATGTGTTTCAAATGCTATTAAATACCACTGTTTCATATTATCTTTACAATGCCTAAAAGTGATTGTACATGGAGAGAATAGGATGGCTTTAAAGAATCTGAAGATTGTAAATACAAATGTCAACGAGGAAAGTCCAGAGTACTTAATCTTCCTCGTGCCCTGTGTTGGGTAGAAAAATTGAGAACAAGATAAGTTTCAGTTTTTAGCCTTTCTATGTGATAAAAAAGATATAATCCCTTTGGTTTGTTTTTAGTCCTTGTATTGAAGCCAAAGCAAAGTTTAAAGAACAATGGAAATTCCAATCTCTTTTTGCTTCTTTATGTCTTTTTCATACCTATTGTAGCCCAAAAATATGGTATATCCCATTTATGTATCAATAGATTATCTACTTCTGGTCTCAGATGTTAGTGGTTTAATCACTGTGAATTTTTCGGAATTCCGTGTATTTCAAACAAAGTACCTAGAGGAAGCATATGCTTCCACTCTATGGCCCATCCGATGGTCAAGTTTCAGTTTCCAACTTTTGGTAGTTCACATTAACATTTCATTTTATCAGCCAACAAGTATTTTTGAAGAAGTACATCTGTAGTGAACAAGAGTGTTTGTTGCTCTGCATGTTTGATGCTTATGGAACCCCCTCTTCAGTTAAATATCTGTGGTTTATGTTGGAGATGGACAAGCATTACCTCCAGACCAGGCACAGAACTTTGCATATGCATTCTGGCATTCAAGAACCTAAGCTGCAAAGCACAATATTTCCATGCTTGCAATGCTAAATTAACTATTGAGTTGCTTGCATGAACTTGTGCTTGCTTGCTTAGTGCTTAAAGTTCATCTGAGCATCCATATTTTGCTTACACTTGCAGGATTCTCTCTCATTCAAAGTCGACTAAACAATAAAAAGCAAAAGCAACTCAATTGATTGTAAATCATTCAGATGTTAAAGCATATGGATACATCCGAAGTAAATTTTAACTTATATTATTTGTCCAAAGAATATTGATAAATATGATTAAAGCTGTATGAAAAAATTTGAGGTATAGATAGTCATTTCTTCTTCCTCAAGTATAACTTGTTGTACTCTATTTTTTTATTGAAAGGAAAACAGATTTGATAGCAAATGATATCAGGATACACGTGCATGCACTCATAACTACATAGAAACATGATATAATGAAAATTAAATATAAGGAATGCAATCAAGAGTGTCTGTCCAATATAGCTGTGTCTTTACATTATCTGAAAGAGATCAATAGTTGCTTAAATAAGCATCTTTTCCTAGAACATGTAAACAAGCATGATGCGGAGATAGAAGGAAAAATTACTAATAGCTCATTTAAAGTGGAAGAAAGGATTGATTATCCCGCATGTAACACTAGGACCATGATTTCCTCATCCTATTATTAGCAAGCCATTCATTTTTTCAACCCTAAAACAGTATCACACGGACAGAGGATGTTGCTATTATCACTGATTTTAATTTATGTTTTACTGGATTACATTTTTATTTTGGTTTTTAGATGTTCTTGGAATGTCTTAATGTTCCAACTTGATTTCTGTTTGATAATTAGTTCTCTTGCTGAATCTTGATTTAATTATTAATTTTGCAGGTTATTGCATTCAGTGATGAGGAAGGAGTTAGGTTCCAGTCTACCTTTTTAGGAAGTGCAGCTATTGCTGGTGTTTTACCGGCCTCAGTACTGCACCTAGATGATAAGAGGTTTGCAAGAGTTAGATAATCAATTTTCCCTAGTAAACTGTCAGTTCTCAAAGACTGACAGAATAACATTATTCAGTGGTGTTCTTTACAGTGCAAGCTGCTTTAAGGGAAAACTCTATTGAAACTACCGAGAAAAACCTTTTACAGCTCAAATATGATCCAGAATGTGTTTGGGGCTATATTGAGGTAACCTGGCGGTCCTGGCCTATGTCATTCAGCTTAATAAAGCTATTAACATGTAGTACTGCATATTCATTATCTAAGATCCTTGTCTTCCTCTTATTTGACTGTTTCTCAGGTTCACATTGAGCAAGGACCTGTACTGGAGACTGTTGGTCTTCCTCTTGGTTTGGTGAAGGGCATTGCTGGACAGACACGGTTAAAGGTATTCTGCTATCTCCCTTGTCTACACATATCTGCTGTATGGTTTTGTTTCCATGACTAGAAAGTCTAGTGACTCTAGTCAGGTAATGTTTTCGTTCCCTTTACCTCTTCAATGTTAACGTAGAAATATAAGTTATCATAGTGGAGGCAATAGTAATTGTACTAGCTTTAGAGCAGGGCACACAACACACAGACACACACAAAAGTACTTAAGGAGAGTTATAAAGCAGTATAACTTATTCTTCACATCTCTCTATTAAATTCATGTTGCTAAGAAAGTTTGTAAGAACTAATTTTAGAGCCTTCTTTGGAGTGGAAGAGCAAAAACCTTATCACAACAACAGAACACCACATAAAAGAGCCTGCATTACAGCTGTTGTCATTTTGGGCCAAAATAATGCTCCATTGTGGCCTATGTTTGGCCTTAACAACTGAATTTCTGGAACTTCTTTGTCCGACAGTGGTAATTTTTACTGTCGGCTTGCTTTAATGTAGCTGCTCCGGTTGATTTCTGCTCTGAATCATCCTAATCTTTCTAGTAAAGACCTTGGCGTAACCCGATTATGAGATTCTTACTGGCCTTCCACGACTTCTAGGCCCACATACCCATCTGTCCCTCCTTCAGTGTTTTTTGTCTTCTTGTAGCACTTTTCTTCTTGAACATTTGCTTTACTACATCTCTTGCAGCATTTGTTAGCACCAAATGCAAAAATGACCACTCATTTTCTTACCCTCTTTATCTCCAGCATAAAACAACCACCATTCATTGGCTTTGTCTGGGACATAGACCCTGCTGCAATAGCTGCTCCATTGGTTGGAACAAACAGACGCAAACTTTTGAAATACCCACTGTCAACTTCTAGCAAATTACTATTCTATCCTTCTCAGGAGTGCTTAAGACAGTGATCTCAATTCCTTCCTTGAGGCACAGAAAACCAAGCCTCGTCCTCTCTCGGTCAGTCCTCAAAACTGATCACCTACTGCAACAATGTTGAAAGTATTCCTTGAACCTGTAGACAATTTCTGAGCAGACCCCCACGAAACAGTCGAAGGAACAGATTTTCCAGCGAAATCTTTGGGGAGATATGTGGATTATGAAAAGAGGTGAAGAGCAAGCTTGAAGAGACACTTGAAGGTAGTTTAAAAGATTAAGTGAGCCCTGGTGAGAGGTTCCCGAACTCAGAAAGAGCTCTTTTAGAAAGAGAAATTGATATTCAGCTATTGTGCATATTTTCTTGAATCTTGCAAAATTATAATGGATTTAGAATTTACGAATAAAGTCACCTGCTCAACAAGTTATCCTACCACATGGCAGGAGACCCACATTTCCAAATCTAATACCAAATTTTGTACTTTGCCAAATTCAATACTATAGGTCTTATTTTTGGAAAAAACTTACATAACTCGGTCTTTGACTTTGACCCCACCTGTAGACCCTGCAGTCAAGATTAAATCTTATAAAATCTTATTTACATCAGTTTGTGTCATAGATTCCATAACATTTAATCCACACCACAAGATCTACAAGTGGGGCCAAAGACCAGGTCTACCTAAGTCTTTCCCCTTATTTTTTGTTTTCGTTTGGATATAACCTAATTAGGCAGCTAAGCTTCAAGTTTGTTTGAAAACTGTGGGGCCATTTGAGTGAGTTGTTAAAGGATTTTACAAAAATTCAAAACACTCACCCAATTTGCTGTTTCACTCAAGATTCTTTAAGAGTCTACAAATTGATGGGTCAAAGGAATAGTGGGATCCAAGGGCCCCTGAATCAAGCCCACCAAAAAAATTGCTCTTCTGAATTGGTTCTTCAGGTATATATAACAGAATGGTGAGTGCAATTCCACCTATGACCTGGTTGAGTTTCTGAACCATATGATTGGATGGAGTGTATTTCTTAAAAGTTTCACTTAGAAATCCTTTCCAGGAATGGCAATATGCTGTGGTGGAACAATCTAGACCACCCACGAAAGGATGAGCAAATGTTCTAGTTTCCTTTCACCTTCTAATACCAGATCATCTCCATCTTATTCAGGTGTAAGATATTTACAATAGGTGAAAAAGGTGGCTGCCTGATACCAAATTTTCATTCTCTAGTTACTTTTATGGTGATTTAGAGGTTCTGTTATGGAAGTGTAGATTTTCCCAAAATCCATAGCTCAATAATTTCTTTATTTTCATTTCTGGAGCTTTCTAAATCCTGAAAATGGTGAGAACAGAGCCTTCTCAAGACAGGGACCATCATCCACTAATTACTTGTACTTTGATTTCTTCACATTACTAGGCTACAACTCTGTTGCATGTGTTCTTTAAGTAGCATGCTGTCACTTCCAGGTGACTGTGAGAGGTTCACAAGGGCATGCAGGAACTGTTCCAATGACCATGCGCCAGGATCCTATGGTTGCTGCTGCTGAACTTATTGTCTTGTTGGAGTCTCTTTGTAAACAACCCGATGATTATCTTTCTTATGATGGCCAATGTAAGCCTTCTGAGGTGCAGTCTCTTGCTGGATCTCTTGTTTGTACTGTTGGAGAAATTTCAAGCTGGCCTAGTGCAAGTAATGTTATTCCAGGCCAGGCAAGTACCCCATACCTTTAACTGAAAACTTTGATCAAACTTTGACCTGAAAAGACATTTGAACTGGGGCCATTATTTCGTTCAGTCTCAAAGACCCGTGTAAGGGAATTTGTTCTAACCTAACGTTTGTAAGTGGACAAAAGAAGTTCATAGTCCCTCCAAAGGAGACCTTTATGCTGATGGTGGGTAAAAACAGAATGGTCACTCTTTCTGTTGTATATGAATATTTCAATGGATTTCTGGCTGCAGGTAACCTTCACTGTAGATTTACGTGCAATTGATGATATGGGTCGAGAAGCTGTTCTGTATGAACTATCTAACAGAATGCATCAAATATGTGACCGACGTTCAGTTTTCTGCACCATCGAACACAAGGTCTGAGATTTTCATCTCATAGTATGTCTCAGTATGCTTCAAATGCAGTCACTGACATTCTAATTTTGTTAATTTCCAGCATGATGCAAAAGCAGTTGGTTGTGACAGTGAATTGAGTTCACAGCTGCAATCTGCTGCTTATGCTGCTATAAAAAGAATAACAGGTGAGAGTGCATTTGATGTGCCTGTACTGATGAGTGGTGCTGGACATGATGCAATGGCCATGTCACATCTAACCAAGGTTTGTTCTTCTTGGCCTCATTAACGGTGATTATTACACTAGTTTTCCTAGGGAGACAGCTTATATTCAAGTTCTACTACCTGTTTGACAGGTTGGCATGCTATTTGTCCGATGTCGTGGAGGCTTTAGCCACTCGCCTGCTGAGCATGTAATGGATGATGATGTATGGGCGGCTAGTATGGCCATTCTCGCTTTTCTGGAGAAACTCTTGTAATTATTACTATTCTCATTCTTTACCAACAAAACCCTCGTGTAATTATGAAGTCAATAATGTAATACAGGATCAGACATCAGCCTCGTGTTATCAGCTTCAGCAATGAAAATGTATGTTCCAATTCTACAAGAATCTGTTAAGATTGGTAAAGAAATGAACTTCTTTTAATGCCTTTTCAGGAAAAATACATGGTACATGGATGATTTTGTTCAAGGAGGATTACCGATTATCTTAATTGTACAAATGGTGTTTGTCCATAGTAAATAACTGTAGTATCTATCGACAATGCAACCAGATGATACACAGTTTTAGGTATTCTAATCCTATGACGTTATCACATGGCAGTCTCTTCTTACCAGAAGTACAGTTAACCTTCAATTTGAAACATGAATATCGAGTTATACAAGTAATCCTACAACAGTAAGAGTTGCAGTATATTAATTACAGACAATCCATATAATATTACCCTCTAGCAAACCACGTTAGTATACGAGTTACAGCTAAGTTCCGATGGCAAATCTAGATAGGCTGCTCTGTTTTGCCTTCATAGGATTATAGATTTCTGAAGTTACCAAAAATGATAAAAAGAAGTAAGAGAGAGATTGATCTTATTTCGTGGTGGGAGGTTGGGCCAACTGTTGTAGCTGATGGACAACGTGTGACATTCTGGGGCGCATAGATGGAACATGCTGTGTGCACGAATATACAAGATCCACTACTTTTTGAATAACTCCCGCCTCCGGAATTTGAGACGAAGAAGATGATATAAGAGGATCCAACAGCTCCAGGTACCGATGAGACTGCACCAGGGGAGTGGCCCACTCAAATATACTTTGCCAACCCACAGAATCAACAGCTTGAGCTGGTCTGCGCCCACTAATAATTTCAAGCAAAAGCACTCCAAAGCTGTAAACATCACTCTTAGTTGTAAGCTCATTTTTATACACAAATTCTGGAGCAAGGTATCCATGAGTTCCACCAGCCATAACCCTCCTCTCATGCATCACTTCCCATGGTATGAACTTTGACAGACCAACACCCATCAGATGAGCACCAAATTCTTCATCAAGAAGTACGTTACTTGCACGGATATCCCGATGCACAACTTGAGGCTTCACCTTGTCATGGAGGAACCTGTAATTATAGAAAAAAAAATATAAACTAATGGGCTAAAACCAAATTCGTCAAAGGAGAATAAGTAATTTGCCATTCAAATGTACCACATTGTATTGTTCTCTTTCCTAGACTTATTTTCTTTTAAGTGAATAGTAGTAGAAGATCCAAGTCTCAAACAAGCACAAATGTGTAAAAATACAGTGATTTCATCCTCAGTATATTTCCAAGTAAAACAGTAGAACTTTTATGAATAAAAAGGTCATAATGGTATTGGGAAATCAAGTATTACCAAAATCAAGCAACAATTTTAGTTCTCCTATTAATTTTGCTAAATAAAAAGGGACTGAAAACTTGGATGATTGTTTAATAAACTAATATCTCTGTACAATGTGCAAGTCTCCCAGTGATAACTAAAACTCAAAACCTCGATTTGAAATGCATTTATAATATGACAAAGAATGACCATACCCTGCACAGTAGGAGAATAATAAAAGCGGCACTGGTGGAGTTCTGGGTACCAAAAGGCAGCATATTTTGCTGCAGAAATCAAACATATTCTCCTGTTCTGAAATTTGTAGCCAATTGGCAACACGGACCAAGGATCTTGAGTTAGATCATTTTATACTACTTGACATTGACTTATAACTCTGAGCATTCTAGAATAGTTCCAAAGTTGGAAAGTCTATTAGGAATACCTACATTACATGGTTAAGATTTCCTCCATCTTGAGCAATTTTGAAACTCTTACATAGAATGGAAAGAACCTAAGACATGTATCTTTCTACAACACTCAGACTAGAGTTAGAGAAAGAAGCAACTTGTAAAGAAGCCAAAACTAATTTGTGAAAGGCACTAGGCAGGGTAGTTAGAAGGATTCGACAATCTATTGCAGGACATTCTCCTATTATCATAGCCCGAAATATTTGCTAACCATAAAACAGAAAAAATTCATAATTCAAGAATATCAAGTAAATATGGACTTCAGAGTTGGATCTAACAAATATAGTGCATATAGATCTTAGCTTGCATTTCGTCAACATTATGTGTCACAGTTTAATCCCAGGTGAAAAGAAATATTCCAAGAAACACATGAGGGAACAACTCACAGAACCAATGACTAACCTAAAATTTTTACTAGAAATCTGCTCAAGTATTTATCTGTCATGAAAAAGTTCCCAAGTATCAAATGTATTATAGGGTGTTCCACTTGTATCCAAATAAAGAATCTGTGTCTTTGAAAAGTATTAAATTGAGCAAAAACATAAAGTTAAGACATTATGTTCCGCGATACCTACAATGACAGAAGTCTAAAAGTTTATTTCTTTCTTACTTTTCATTCTTACGCTTTTCTATCCACTTTTTAGATGTTTTGCATATGGAAATGAATTAGGATTTATTCCTGCAATAATGTCAACATAAATTGAAACAAATCCTTTTAGTTAACTTTTACCGATCTCTATAAGGATTTCCATAAATAAAGGGATCTCTACTGAAGTTTCTCAATATACACATCATGCTTTTTGCTAAGCATGAAGTGGTTACATCTGGTCATATTTTTCCATTACAACTTCTTCCAATTCCACAATCTTTGTTAACTAGTATTTTGACTGAACAAGAGTTGATAATGTCAGCAACTTCTTGAACAGTGCTCGACTGAAAACGAAAGCTTATGTAAATTGATACGAAACTAAAAGGAAAAATTATTTTACAAGACTTCAAGGCTAGGTCAGTTCAATTTACCCAACCCTTTCCGAAGGTAATTTCGATCTTTTGTTCGTGTATACTGAATGGGTTTCAGTTTACTACTCACTAGATGCCTATCAAGCAATTTAATCTCAGCTTGTTAACCTGACACCCCAAAAAAAAAAAATGTCAAGCATTCATGTGAGAGAGAGAGAGTCCTGAGCAGTGTTACATGGATCGTGGTACGGATTGGAATGTGGTCTGGATACGGGTACGCGACTTTTTTCGATACGTGGTACGGAGGGGTATCTAGACCCACCTAAGCAACGCTTTTTTAATATCGAAATTCGTTATAACAGGATCGTTGTTTAGATTAAAATTGATTAGTTAAAAAAATTATAAGTACTGATAACTAATAAGTTTGAATTGACAGTTAAAAATCTTGGAAAATTATAAGTACTGATAATTAATAAGTTTACCCATAGTTTCCTAATCTCATTATAAAAAGAAGTTGACAAGTACTTAAATTCTTGTTTCTATTATTTCCTCTCTCCTATTCTCCCTAAGAAGTTGATAAATACAAAACTTCTTGTACTGTGATTCTATTATTTCTCTATCTTTTTTGACTCTTACTCTCCCTCTCTCTCACAACTCTTTGGTAACGCTCAAAACAGCGTTTTGGATCGCAAACGATCCATGTTCCGGAACGACTGTAACCGGAACGTGGATCGTAAGGAAAAAGAGCGATCCATGTAACACTGGTCCTGAGAACAGTTTGCTTGAACGAGCAATGCGCAGGCAATATGGCTGATGAAACAGCAAAGAAAACCATGTATGAAACAAGCGCAGCTTACACATTCACAAAAAGTGTGAAGTCAACTTAGGATAGAATTATAAGAACAAGATAACCAAAGAAGTCTAGTCCAAGGAATTGATATGAAAGCAGTAACAGATATCTATGATAATAATGCAGCCCAATGGGCTTTTAGGGGGAAAAAAAATCAATAATTCTACTTACGCAATTCCTTGAGCAAGAGTTGTGGCAATCTTTATTCTCATTGCCCAGTCCAAACTCCTACCCCCTCTAGGAACATGGTGCAGCCATCATGATATTGTCTATCCAAAGGTCCATTTACAATAAACTCGTACACAATGTACCGATCACCATGATCATAGCAACATCCTTTAACAGCTACCAAATTTGGGTGATGAAGTCTTGCAACCCTTCCAATCTCAGAGTAGAACTCCTTCTTCCTCTGGAAGCTGGATCTTTTCAACCTTTTAACAGCCACCCTAGATCCATCTGGTAAAAGTCCACTATATGTACCCCCTGTTTTTGCATCCCCAATAAGACGATTTCCTTCACTGAAATTCTTTGTAATTGATTTCAATTCATCACGGGTAAAAACTTTCCATGATGGGGGAACCAATGCCAATTCAGCTGGGTTTGACACTCTGCGAGATTTTCTCCGCTTCTTACTGCGTCTATAGATGAGAAGCCATATGACAACAGCCAAAGTAGTACAGAGAATCAATGCACTCACGACTGCAAGGATAATGAGATACTCTGAGTGGCAGTGGAAATGGTGACATTTGTCCTCTGAAATCACGAAACAATTGAAAAACACTTCAGCAAAGGTTTTGCAAGAGCAAGATATTCCACTATGCTGTGAAATATCAAAATTAAAAGGACAAGGTTAAGAAGTAACGAAAGCAAGTTACAAAACTGCAGATGAGGATGAGGAGTAAACTGGGTATGGATTTTCTAAGCAAGCATATACCTGCAGCAAGCATGCAGATGAAGGCGTTGGAGGTATTGCAACTTTGAGCCATAAGGTATGTTTCATTGGTTACCAAAGTACACAGATCTGGCATATTATGACTAAAGCATGACAATCCAGTACAGCTTGAATTCAAACGAATTGTAGGAGCAACAGTTTTGTTCCAGTGAGTTGTATTGTCTGACCATTTCCAACCCACTCCAACAGTGTTATTGAAACCTCGACCACCAAGCCAGCATCCGCTAGTATTTTGAACACACAACTTTTGAACAAAGAATAGTTCCTGCAGTGAGGTCACTGCTGCAAGATGTCCATTATAGCTTAAACAACTGGCTTCACGCCTCATCCCATGATTGAGAGTTTGCAACATACTTGAAGCACATTTTCTCACTTGGGTAGCTCATCCAATTGGAATGGCAGAAGGCTGATTACAAACAAGATGAAAAAACATAAAAACTACTTCCATGAGTAATAAATGAAATAACCAAAACACATTTAGCAAGAGAGTCAGATTCTGATAGAATTCTTCTCTAACTATGGTCAACTCATCCGCTAACTGAATGCTTGCAGAATTTGCAATTACAAAGAGTTTTACTCACACTAGTTAATAAGAGACAATGGTTTGAACTCACTTGTGTAGTTCTATAATATCACATCTAAAGCACAATTTTCCAATCATCTAACACTTGTGGTAACAGAGAGCCAAGTTCTCAAAAGCTAAGGATCCAAGAGCTTTGATTGGTTAAGAAACTACAAAAAGTCAACAACTTGTGCAAAATTGTAAAAGAAAAGTTGAAGAAAATTCTAGGTACAATTTCAGTTACTTAGGCTCAGAGGTCAATCAAAATCTGAGGTAGCACCATTTAGAAAACAAAGACATCTAAAAACCATGTGAAGATGAGAATTTGGTTATCTAAAACCAGTATTAATGATGTAGAAACTTTTTACTGAAATAGAATTGACCAGTAATAGACCAATCTCCTAGGTAATTTTAAACCCGCAAGTGCCACGATTGAAGAACTTATTGTTCAAAAGAACTCTGTATCCCACAGTTTCACTTTTGATGTGCAATTGCTGTTATTCATTATCCATGGCAACTACTGTGTTAACTGACTAGCACTAAGGTTAATGCAATGAGATTCTGAAAAAGTCTATCTAAATAAACAGAAATAAACTATCACATCATTTGTGGCTTCAGTTTCTTGCCCCATTGATGAAGATCAAGAAAATATTTTTCTTCTTGAAATTTCCTTTATCCAGTCACAATTGAAACAAACGACTGTCTCATCAAATGGACGGGAACCGCAAAGGAGTCAGATGATAACTTTAATTACAAAGATTATAGAATATAGACTAAGATTTATGCTGTTATCCACACGAATCCGTTAAACAACCAAATGGAATGATTCGGAACCAGACGTGGCTACAGCAAAAGGTAGAAATTTCAGGCACAAAAAGTGAACGTTGATATCTCTTACATGGATAAAGATATCAAACATTGTGGCTAAGTGTGATATCTACTTGAGAGAAATGTTAGATGAGACCTAAAGTGTAAAAGAGTGAATTGGGTTAGAGCACTGTAGCAAGAAGTAACAGAATCAACACTAATGCTCCAAAAAGATGATACCTAGTTAACGATAACTCAGATGTTCTACCATAGATGGACCATCAGAAGATACACATCAGAATAGGTTCCAGTTGATACCCGTAAGAGCTTCAGAATGAATCAAGTTGAACTCAAATTAGCAGTGTACATTTGAGCGAATTCATGCTCTGCCATAATGAATAGACATATGATATTTTTGCAAAATTTGGCTCTTTCAAGGCCTCGGAAATGGCACATTATAATTATTCCAAATTACTCTTCCTTTTCAACTTCATAACTGTATTTCTAATTCCTTTTTTTCCTACTTATAAAACTCAATCTACAGTGGTTCTTCCGCATATGTGTCCACCATCCAATTTCCAATTAATCTGTTACAAGTTTCCCTACACTAATCGTGAAAAATTATTATGCAATAAATATAAGCATATATCCATATTCATTTTCTATATATCTTCAGCAAAGTAAAACAACACGAACATTAACATAAAAATGTATCCGAATAACATGACAAATAAACAATTCAAAATTCCGAAATCAATATGATTGGGAAAAACACACCAAAAAATAAAAGGAAAAAAACACTGACCTTCCATTTCGTTCTGGGAAGACGAAACCGAGCTACTGAAAACCTAAAAGGATTAAAAAAAAAAATCAACTAATAAAATAATGAAATAAAATCCACATTTTCCAAAAATCCAAACAACTTCAACTTATCTAAATATAAAATCTGCAGAAATTTGTAAAACTCAAGGACAAAAAAAAAAAGAAAAATCACTTACTGAATTGGAATAGCCAAGCGGAAGCAAAAGGCAAAGCAAACAAAATCGAAAATTCACGAACAGCTTTAGTTCCATCTGGCTTTCTAACAATTCGTAAAAATCCCAAAAAATTCAGTAAATAAACATTCAAATAAGATGAAAAATAAGAAAAAACATACTAGACAAAGAATTTTACTTGGAAAAATTGAAGTCAGCTGCTGCTCATACTAGTGTGTGTTGTGCGTGTGGGGAGGAGTCAAGTCAAGGAGGAGTGTGAAAATTAGGGTTTTTCTTCTACATTTTTTAATTTTCCAGCGACATTTTGTTGTTGTTCAGGTTGGTGGTTAGAAAAATTGATGTCTACTATTTGGGTAATTAATGGCTTCGTCTGCCGACTGACTTTGAACAGTTTTTTTTTTTTTTTTTGGGGGGTTACGTCGGTTTTCTTACCCACCTATCGGCTCAATTAGACCTGTTTGGGGTTGTTCTTACTTAAGAATATAACAAAATATTTACTTATAACAAAATATTTAATTTAGTAGAGTTTTAAAGAAAATATTTAATAAGTGTTTAATTTTTATTATTTAGATGTAAATTTATAGAAGTGCTTTTAAAAATATTTTATTTTATTCCATTATAAATTTATGGTAAAATAACTAAAATTTATCTTTAGCAATTTTAAAAAGAAAAAGCTAATTCAAAAGCACAAATTGCGCTGAAAGTACTTTTGAAACAAGAAACTCTACTTCAAAATTTAAGGATAATATTCACCAAACACTCAAAATAAGTACTTTTACACTTTAAAAGCACTTTTTACACAAAAGTACCGCAACCCAAGACAGGGACTTATTATTTTGGAATATTATAAAAAAAATTTAATTGAAAATATAATTAAAAAAATGTATTAAATTATTACAAAATATTATAAAGAATAGTGGAAAAATTTTTCACTTTGCAAATAGAGTATTATTACAAATTTAGCATGGATTGAATTAATGCTGCAATTGAAAGTGAATACAACAACTCGTGAGCTGTTCGGTCAACACTCAACTCGAATTCGATGCTGATCGAGTTCAAACTCGAAGTCGAATTGCTTGTTTAATAAATGAGTTGAACTTGAGTTTAACGAATCTTATCGAGTTTCTATACAAATAAATATCACTAATAAATTTTATTTCTATAATAAGAGAATTACATGCATATCTCTCTAACATAAATCTAATTATTTTTTCTTCCTGGGTTTGTTGGGTAACAATTGGATTTAACCTAATTTTGCTTGGACTTTTCGTCTTAGATATGGATAAAGATTTTTTAGAGAAAAAAAATAAAAACAAATTAGGGACAAGAAAGCTCGATTAATCTTGAGTTTGAGCTCGAATTTGACCCAGCTCGATCTCTGTTATTAAAGTTCAATTGAGTTTGAGATCGAATTCAAAAACATATACTCAAATCGACTCATTTACACCCCTAGATTAAATTAGCCAAAGGACCTATTATGAGTCTGATCCATTTTAATACCTTAGTGCTTGATAATTATCCCACTCCATACCTTATCAAGAAACAAGCTCAAACTGTCCTTGGTCTAGTTGTAAAATAATCAAGGTTGAGGATTTAGGACTTTTTTGAGAAAACGTTCAACTTGACGGAAGAATGGACGGAATGGGTTTTAATCGACAATTTTAAGAGTTGAGTGATCGTTTTTGCCACAAAACAAGTTCGGTGGATATTTTTAGTAACATATGAAGGTTAAGAGGAGTGTATGGCCTTTTGTCTTAAAGAATTCAAAGACTTTTAAAGTTTTACATATAGAAGGGACAAATAATTTTTATTTTAAATTTATTTTCCAAGTGTATGTTGTAGAGAATTTAGAGTTAATCTTACATACACCGTTGGCGTAGAAAATTTTCTTCACTATCGAGTGTAGATGTATAACATATGTGCATTGTTTAAATTTTAAATATTATTTTTGTACATATGTCATGCATTCACGCCTCATAATGTAAAAAATTTTCTACACCGACCATGTATATAAGGATAATATAATATCTAACATTTCTTTAACTCTAAAATTAAACACTATGTATTAATTTCAAAATAGTTTATTTAACTATAATTTTTTATTTAGTAAAATTTAGGAAAACCACTATCAAATTCCTATAGGTAAATTCCAAAGAACCCCCTATGCTTTAGCTAATGTTTAGGTTACTACTCTATAGTTTACTAATCTATATTTTGCCCCCTTGTATTTTGGGTTTTTTTTTTTTTGCAAAGTGGACGAGGAGAGGAAAATGTATTAGAACTATGAGAAAAGTCATAAATGCCCTTTCCAAACTTCAGCAGCCCATCCCTCCCCTTGTCAGCTACTTTCTCTCTCTCTCTTTTTTTTTTTTTCAGTGGGACATTCCATCGAACAATTGGCATACATTCTTAGAACTCTAGATTTAGTTGACCTTGCATTTGATTCAACCCAAAATGTTATTCCAAGTTTCCAACCCCAGCACATTCATCATTCTCAATCATTAATTCAAAACATTCATCATTGTTTAATTCAACATATTCATTTGTCTTCGGGACAGAGAATGGAGCAGGATTGGAGTTGCTGGTAGGGAAGGGAGATGGGGAGACCTAGCTGTCCAGAAATATCCAAGATCATGCTTGTGTAATTACCTTAATTAATGGAATAATCTAGTAATAATTACATTTAAGAAAAGGACTGGAATCATGTGTGAAACCCATCAATTTTGGGCCCTATATCTGTTATTTGTTAGAGCCCTAGTAAACACTAGGTCCATCTGTAATCTTTGGGGTTTAATTGAATAACTTTGAAAGGGAAGGGCTAATTGTATATTTAAGACAATTAGTTTTAATAACTAACGACATTTTATTTAAAAGCTGATACACACACCCAAGTCTGTTTAGTAGTTCTAGGGTATGGGCATTTTTTTTGAGATCAAAAGGAAGGAAGAGGAAGGCTTTCTGTGGTTCAAGAATTTCATTGTTTTTAAGGTAACCATTTTTAAATACTAAACTCTCTTTTATGGCAGTATCTCTTATTTATTTGAAAAGAACATGCTTACCAGATATTAATTCAATGGTTAAGGTTTATTTAGGGTTTGATTTGAAGTTTAAAGCAAACAATGAGAAATAAATAAATAAATAAAAGAGGACAGATTACGCATGTTATCTAGTAGTTGCAGGAAGCCAAAAAAAAAAAAAAACACTCGAGGGTTAACGTGGCAGTTGTGAAGTTTAATGCATCCGACAGTATTTGTTTTCAGGAAATGGGAATTGATGCCTTTTGCCCAATAAATTGTTAAAGCATTCAAGAGATCAAGAGCACAATGAATTTAGTTGATCAATTAATAGTTCGGCCGTTTTGGTTCGTTTAGTACTTGAATATTCCAGTGGGCTTATGACTCAGTTAACTATTTGTTTGATATGTATTAATTAATTAAATAGACTACTTTATGACTTTGATTTAAATAGACTACTTTATGACTTTGATTAATCTAATGGGCATTTCCAGTATATCTTCACAAATTAACTTTATGGTTCCAAGGCTTGAAAAATGTTTCTATTATATGGTTGCTTATTGAGTCTAAATAATCTTATTGAGATATTTTATGTGTATTTATAAGCAAGAACTATCGGGATTATCACATATTTTGGATTGTTTGAAAAGTAAGTGGTGTAAGTTTCTTTCCTCGTTTTGTAAATGATTTTGGCATACAAGCTCTTTTCAAAATTTGAATAAATAAATATATTCGTGTATGAACTTGGATCAAAGGTGTACTTTATATTGTGTTTGGTTGTATAGACATGCATATATATACTAAGTATATCTATTTTGTGCAATTGTGAATATATGAATACATGTGTAATTGTGGTTAAATGTGCTTGTTCATAGTATGACTTTTGTTAATTAGTTGAATTATATATATTTGACTTTTGACCTACCGGTGAAGGTGAATTTGGTATGACCTACCAGTGGGTGCATCGAGTACGACTGACTAGTGGAGGTGAACTGGGTATGACCTATCAGTGGAGGTGAACCTGGTATTATATTTCATTTGATCTATCAGGTTACCACTGACAGTCTTAACAAGTGTGAGATTTTACTTTATATTGTTAAATAGTGTGAGTGCTTGGATATTTGCATTTGATATGTTTCGATGTGATTAATTGTAAATGAATATTTGTAACTTGTATATATAAAATAACAAGTTTAATCCAGGGAAAGAAACTATCACTGCATGCTGGGCATTGTTTGCTCATCCCACGATATTTAACATTTTTACAGGTGGTCCTAATTTAATAAGTCATGAGGGTTCGAACGATTGGCAGCTTGCATTCAACTATTGGGGTTGATTGCAGGACTATCGAGTAAGGTGTGGTTTAGAGTTCCTTTTGTTTTGTGAGGGCATGGATGCCACAAACCTCTAATGTTTCAAATGTTATTAGTATGTTGGAATATCAATGTTGGTAGCCTTTGAATTTTAATATGTATTATGTTTGGTTATTTTATGATGTATTGAATTAAGAGATTTTATGAATTTAGTATACTTTGTTGCTTGGATGTTTGTGCTATGAACTTGCGTTATGATAAGCTCATAAATATAGTATATTTTATGTGTCGTTTACCTCCATTTTAACGTAATTTGAGCAAGAATTGAGTAATTATGAGTTAAAATAGTTTATTTTGAGTTTTGTAGGGTTTGAGTAAAGAATGAGTTAAAATGGATCACAATACTGGAGGAAAATGTTCACTGGCGTGGTGCAAATCAGATATAGTTTGGAAGATCAAACATAACTCTCTTGTTCAAACTCCAATTGCTATGATTTTAGATGATTTGGAAAGCTAAGGAAGAGTTCTACAACTTTCATGTTTTGAGTTTTTTAGGATTCTATGGACATCTCGTTCAATCAATCTTTCTCATTCCAATCCTCTTGACCTTCCTCGACATCACTAGTTGGGCTTCTTCATGGTCATCATCTTGCTTCCCTCCGGTCGCTCCTGCTTGGCTGGATTCTTCTTGATGTGGTAAAAATGCAGGTGGTGTGTAGTGTTGTCCATGAGGTGGACCAAAATGCCATAACCCGAAGGTGGTGGTGGCTGAACCCATATACCAAATAAAGTGGTCTTGAGTGCTTCTCCAATCAGGGTCAAATTGTTATGGATCACCATCTGGCTGTATGTCCAATACCCTTACAATTCATTTCTTTCATCTTCATTAACCGGAGCATTTAAGACATAACCTGGAAGCATCGGAATCAAAGAAGTAGTCTGAGGTGGTAGTGGCAGTGGTTAGGTAGGGCATTCTTGTTGATGGTGTTTTTCGTACTCTCCACCATTCCGTAAACATACTCCCAATTAATCCTTCTTCTTGAATAGGTAATTGGCTCTGCAGGATCAATCAGGCAATGTGCCAAAGTGCACAAATGGTGAATCAAGCTAGGGGCATAAAATATAGGTCGCCCAGACCTCCCACTGTCTAAAATCCCCTGCCTGACAAGGCTACTAATATTCACTGGCACCCCATCATAATAGCATAAACTAGGAGCACATTATCCCTATGAATATAACTCAAAGCATTGGACCCCAAAACTTTATTGATTCGACAGCTGATAAAGTAAAACCATAATTTGGCTACCAAAGAGAGTCTCTGACGTGCAAATTTCAATTCAATATTCGAGGAAGTTCTATTAACCCAATCAACTTTCCTATCGCAAATGGCATCTTTAATTGCATTCATGTCTTTATTCTTGTCATTTAAGAATGCCAAATATTGACTGGATGATACGGGGATATGTTAAAATAAGCATTAATCAAATCCGTACTAAAGTTCACTAACACCCCCTCCCCTCGGTACTCGCACCATACCATTCTCCAACTCACACAAATTACAGTGAAACTCTTTCACTAATTGGGAAGCCCTAGAGTCAATTGGAGTGTTGAATCCCTCCCAATGCCTCGACCTAATTTGATCCTCAATTGCTTTTTTAGCATCATCATAAACTCCCCAATGCATTAAAAGGTCGAAATTCCGCTCTCTAATGACCTCATGTTTCTCATTGTTCTTATATAATTGAAGAGTCCTATCACTAGAGAACTGTGGCTCTGACATGTCCACTACCTTCTAATTGTTATTCCAAACCACCTTCCCCACTAGTACCTTCTTCGTTTTTTCTCTTCTTAGAACCTTCCCTCATCCTTGCCCTTCTTCGGCACTACCATAAACCCCTCTAGTCATTTCAACAGTATAATTCAATCAAAATTCAAACAATTCCCAACAATTTCAAGAATTACAACCAACACAACCAATTCACCAAATTTCCAACAAATTTTCAAGATTTCTCAACACAATTCAAACCAATCCAAATACGAAGCCAACAATTCAGATAATGGAACAATTTAACATCCAAAATTTTCACCACAAATTCATCAACAAAACCCAACTATTATCTTTAGTCAATTGAAACTTGGAATCACAAAACCAAAGAAAGATATTACCCGATTTTGGATTGAGAATTTTCAAAAAGTCATGTGATGTCCAAAATCCTCCAAGAAATCTCCCAAAAGTGCTATTGCTTTGAAGCTCCTAAAAGGAATTAGATGGAATTAGTAGGTGATTATTTAGTTTGGAATGGTTTTTAAGTGAAGTTTATGGAAGAGAATTGCAAAGTTGAAAAATATATACTGCTAAGGAACGATTCTGACACAATTTGGTATATTGAGCATAAATTTTGTGTCCGACCTCCAATTGAGGTGATTCAAAATCTTTTGGAAAGCTAAGACCTAGAGCTACAATGTTACTGTTTTGAGTTTTTCCAAATTATGCCTTCATCATGGAGAAAAATGAAGATGAAGTGAAACCACCTTACTGGACCAGTGCCCATGCACCAAGTCTAGAAAGGCCACTTTACCTCACTGGAAGCAGCGCCGGTCACCGGTCGCCTGTCGCCGAATAGGTTGCATGGGCTTGCTTATTTTGCAAGAAAAGTCCTCCCATGGGCCCGTTTGCATGGGAAATGATGTGCTTATCATCCCGGAATCCCAAAACTTAAAAACACCTATAAATACCGCATTATGAGGAGAGTTGAATGAGAGATATCAGCTATTAGTTAGATTAGCTTTAACATTCGAATAGAAATTCATTAGATTAGACTAGTGTTTTCTTTATTTTTAAGAAGGATTGAAGAGGAGGTTCAAGATTGACAACCTTGGACCAAGAACTTGGGATTTTTCATTAGAGAAGCATTCTTAAACCTTTTCTTATGTTATTTAGTTCTCGTTTTATGGTTCTTCTATCATTTAATGCTTTCTAGGGTTATATATTTTTACTTACTTTCAAATTTAATGCTTTATTTGCTTGCTTTCATAGATTAATGGTTAGACTAGTTTATTTGCTTTCGTAGATTAATTATAATTGTAGTTCATAGATTAATTTAGTCAAATCTCTTCCGTAATGATGTCTTCAAATAATGTTTGAGTCCAATAATCGGTAATTGCTAAACCAATCATTGTGGATTCAACCCCTACTTTGCCTATATATTATTGACGCCGTAAACTTGTTGTGCATTATCTAGTTAATAGTTGGATTAGGATCTTATAATTTTTATAACTAAATATTTCACGTACCAAGTTTTTGGTGCCATTGCTGGGGATTGAGTTTTTGGCAATATTGGTATAATTTGACAAGAATACTACTTTGAAGTATAAATTAGATTTATTTGTTTTAGTTTCGTTGTGTGTTTTCAATATTTTGGGAAAAAAAACCAAAAAGATTTTCCCTTCTTGTATTTTGTGTCACTTTTATTAAAAAAATCCAAAAATATTTTCTCTTTTAGTGGATAGTTTTGGCTAGCTACTAGTCTAAATTCTCCCATTTTTCTTATTTGTGTGCGTTTGTGTTATGGCTTGCTTTTGTATTTTGTTTTTGTGTCGGCCTTATAAGAACACACAAGGAATGAATTGGAATAACTCATTCCAAGAATATTATCATCCTTATGATATGGAGGCATGACCAAAGAGCATGTTTCTTATGATTATCCTTCCTACTCTTATGATTATCAAACGGGATGGTCAAACTATCCAAATTATTTTTTAAGTTATCAAGATTATCCCTATTCTTTCCCTACACCAATAAAGCCTATCATTGGAGCCCCAATTCTTTCACCCATCAATCCAAGAGTATGATGAGATGGGATCCGTGGACTTGTGAATTGGAATTCAAGAACTTCGAGAAGAGTGTGCTAAACTCCGAGAAGAACAAGCTCAACTTCAAGAAAAGATATCTAGATTCCCTGAAGAGCAAGGTGCATTCAACAATCGGTTACAAGACCAATTTTCAAGATTGAAGGAGTGGTAAATGGTGATGAACATTAGGCTCCAACCTCCTTACCAATGGGTAAAGAACCGGTTCAAGAAGAACAAATTGAAAAAGTCTTGCAAGAAACCGGTTCCCAAGAGTCTCACGAAATTGAAGTTATAACAATCGAGACACTCAATGCTTATGTTGAGGAATCAACAACTTTTCTAGTACATGAATGTGAATTTGTCCAGGTACACCAAAAGAGGTTCCATTCGGGGGTATTCATGGTAAAAGGGCCAGTTTTAGAACGAAAGAAAGAAGAAGGATACATTCTTTAGACGAGGTCGAGGAGATACAATCTACTTATGCCAAAATTCAATTCCTTGGGGATTTCGGATGTGCTAAGCAGTGGAGCACATTTACTAAGGATTATGACATCCTCGGCAAGCCTTCTTGGCTTTACTATGGGAGTATTTCTTTTAATTATGTTTTATTTATTTACGCTTTAATTATTATATGCTTTAGCGTAAGAACTCGGTGGGTAATAAAGATTTTATACCTCATAATTAGTAAGTTTATGTGTTATATTGTGAATTGCTTTAGTTATACTTGTGTAGCTGATAATATTGATGGTCGATTAATCAAGTATAGTCATAAGCAGTTCACAAGTTTCAATTCGTCTCGTAGGTATTTATGTCGGGATATACTGCGCCAACTGTTCTTCATTGCTAGAGAAGCTTTTCTTTTCCCTCTTTATACTGTTATTTTCTATAATATTGGAGGCAATGTTTATTTCTAAGTGTGGGGTAGTGGGGAGTTATCTAGATTAGATTATTTAAGGTGTAGTTGCTCAATTTTTGCTTCAGTATTTTAACTTTTCTTTCGATCTGAGAGTTTTTAAAAATTTTTGATTTTTTTGCGCTAATTAGTGGAAATCTTTAAAATTTTCAAAAATTTTGCAATCGCTTAGCATGTCTCTTTGATTTTTTGCATGATAACTTTTGAACTAAACCGTCATTAGTGGGTAGTCGATGTTAATAATTTCCTTGCGTGAACTCTAAGAATTCTTGAGCATAGAGCCATAAATTATTTTATTTTTGACACTTTGAGATAATTATGTAAATTCATTTATATTGCATTCCAGACCTTACTTTATTACATTTTCAAAGCAAAATTTAGATAATTTGATTCGCTTTAAAGATGAGTGTAGGCATTTTTTTTTGTATGTTTGAGCATTTCAAGCCAACCGTTACTGTAAAATTTATCCCTAAAACCCTATTTGAGCCTTAATTTGTTTTGAATGGAGAAAAGCACCATTTGTTTTTTTTTTTTCTACTCATTTTTTTTTCTACCTTTGTGACCTATTATAAATGTCTCTTAAGAACTTTAATGCAATAATAATTTTTAATGGGATATCAGGATGAAAGGTAGTTGTATGAGAATGTTTGAATGAATGGTGTACAATTAAGGTATATGGGTGTTAGAAAATTTTTTATTGACTATAGCAGGTGGTGCCTATCACTGGCACCTGTGTTGGAATATACAGGTGGTGCCCATCACTGGCACCTGCATTGGAGTGTTAGCAAGTCGTGCCTATCACTAGTACCTGCGTAATATTTTTTTGCGGGTGGTGCCTACCACTAGTACCCGTTTTGGAGAAAAGAAAAAGAAAAAAAAAATAAAAGGGAGATATTTTTACAGGGTGTTGGTGAGTAAGGTTGAAATTGAAAAAGAATGATTTTATTTTGTTTGTTGCACAAAACTTTTAGGGGTGTTTGAAAAATTAAGTATGGGGTTACTCCTTTGAAAGATGGGTGTTTTAATGTTCAAAATGAAGTTTTATGTTGATGTGTGGAACCCAACATTAATTTAAAACTCTTTTTCTTATTTGTTTATCCTTTTTCTCTTTTTTGTTAGCCAATACCCTAGCCTTACGTTACAAGCTAAAAGTCCTATCTAATTTAAATCGAGTCAATTGTCTATATAGTGGAGAAATGTAAGAAGAGTAAGCTATGGAGTGTTAAGAAAAATTGCAAGAGTTTGCATGATTTGATCTAAGTGTCTTAAAAATTATTTTTGTATGGTTATGCACACACCTTCACTGAAATTCATGTATAGGGGTTTATTATCACTTGATTATTTTCCTTATGATGGTCTGGTTCATGGTTATTAATGTGGAAGATTGATGAGATGCGTTGAGTATGTTTGTGATTTTATTTCTACATTTTGCTTGAGAACGATCAAAAAAGAAGTGTGGGTATTTGATAAGCTCATAAGTATAGTATCTTTTATGTGTCGTTTACCTCCATTTTAATGTAATTTGAGCAAAAATTGAGTAATTATGAGTTAAAATAGTTTATACTGTTTGAATTTTGTAGGTTTTGAGTAAAGAATGAGTTAAAATGGATCACAATACTGGACGAAAATGTTCACTGGCGTGGTGTAAATCGGATATAGTTTGGAAGATCAAACATAACTCTCCTGTTCGAGCTCCGATTGCTGTGATTTTGGATGATTTTGAAAGTTAAAGAAGAATTCTACAACTTTCATGTTTTAAGTTTTCAAGGATTCCATAGGCATCTTATTCAAAATTACAAAGTTAGAAAATATGCACCGGCGGGGAGGAATTCTGACACAGTTTGGTAGATTGAACATAAATTTCGTGTCCAAAATTCGATTGAGGTGATTCAAGATATTTTAAAAAGCTAAGACCTAGCGCTACAATGTTCATGTTTTAAATTTTTCCAAATTCTACCTGCATCATAGAGAAAAATGAAGATGAAGTGAAGCCATCTTATTGGACCCAGCGCCCAGGTTGCCAAGTCCAGAAAGGCCACTTTACCTCACTAGAAGCGGTGCCCAGGCACTGGTGCGACCGGTCGCCGGATGGGTTGCATGGGCTTGCTTACTTTGCAAGAAAAGTCCTCTTGTGGGCCCGTTTACATAGAAAATTGTGTACTTATCGTCCAGGAACCCCAAAACCCTAAAAATACCTATAAATACCCCATTATGAGGGGAGTTGAAGGAGAGATATCAGCTATTAGTTAGATTAGCCATTAGAATAGAAAGTTCATTAGATTAGATTAGGGTTTTCTTTATTTTTAAGAAGGATTGAAGAGGAGGTTCAAGATTAACAACCTTGGACTAAGAACTTGCGATTCTTCATTAGAGAAGCATTCTTAAACCTTTTCTTATGTTATTTAGTTCTCGTTTTATGATTCTTCTATCATTTAATGCTTTCTAGGGTTACATATTTTTACTTACTTTCAAATTTAATGCTTTCTTTACTTGCTTTCATAGATTAATGGTTAGACTAGTTTATTTGCTTTCGTAGATTAATTATAATTGTAGTTCATAGATTAATTTAGTCAAATCTCTCTCCGTAATGATGTCTTCAAATAACGTTTGAGTCAAATAACCGGTAATTGCTAAACCAATCCTTGTGGGTTCGACCCCTACTTCCGCTATATACGATTGACATTGTATACTTGCGGTGCGTTATCTAGTTAATAGTTGGATTAGGATCTTATAAATTTTATAACTAGATATTTCACGTATCAAGTTCATGCGTGTAGATCGTGGATGTAGCGTGTCTCGCTCGAATTTGGGGCGTGACATGATATGAAAAAGAGCAACAACAAGAATCTGCTCCAAATTAGTGTAATCCTCTCTATTACTTGCATCATTTAAGAAATTATGGAAGAAAATAAAAAAGAATAAGAGAATAATGTAGTGCTAATAATTACTAATTAGTAACCATTAATAATTTCAGAGCACTTGTTTTTGAACCAATGATGCCCATTCTTAATAGAATCTTTGACTCTAATTTAAAGGCTATACATTTTGTACTTTGATATTCTATTCTTTCTCTTCATCTCAGCATGTCACCAAATTCCCACGGCCTTTTGTACGATGATGATTAATGAGGCCACCCGACTCGATGACCAGGGATTAGTAACATGATGATGATAACGACCTAGGACTTAGGGGAAAAGGGTAGGAGTTTCGGGAAAATAGAGAGGTGAGGTTTAGCCGAAGAGGGTGGGACAGATGATGAACAACGGGGCAGGCTGGGAGAAGAGGATGAGAGGTTTTGGGAGGGAGGAGAGAAGGTTAGGGGAAAGGGAAGGGGTGATGGCGAGCAAGGTTAGGGAAGAGGAAAGGGTAGTTGGTGAATTGCAGGTAAAGCTTGTGGAAGAGGAGTGGGATGGGGCATTTTGGGAGGGAGAAGAGTGCTAGTGGGAAAGGGAGCGGTAGTGGAAGCGATGATTGGCAAATTAGAGAAGAAGAAAAAGTGGGCGAAGAAGATGAAGGGGTTGTGTTTGTAAGTTTAATTATATTGTTAGTCCTCATTGGGATTATAATTGACCAAAATAACCCTTATGGTCAAGATTTTTTAACCGTTAATTGTTAACTAAACAGAAAACTTAATTGTTTCACTTTATCCCTAAAGCATAAGGGGGTAGAATGTAGGTTAGTAAACTATAGGGTAGTAATCTAAACATTGGCCAAAGCGTAGGGGGATTCTTTGTAATTTATCCAATTCCTATAAGTGTATAAAAAAATTTTACTTTTACATTAACATTTAGTAAACAACTACCAACACCTTTGTTCCCTAACATCTGGGTCCTAACTCCTCTCCTACTTGTAGCAAGGACATTTCAACCATCCAATATTAAAAGAAACTAACTGTACTAGAATTTCAAATACATGGTGAAAGGGTAAAACGAGAAAGGCACAAAAGTATGACATTTCTGTTCAAATTAAACACTATCTTTTCAACTAACAATATGCATTGTTGTTTCTACCATTCAAAAAGATACGTAGGTTGATAAATGTTGGTTTTTCTTTTATAGTGTATTTATACAAAGTAACAGAGTGACAGAACACTAATGTATCACTAGGTCCGCTAAATAAGGAAAAAAATCTTACTAAATATCTAAAATTAGGATTGGAGATTGAATCTGATTTGTGCCACATAGACTGGCTTTCCCAAATGATTATGAATTTGTGACTTTATATATCATTTTCCTTCTTTTTATATGTGCATATTACCATAATTTCTACCTTTTGGTCTTAATTGCAAAGTATGCACAATGATTTGGCTACATCATAATTCAGATATTTGTAATGATATTAGTGGGATGATGGATAATTACTAGTAGGGTAAAGTAAGGTTGGGAAGAAAACGCATATGGTTATGTGGAAAAATAATTTAAAAGCCAAAAAAAAAAAAAAAAAAAAGGTGTTTTACAATTCAACACATCATGAACATTTTAATGTGGCTTTACTAGCAAAACACGTGGGGAGGATCTTAACCAAAGAATATTTGCTAATGAGTAAAGAAATAGAAAGAAAATATCTTCATTATAAAATTATTATTCAATTATGACACTCCCGAAATTTCCATCTTGGATATGGAAAAGTTTGATTTAGGTTGAGTTTAAGATTCTAGGAATGAAAAGAAAGGAAGGGAAAGTTTTAACGAGGGAAATAAGGGAAGAGAAGGGATCCTAAGTTTCCTTCAAGTTGTTTGGTAGTTCCAAACAATATAAAATTTTATTAATGTTACTTTTTTACTAATGTGCCCCTCTTTTTGATATTTTTGTATTATGTTTGGAAGACAAATATGACATTTCATAATTATTAGTGGTAAGAAAGTTGAAGTTTCCTTCCATTTCAACCCATTTGTGGAAATAAAGTTTTCTTTAATTTTTATCCCTCCATCTCTCTCCCTTTATCTTATTTTCCATCGACTTAAAACTCCTAAATAAAAGAAAAATCTCAATTTTCCCTTCTTTTCTCTTTCCTTCCTTCCATTTCCTTCCATCCAAACTAGCTGTAACAGTTTGGATGGAACAAAAAGGTGATCAATGAGATATTCAGTGAAGAGAAAGCTCAAAACATGACTTGGAAATATCTATAAGTCTTGGTGCAAAAAAGAACCGCATTTTCTAAAGGTTCTTGAACTCAAGAGAATAATATTCTGCAAGTTCTAGTTATGATTTGAGTTTGGAAAGAGAAAAAGAAAACTCAACTAGTAGACATGAGGGGTTTGAATCTAGCAAAAAAGACAAAAAGAGAAGATTTGGAAGAGTTTATGAAAGATTTGAAGCATTTCCTTTGGTAATGCTTGCAAAATGCTCTCCCAGTTACTCAAGTCTTGTACAACAGAACTGGAAAAGGTGACCCATGGTGTAAAAGCTGTGGATAAGGAAAGAAAACTGAAAAACATACTTAACTTGCTTTGTCCTAAGGCTGTGGAAATATGAAAATATGCACTAGTGTAGTGGGATGCATTACTGGAATCAAAGGTAATTTCATTATGATGTTGGGTGGAGTGGTGAAGCTAGTTGGTAGAACCGAATATAAAAAAATAATAATAATAACAAAATAATAAAAGCATATATTTAGTGCAGGAATGTGATAATATTACTAAAATAATATATTTGAATTATTTTCGGATAAACATAATTTTTTGAATATTAGTTTAACTCTATCCCTATTTTCGTACTACTTGATAAGTCTTGTCGCTATAATAAGCATTATCTAGTAACTAATTCCTATTGTTTAAAATAACTACCCTAGATATACACGTATATATCAATTATTTAGATCATCAAAATTCCTTCTTGTGCAAAGACGACATCAGAGAGAAGAGAGAGAGAGAAATAAAGAGAGCATAGGTTTGGAAGGACCACCTATAGTAAGAGTTGAGCAGACCGAGAAAAAGTTTGCAAGTGGTATAGGTAAGTATTTTTAGGAATTTTTTGAAACAATTTATTTTTGTTTTTTTTTCTTAGATTTAAGTGAGATTAATCGGTTCCTAGCCTAAGGAAGTCCTTGAGACGTTTTTTTAAAAAAAAAAAAAAAAAACTTTTAGACAACAAATGTTTTCAGTTAAGCAAAATTTGTTCCCCATCAACGCGCTTTATTTTTTTATGTGATTGTATTACTAGAGCTAGTGAGTTAGTATTAACTTTCAATAGGTAATGCTTTCAGTTTTCATGTTAATATATTGGAGTCCTATGATCTTTGACCATGGCAAAAAGAAAAAAAAAATAATATTTGGACTCAATTATGATATAAGACTCTGATTGTTATGTGCCTAATATTAAATGATCTTAAGAAGCTTCATGTGGGCCAAGCAAGTCAATTGTATATATGACAGCAGAACCATTATGAACCTTTTAGACATGTTTACTATCTTTCTAGTAGTCTATATTTCAAGAATATAATCAAATGTATTTACTAAACCTAACTGATGTATAAGTCTAGAAATCAACAGTGGTTAAGAATTGTCAATGTATTGTTATTCGTGTACCGTAGTTACTTGGGAGTTTTTTTTTTTATTAGACTTATATTTTTATGACAGTAAGCTATAAATGCCTCCAACGGAAAGAATTATTGATAAAGAGTAGTCTCAGGAGTTTTTCTAAGGCCTTACAAGAACCAAGAAGCATAAATTTTATGTGAGTAAATATTTATTATTTGTGGTATTTAAGAGACACAAGTCAAGCTCAGGTTTAACCTACTTTCAATATTTCAAGTTTCCTAAGTGTCGAGTAAGTAATTATTATTGCCTTCATAGGATTTTGAAAATCTATTTATAGAATAAATATTTTTTTGGGTAAATGATCTTAATAGTCCCTCACTTTTCATATTTGCATTTTTTTTAGTCCCTCACATTCAAAATGATATATTTTAGTCCCTCACAAATTCAAAATACACTATTTTGGTCTCTCGACATAATTACGGATATATTTTGGCCTGAAATACTCACATGTATATTGAATGTAGCATTTTTAAGTGCAAAATTGACAATACATAATCTTAAACACTAATTTTTTCCCAAAAAGAAGAATATTGAGGCCATTAGAGTAGGGATGGCAAACAAAAAGTGACAAGGGAGGGGAACAAGGGTGGTGATACGATAGGTGAGAATTTTGGAGTGATAGTCATGGAGAAGGTTTTAGGTAGTGTCCTTTAGTATTTAAAATTTGTGTGTTGTCAATTTTGCCCATGAAATATGCAACATTCGATATGCATGTGAGTATTTCAAGCTAAAATATGTCTGTAATTATACAGAGGGACCAAAATAGTGCGTTTTGAATTTGTGAGGGAATAAAATACATCATTATAAATTTGAGGGACTAAAAAAGTATAAATGTGAAATGTAAAGGACTATTATGGTTGATTTCCCTTTTTTTCAAGGTTACTTTGATATGTGAACAACCCGAACCATATATGTGAAATGAACTTTTGGATGTTGGCATGTCATATAATATGAAAAACACATGTTGCGTGTTATGTTTTATGTTTGTGTAGGCTATAATATTATGGACATGATTAGACCAGTGAACCATGGTTCATCTTTTATTAAATGCAGTTGTTTGAATCGGTCTATTGACTCCTTATGGACCAATTTTGTCGGCGCAAGTTCGGCCCTTCGGTTAAGTAAAACTACGTTCTGATACTTTCCAAACCTTATTTTGATGATGACATAAACACTTAACTCTGTAAACAAGTTTTTGCAGGAAACAGGGCTTTCGGAAGCACTGAACCATCCGAACTAGGTCAAAAGTTCTCGGACGCATTGCACCGTCTGAACGAACTGGCAGAAAGAAATAGGATCCTACTGCTTCTCTTTCGGACGAACATGACCATCCGAAACTTCTATCGGACGAAGGAACGGACGCATGCACGGACGTCCGAACTAAGCTCTTCAACAACTGTAAGAAGATCGGACGCTGTTTCGGACGCATCCAATATATCTCGGACGTCCGAAACCCCAACGGCTACTTTTTGTGTATTTATTATTTAGCCGTTAGGAAGTAGTTGCAATCACTATTTATTGCTCTTATAAATAGCTGCTTTAACAAAGAGAAAAAATCATCTAATACATTAAATACAAGCCTTAGAAAAGAGCAATTTGAGTGCAAATTGACTATAGTGCTTTGTTGTATTAGTGTGCATGTTGTGAGTGCAATTCAACTTTGAGTGGAGTGAGAATCTTGTATGAAAGTGTGGTTGTAAGTAAGATTCTTGGCTCAACTAAAAGATTTTTAGTGTGAGCAAGAACTTCCTAACTTTGTAAAGATTATTGGCTCACCAAGTGTGTGAAGCATTCTAGTGATTGAATACTTCAAGCTTGCTAGCTTGGAAGTATTGGTTGTTTAATTTTTCTCTCTTTACCTTAATGTTCTATTGATTTTATTATATCAGCATTTAATTTGAAAATCTCACTATTTCTGAAAGTATATTTTTAAGAAACCTAATTCACCTCTCTCTTAGGTTGCTTTGGGACCAACACGTTCATGGTCTCGTGTGTTCGGCGGGGTGCCGGGGTAACTTTTTCTAGTGAGGCAGTACTAGACTGAGTACTCATTACTGATTAAGACATGGAAATTGATAAAGGAGCCATATTCTACAGAATTTTAAAAAAATCATGACATGCCTATTTGTTATGTATATGTATTTGAGATCAAGTATATGATGTTTTCATTAAGGGTTATATACATGTATCAATGTTGCGGTAACTCTTTTTATGTATGTATGTACATATATGAATGGTTCACTATGAAGGGACATGGCTGACTTGTTGAGCGATGTTTCGCTCACTCCACATATTTAATTTTTTTTTACGCAGATAATAGTGAGTATGAGTAGTTTTACCAGGAACTCAAAGGTGATAGAAGTTGGAATTATTAAGGGCGGCCCAGAGACTTTTTATCGAAGACTTTAGTAGCATTTTCCAGTTTCCTTAATTATTGATTAACAAATAATTTGAGCATGTGGGTCAAGGACGAGTTTAGCCCTTAAGATTTAAGCATTCTTACTATTTTGTTTGTATGTTAAGTTGAATATTTTCTCATTGCGGGTTTATATATTTTTCTTTATTTGGTGGAATATTTGATGTATTATGGAAATGTTTTAGTAGTCTTGTATTCTTGTGTTTTGCTTGAAGGTATGGTGAATGTGATGGGTGTTCAAATTCGATCAGGCTCCGGGTGTGACATTTTTAGTGGTATTAGAGCTTAGGTTGTGATCATGTGTTAGGAGATTATTTATTTTTTTACACTATGAGTTTTTGTAGATGCGATTAAGTTGAACTAATGGATTTTTTTTTTTGGTTGTGTACATCATGACGGGACAAGAACCAACCCAGCGAGATGATAAGTAGTGCAATTGCCCCATAAGATTGAATGGGTGCAAAGCAAGATCCCTAGTAGAGATGAATGAAGCATTAGTGTTCAAAGCCAAATGTTTAAGGGAATTGAACAATGAGTGAAGGCTAGTGACCAATAAGTAGGAAGAAAATTATGACAAGGCTGTAAGAAAGGTTTGAAAGCAAGAAAAGGACAGCCGACTTTAAGGTCAAATGTGCATGATGAGACAGAAGGTCAGAGCATTTATTCATGATCTAATTGCTAGTATTCATACTATGGCGCAATGGTGGCTCTCAAGTGATAACGACGGAGAGGAAAGTGAAACCTCTAAAGAGGATCTAGAGAAAGACGAGAGAAACGACAGTAGTGATTAGAGCAAGGACTATAGCAAACCTTTAGATATTAATTAGAACTTTTAAAAGTAGATAGTTTCTTGGCATAATAAATAGTCTTGTGCTCTTGTTAGGAGCTTTACTCTATTAAAGACATTTAGGAAATTTCAACATTATTTTATTTATCTAGGTAGGTTTGCTACTTTTGACTCTATTGTTGAGTAAGAATAATTTCGTCATTTTGAAATAATAAATTAAGAATAATTTCGTCATTTTGAAATAATAAATTGTTTTCTTTTAAATCCATTTTGAGATTTTATTTTATTTATTTATTTTCTACTATGGTACTATATAAATCAACCTCTATGTGACTAGTTAGTTAGGTTTAAGCAATTCAGTTTAGAATATCATTGTAGACAATGGCTCCCAAGCGTCATCGCCCAAGTAATCGTACCAACCCATGGTTGACACTAATGCTAATAACCAAGAAGAGAACTTAAATCCTCAATTTACTCTACCGCAAGAATTCATCATTGCAATGACAGGTATGGATTAGGCAATGCAAGGTCAGGTGCAACTCCAAGCCCAATTAGCTCAAGCTTGAGTGCAAGCCTTGGTTCAAAACCTTACCAATCCTCACTACCAACCAAGAATCCATGTTTTCTACGAAAGGATGAAGAAGGTTCAAGTGCCCACATTTGATGGTATTTATAACCTGGATAAGGCAAATAAAATGAATGGGAGAGATGGATAATAACTTTGTATTACTTCAAATACCTAAATATGTGAAACATCTTATTATTAAGCTTTTCTAGTGGGTAAGGCAAATAAATGGTGGGAGATCACGGAATCCACTATAGCAACCCCAGTTACTTGAGAGAAATTTAAGGAAGAGTTTTTTAAGTATTTCTTTCCACCAACAGTTCATTTGCAAAAGGTCAATTCTTTTGAATCACTAAAGCAAGTTCTAAACATGTCCGCAGCTGAATATACAAAACAATTTGAAATCCTTGGGAGGAATTGTGCCACAAACCATGGGAAACCAAGTGCTGCAGATGATTAAGTTCACTAGGGTCTGACCAGTGAGATGCAAACTAGGGTTTCAAATGTCCATACACCTACCCTTAGAGGCTTGTGCTAAAGCTAAGGTAGACATCAAGAGGGTGGAAAAGGAGGCTAGAAATAGAAGAGCTCAGGATAAGCAATGGTAATTGGGTCACGTAAGACTGGTGGTTTGTTCAAATTGGTCAAAAGAATGAAGGGACATTCATTCCTGGTCAACTAAAATAAATAAGGAGCAACAAAGAATGAGGTCAAAGTTTTCAAATCTGTAACAAGTGTCAAAAATGACATCCTTGAAACTGTCGACGGGGATCGAATGGTTGTTATAGATATGGGCTAAGCGAACATCGATAAAGGACTGCTTGAATTAGGAAAATAAGGCCACAAAGATAATAGAAGCTAAAACCAAAGTGAATGCCAGAGTTCATGCTATGACTGATGCTGGTATGGGTATCCTTAGGATTCAAACAAGGTGGTAATAGATATGTTGCTTGTTAATTTTATGCCTACATTTGTCATTCTTTTATGACCAAAAAGTTGGTAAGGAATTTGTATGCATTTCCTAAATGGTTAGAAAATATGTATTGAGTTGCTATCCCTGGGGATAGAATTTTAGCATCGCATCACAAGTTTAATGAATGCAAGGTATAAATTAATGACAAAGAGTTTTAGGCTAACCTGGTCAAGATTAATATGAGTGACTTTGATGTAATTCTAGGAATGGATTGGTTTGCAAAGAATCATGCACAAATAGATTGTAGGATGAAGTAAGTGACCTTCATTAAACCCAATGGAGAGAAGTGGACCTATCAAGAAAATATAGGCAATAAAGCGAGACTTGGTAGAATAGTCATTATAGCTCTTTAGGCTTTTAGGATCCTAAGAAAAGGGGGGAAGGGGTCAAGGATACCTAGTGTATGTCTTAGAATTTGAGAAAGGAGCCCTATCTAGAATATACCAGCTTGTGAAAAAATTTCTAGACATATTCCTAGAAGAACTACAACATTTACCACCAGACAAAGAAATTGAGTTCAAAATTAAGTTGGTACCTGGAGCAATGTTTGTTTCAAAGGCACCTTATAGAATGACTCATACTAAGTTGAAGGAGCTCAAAGAGCAATTACAAGAGCTAATAAATAAGAAGTTTATTTGGCTGAGTGTATCACCTTGGGGAGAGCCGGTTCTCTTTGTAAAGAACAATGATGGTTTTCTAAGATGGTGTATTGACTATAGAGCGCTCAACAAGATAAATACCAAGAATAAATATCCACTACCAAGGATAGAAAACTTATTCGATCAGCTTAAGAAGGCCAAGGCATTTTCTAAGATTGATTTGAGATCAGGGTACTATCAATTAAAGATTAAGCTGGATGATGCTTCCAAGAATGCTTTAGAACGAGGTATAAATACTATGAATTTTTGGGCATGTCATTCAGACTGACAAATGCTCCAGCAGCTTTTGTGGATTGTGATAAATAGAGTGTTCAAATCTCAATTGGATAAATTTGTGGTGGATTTATAGATGAATCATGGTTTATTCACCAAGTTAGGAGTCACATGTAACACACTTGAGGGATGTTTTGGAGATCTTGAGGAAGGAGAAGTTGTATGTAAAATTTAGCAACTGTGATTTCTAGTTGAAGTGTGTAGCATTTCTAGGACATGTAATATCAGAAGAGAGGGTTTCGGTGGATCCAAAGAAAATTAAAGCTATAGTAGATTGGTCAAGGCCAAAGAAAGTGACGGAAGTTGGGAGTTTCTTGGGTTTGGCAGGATACTATTGGAAGTTTATAGAGAAATTCTCCATGATAGCCATTCCCCTGAGTAAGTTGACCTACAGGATGGCAAAATTTGTCTGGTCACCAGAATGTGAGGAAAGTTTCAAGGAATTGAAAAACATGTTGATATCTGCACTTGTGAGGGGGTATTGTTATTTACAATGATGTATCAAAGAATGGTCTACGGTGCATGCTTACCACTGCAAAATGATAAGGTAATAGCATTGCATCTAGGTAATTAAAATTGTATGAACCAAACTATCTCACTCATGACTTGGAATTAGTAGCGGTCGTTTTTGCACTTAAGATTTGGAGACATTACCTGTATAATGAACCTTGCAAAGTTTTTATGGACCACAAGAGTTTGAAATACTTGTTCACCCTAAAGGAATTAAAAATGAGGCAAAGAAGGTGGTCAGAATTGATAAAAGATTATGATTGACCATAAGTTACCACCTCAGGAAGGCTAACAAGGTAGTCAATGCTTTAAGTCAGAAGTCAAAATACTCAAAACCTTCGCTATTAGAAAGAGAAATGGAAGAATTTGACCTTGAAATGGTCGAGTCCATGAGCAATGTGTTAGCCATGTTAGTGCTGACTCCAAGTCTAGCAAATAAAATCAAGGAAGCCCAAAAGTTTGATTTGGGATAGAAAAATATCATGGAAAAAGCTATGGATGAACCACCAAATGGATTTCAACTTCAAGTGGATGGTAGTCTTTGGATGCAAGTGACTACGACTTACGAAAAGAGATCTTAAAAAAAGCAAACAGTTCCAAACTTTCCATTTACCCTAGTAGGACAAAAATATATAAGGATTTGAAGCAGAATTATTGGAAGAGGGAAATGAAAAGAGAAGTAGCAAAATATGTGGCCAAATATTTGGTGTATCAACAAGTGAAGGTGGAATATCAAAAACTAGCAGGATTATTGAAACAGTTAGAAATTCCACAATGAAAGTGGGAACATATAACTATGGACTTTATAATAGGCTTGCTGAAGACAAAAAGTGGTAATTGTACTACCTAGCTTATAGTCAATCGATTGACTAAGTCGGCTCATTTTCTACCCATGCAAAACGGAGCTTCAATGGAGAAATTGATAAAAATGTATGTGGCTAACATTATCTGTCTCCATGGAGTACCAGTAAATATTGCCCCATATAGGAAATCGGGTATTCACATCCAAGTTTTGGAAAACTTACCAAGATTCTTTCAGTTATGAGAATAGATTCGAGGTCAAGCACTACATTTCACCTATAAACTAATAGGCAGTTTGAACGAACAATCCAAATGTTGGAGGATATGCTTCATGCTTGCACAATTAATTTTAAAGGTAACTGGGATAAACTAGTAAAGTTGGAGTTCTCATACAATAGCAACTATCATTGTGGAATAGGAATACAACCTTTTGAAACACTCTATAGGAGAAAGTGCAGGTCCCCACTCTTTTGGGATGAAAGGGAGAGATATGGGTGCCAGGATCGGATTTGGAAGAGAAAACATTGAAAAAAGTCAAGGTTATCCGAGAAAGGCTCAAGATAGCCCAGGACTTAGTGGCAGAGACATACTGAGGGTAGTGGGGGCAGATGTCCTCAGTGATCTCCCAATACACATTGTATCAAGATTAGAAATTTTTATAAATTTGAAAATGTATAATAATTTAATATTTTCACCCCCACTAGCAAGTAAAATATGATATAAATTAACCAACAGAATCACATGGGTTCTTCCATGCCATTAGGTAATGGTATTTGATTAATAGATTACAAATTAACAAGTCATTTACAATTCTATTGATTTAGTGATTAATTAATTAAGTATTGGTAAAATTTACAATTAATTTTTGTTTTTTAATCTTCCTAATAATTAATAAACAATATCAAAAAGATATAAGTTTTGAAAAATTCTATAGCCCTATTGAGAGAATTATCCCATTGGTTTCAAGGGTTATACAGTATAAGTTTTTAAAACAATTGGTGTTATATTGTACAAAATCTTAAAGCATAAAGAGACAGTTCCCTCAACAGAATTGTAGAATTTTCCTTAAGTTTTAATGTTTTGTCTAATTTTCTAACTATCATATTCAAAAGAATACATTTAGAGTAAGAAAAACATGCATGCCAAATATTATATGTTAAATTCCAGTCTAATTCTTTTAAATTAGTTGTGTATAAGTTATAACTCAAATAGTAAGACCATACTTCCTTATGACTTAGATCATGAGTGTTGAGACACTAAGAGGTAGATGTGGAGATCCACTATAGGTATTCTTTAAAATAGAGGGGAAATTTTATTTGGTATTTTTATAAATTATTATTAATATTAGTTTTCTTGTAAATAACTCTTATTATTTAAGTAAATCTAGAAATTTAAAAGAATTTCGACGATTAGGAAATGAAAAATTACATAAGTAGAAACTTTACCCCTAGTACACATATTTTCTGGCTACGCCCCAGCCAGGACTGTAGCAAGAGCTAAGTTGATGCTAAAAGAAGACTACTTGAGTTCAAACAAGGAGATAAGGTGTACCACAAGCTTTTACCTTCAAAAGAGGTATGAGGTTAGGAAAAAATTGGAAATTGAGCCCAAGGTATATGGGACCTTTTGAAATACTGGAAAGAATAGGAAGTCTGGCGTATAGACTGGCTTTATCCCTAACCTTATCAAGAGTTCATAATGTTTTTCTAACTGGAAGTTCAACCTCTTGAAGTAAAATGAGATTTGTCCTATAAAGTTATTTGAGTCACCAATTAGAATTGTCGATAGCAAAGACCAAGTGTTAAGGAGGAGAGTAATCCATATATGAAGGTTCAGTGAACAGATCACATAGTACAAGAGACTACCGGGAATTGGAAGAGGATATGAGAAAGTTCAACCCTATCTCTTTTATCAAGGTACGCAAGTTTCAAGGATGAAACTTTTTCTAAGGGGGTGGAATGTTAGAACCAAATTTTAAAAATAATAGTAATAATAATAATAATAACAAAATAATAAAAGCATATAATAATAATAATAATAATAATAATAATAATAATAATAATAATATATTTGAATTATTTTGGGATAAACACAAATTTTTGAATATTACTTGAACTCTATCCCTATTTTCCTACTTCTTGATAAGTCTCGTCCCTATAATAAGCATTATTTGGTAATAATTCCTATCGCTTAAAATAACTACCCTTGATTTCACGTATATATCAGTCGTTTAGATGGTTTAAATTCTTTCTTGTGCACAGACGACATCTTATAGAAGAGCAAGAGAAATATAGAGAATATGGTTTTGAAAGAGTCACCCGTAGGAAGAGTTGAGAACACTGAGAAAAGTCTGTGAGTGGCACATGTAAGTTTTTTTAGAATTTTTTCTAGATGATTTATTTTGTAGTTTATTCTTAAATTTATGTGAGCTTAATCAGTTCCTGGCCTAAGAAAGTCCTTGAGACGTTTTTAGTTAAACTCTTAGACAACAAATGTTTTTAATTAGGCGATTCACAAATTTTGTTTGTCCCCTATTAATGCATTTTTTTTTTAATGTTAACCAATTACTAGATAGGTTGGCTGATGAGTTAGTATTAACTTCCGATAGATAATACTTTCGGTTATCGTATTAACCTATTGGAGTTCTATGATCTTTGATCGTGGCAAAAAGAAAAAGAAAAAAGAAATTGTTTGGATTCAATTGTGATATAAGACTCTGATTGTTATTTTCCAAATATTAAATGATATTAAGAAGCTTCATGTGGGCCAATAATGTGGTCAATTGCATATATGAACCTTTTAGACCCGTTTACTATCTTTTTAGTAGTCTATATTTCAAGAATATAATCAAATATGTTCACCAACCCTTACTGATGTATAAGTTTAGAAATCAACAGTGATTAAGAATTGTTAATATATTTTTATAAGTGCTGTAGTTACTTGGGAGTTATTTTTTATTTATTATACTTATGTTCTCATGGTAGTAAGCTATAAATGCCTCCAGTGAAAAAGAATTATTGATAAAGAGTAGTCTCAGGAATTTTTCTAAGGCCAAGAATTGAGGCGTATAAATTATGTGAGTGATCATTTATTATTTGTGGTATTTAGGAGACACAAATTAGGCTCAGGTTTAACGTATTTTCAATATTTCAAGTTTCCTAAGTGTCAAGTAAGTAATTCTCTGCCTTCATAAGATTTTGAAAATGTGTTTATGGAATATATATATATATATATATATATATATATATATATATATATATATATATATATTTTCCAATGAATAGATGTTACTTTGATATGTGATACAGCTCGAACCATATATGTGAAATGAACTTTTAGATATTGGCATGTCATATAATATGAATTACGCGTGTTGAATGTTACCATTCACGTTTATGTTGGCTCTAATATTATAGATAAGATTAGACCGGTGAACCATTGTTCATCTGTTGTCAACTGCAGCCGTTAGGCTCGGACTGCTGACTCATGTTATGGATCAACTGTGTCGGCACAAGGTCGGTCCTTTGGTTAAGTTATATTCATAGTCCTGTGTGCTCGGTTGGGTGCTAGTGAAATCTTTTCTAGTAAGGCAGTACTAGACTAAGTATTTAGTGTTGGTTAAGACATGGAATTTAATAAAGAAGCTAAATTGTTTTCTAAGTTATTTTTGAAAAAAAAATCATGACATGCCTATTTGTTATGTATATGTGTTTGATCAAGTATATGATGTTTTCATTATGAGTTATGTATGTATCACTAAATATGAATGTTGCAGTAACTCTTTTTTATGTATTATATATACACATGCATGTATGGCTCACTATGAAGAGTTATGGGTTACTTGTTAAGTAATATTTCGCTTACTCCATGTATTGATTTTTTTTTATGCAGAGGATAGTAGGTATGAGTACTTTTGCGAGGAAGTTGAAGGTTATGAAAGTTGGTAATTATTAAGGGCGGCCCGGAAATTTTTTATCAAAGACTTTAGAAGCATTTTCTAGTTTCCTTATTGATTAGCAAGTAATTTGAGCATGTGGCTTAAGGATAAGTTTAGTCCTCAAGATTTAAGCATTCTTATTATTTTGTTTCTACTTTAAGTTGAATATTTTCTCATTGCGGGCTTTCATATTTTTATTTATTTAGTGGAATATTTAAGGATATTATGAAAATATTTTAGTAACCTTGTATTCTTGAGTTTTGCTTGAGTGTATGGCGAATGTGATAGTTTGAATCCGAACAAGCTGACACTAAATAGTAGGAGGAATGGTGAAAACCGCATCAATTTGACTGCTAACATCATCCAAATTTTGTAGAAATTCATACAGGTGTCAAAGTACCATTGTCTGGTGTAAGGGTTTCTCTCTCTAGTCCCTTAATAGTGTCTAGTTGGTTTACCCCTTATAGAGTAGGTTAGGTTAGAATGTTTCTGATTTGACCAAAAAAAAGACTGCTAACATACTTTATAAGAGAAAAAGACCAATTTCATCCCTTATCTTTAGAGTGTCGACCAATTTGATTCTTTATATATTAACAAAACTAATTTGGTCTCTCGTCCTTATGAAAAAATAATTAATTTAAGCCTTATGACAGATATTATAGACAAAATAATAGAGTTTTTGATAGTATATATACGATATATTAACGGACAAGTGATTATTATGTGATTTGGTCCATTAATTTGTCTATAATTTTCATCATAGGTCCTAAATTTGTTAATTATTTTAAAAATAAGGGATCAAATTGGTCTGTTGTGATAGATAAGTGACTAAATTCTTCGAAATTCCAAATATAAGGACTAAATTGATCTTTTTCCCATCTTTATAAAATATAAAACGATAGAGACAATTTTCAATTTAACTTTCAAGGGATGATTTTGTTCATGCTATCAACTATCTAGAGGGATTGGAATGAGTCTGAATTATGCATGAAGGACCGATAAGCTTTAGAAGACTATAGGTCAAACAAGCCAAAAGGAAAATAATCACAAACAATAGCAATCTGGGATCAGTTGCATGATGATCAAGGTAGCTGTCAAGACAAGCCCAAACAGAAGCAATACAGGGATAGAAATCAAAACTTCTATATCCGTAGCAAAAAACAATATAGTTTGGGTTCTACCAGAAACGAGAGGTGGTGATCAAAGACTCATTGGATATAAAGAGGGCTTTAATCAAGACAAAAGAGGATGGGGGGAAGAGAATTAAAATCATGTCATCCAACAGACTTTTGGTGGAAAAGATCAGAAGAAAAAACAAATAAATGTCAGATGTTATCTTCGCAACTCTGCTAAAGGATATTTTGAATCTAAATGACGTTTATTTGAGTTGTGTTCTTTTGTTTTGTGATAAGTATACAATTAATGATAGCATTACTGTAGCTAACCAAGTTCTGTTCTAGATTTAGATTAAGTATGGAGATTTTAATTTCACTGTGTGGTATCACAAGTTGTAAAGATTAGGATCATAGCCCTTACTGTAAAGCTCTTTAATGATTTTCAACACCCCCCCCCCTCTTATAAAAAAAAAGATTAAAGCCCCAGTTAGGGAGGTGGAAGGGCAAGAAAGAAAGGAAAAAAAAAAAGATTGAAATTTTAATATACTCACCAACCAACACATATGATTCTTATTTAAATTACATAAAAGCTTGTGTGTAGCGAATTCATACAAAAACCACAGAGAAAGAAAAAGTGCCAATTTGCCGTGTCCTTGTATTCTTGGTAGATGTGGCCTCACATTCTATCATGAAGTGAAATTTTTAACTAAATCGGATCCATATTAAGTATCATAGATTCATTGATCTATATTCATCGGCATTATCATAAAGTATGATTATTTTAATTGATTATAGTGACATGGGTGAATATGAATCAAAAGATCTATGTTATTTATCCAGAATTTGATGATATCAAAATATACCACCCAACAACTTGCAAACACGTGCAAGGTAGTCAGCGACTACAAAAGTATTTTGGTTATTTTGACCAATCACAAGCCAATACTCAACTTAAATCAATTAAGTTTTTCACGGGCCAACTAATTATTCTTGCCCATTAATCATCTAAACTCATCAAATATTAGTATAAATAGCAAATTTATTTAGTTCATAAGACATCCATTACACATTATAATTCATTACAAATCTTATTTACTATTCTTACCTTCCATTTGCTCTAAAATATTTCTTCTAGACTAAAGTACTAACTTGAACATTGAATACTACCCTAAAGAACAAAGCTCCGCCCTCATATTTTTTTGTCTTAGGTTTGCGTTATGTGAGTTCGACGCATGGAGAATTTACATTTACATTGGAGGAACAATTCAACTTAAGGACAAATTTGGATTACTTGAGACTTGTAGTTAAGATATTGATGTTTTTTTAGCATCAATATTTGGCACCTTCCGTGGAAAATGAACAAGAAATAAGCAAGGAAATTAATCTTTTTGAAGTCAATCTTGTACTTCATTCTATTTTTACTTGGATATAAACAAGGAAATTAATCTTTTTGAAGTCAGCACCCAATAGGGGTCATTCTTAATTAGATCTGTAAATGATGTGTATTAGTCTAAATTATAAGGTGTAAGGCACAACTTAAGAATTTTCCCATCCGGTGGAAATCCTACATTTAAAATGTAGAAGAAGATCAATAGATCAGCCTTAAGAAATGCTAGTAATAAATTACTGCACTTATTCCAAAAAAAAAATAAAAACAAAAAAGAAGAATAATAAATAATATGTTTTGCAGTGGTTAATTGGCAACATCAGCATAGACTTTTTTGTTTATCTTTTCTCTCTTAATAATTTTCCTGCTCAGATATGCAATGGTCCATGCAGGCACGACTGTTACCGAAAAAGAAAGATGGTCCATGCAACCCTCCATACAATTAATACACATAGCACACCCCTTACAACAATATTATTACTAGGCATATTAATTTATTATGCTCTTGTAGTTTTGTACACATCTACATATTGCGTACCATAAATCATTTTCCTTTCGTTATCAATCAACACAAACGCTTCAAGTAACATTCCATTGGAAAATATTTAAGTAAATTCGATCTTTGATCCCATCTGTAAATTATGTGGTCAAGATTAAATCTTAAAGGATTTTGCTTACATCAGTTAATATCATAAAATTTCGAACGTTTAATTTATACAACAGGATCTACAAATGGAGTAAAAAATCGGATTTATCTAAATATTTGCCCATACTATATTTATTTACTCAACTTCATCGTATATTCAATATTTCTCAATTTCTCCCCCATATATCTCACATAAATGTCCTTTGTATTATTTGTGGGGAAAAAAAAAAATGCTGCACATTTTCATATTATTTTTTACACTAACCAACCCTTGTTAGTGCAAAGTGCACATGTGAATCCCAAATTACAGATCAAATCAAACATGGAGCACTCGAATTCAAACTTATTGGCATAGGCTCAATCCTATTTGCAAGTGCACTCGGCATTTTCACTCCGCTATTGTTGAAAAATCTGAGAGCTTTACAGGCAGAAAGCGGCCTTCATTTCTTAATTAAGGCTTTTGCGGCCGGTGTAATTTTAGCAACAGGGTTCATTCATATTCTGCCAGATGCTTTTGAAAGTTTTACCAGCCCGTGCCTTAGTGAAAATCCGTGGGGAGGTTTTCCTTTTACGGGTTTTGTAGCGATGATGGCTGCCATTGCAACTCTGATGTTGGAAGCTCTGGCTACTGGATACCGTAGAAGAGCAGAGCTCCAGAAACCTCAGCCTTTGGATGGCGATGAGGAGAATAATGTAGTAAATGCTGGGCCGCATGTTCAGGGTCCTGCCAATTCCTCGAGTCTTGTCCGAAATCGCATTATATCAACTCAGGTACTATCTTGTGCTTGTTGTATTGTTGCTTAATCAGAGGTCAAATTGACAATGAAGCGCAACTTTATTTGTAAAGACGTTTTATTTATAATTTATTGATTAATGGTTCGAGTCATTAAGAGATATCGAGAGGGATAATTTAAAAAAAAAAAAATTAGACTCTAAAAATTTATGTGGCACTGCAAAATATTTGACCAAAATTTTGTAATGTATTACTGTTCTAAAATACAAAGACTATTATCATGAAATCCTTGCATGTGGGACTAATTTGTTAAGGGCAATATTGTAAATAGAATTTAAACTAAATTAGGAGATCTTGCAATAATAGAAAATTTTACAGTACTTTTTAAGAAATTATTTTTTTGTACTTTAAGAAATTGTATAGTATAATATTATATATTTTAAAAATTTATACTATACAAATCTTTAAAATCTAAAGAATAATTCTTTCAACGGGATTGTAAAATTTCCCTGAAATAATATCCAAATTTCAACTTTTTTTGAACAGATTTTAGTCTTTACAGTTTTTCTTTGTACTATATTAGTATATTTGTCCGAAATACTATTTGATTTTGAAAAACAAGCGGTTACAATAACAGACAGGGAAATGATGGGCGGCTTAGGGACAGAGATTGGGAAAAGGAATAGAAGATGTCTTATCAAATAACATATTAAATGATATTTTTAAATTAATAAAATTTTAATATTTTAAATAATAATTATTAAATGCATCATTTTAAATATTGAAACTGTATTGGCTTGGAAATATCAATAGGACTTTTTTATAATAAAATTTCTTGAAAATGGAATTAAAAAAAAAAGGGCAAAAAGATTTTAAAAATTTGCAGATTTTTTTTACTACCTTGAAACTTTAATATTCAGCAGTGGTTTTGGCAATTTGTTCATTTCATCAAACATAGGAACATATCCAATGAGACATCCTGTATGGGTGGGGGGAAATGTGGTCCTCTTGTCCTTTTCCACGTTTCATTACCATAACAAATAAACATATCCCCCCAATTTACCTTTTTTTTTTTTTTTTGAAATTTATGATACTAGGTGGCCAATTATTGAATGTGTCGACTATTTGTAAGATTCATTTATTTTTATAGAACATAATTTATAAAACTACAAATTTAAGATTATTTGTTAAAATAATTTTACATACAAAATCATAGTGCATTACAAATTGCTGATTTTAGATATTTGTTCAAATTTTATTAATTTTTTTTCGAATCTAATGACACATTAATAAAATTATCACTTTGTATGGATGCACTTTAATTTCATTTTCCAAACATTACTAATTCTGTAGTTAATTATAATTGGTGGTTTCTCTTATCAACTGGATTTTTTTCCCCTTCCGTGTTTCATTGATGTGCATCATATAAGGGGAAAAAATGAGTACTACTAATTACAAAGGAAAAATGTGAGTACTACCAACGTAAGGGATTAATTAGTAGAGCTACCCATACAAGAATTTGTTATCGTAAAAAATTTTAGTTAGATTTAAATTTCATTTATAGCGCCCTATTGGTTAATTAATTTTTGCAGGTTTTGGAAGTGGGAATTGTAGTTCATTCCATCGTAATCGGAGTCTCAATGGGTGCAACTCAAAGCCCAAAAATAATCAAATCATTAATAGCAGCTTTAAGTTTCCATCAGTTTTTTGAGGGCATCGGACTTGGCGGATGCATCTCTGAGGTTCTCATTCATTATCTAGTCTCTTTCTTTTTATTTTCAGACACGTCCTTGGATGAATAGTTCTTTTATACAAGTAACAAAATGTCTCCAAAAAAAAAAAAAATAGTTATAATACAATAAGTCATTTTCCAAAAGGATGGATAATTGAAGGAAAATACTACTATTACCCGGTCTTGAGCCTCACCTGTAGACATCGCGGTCAAAATTAAATCTTATAAAATCTTGCTTACATCAGCTGATGTCACAAATTTCATAACATTTAATCTACATCATAAAGTTTACAAGTGGGGCCATAAATCAGATCTACCTAAATCTTTCCCATAATTGAATTGTTTGGTGAAAAGAAATTCAGAGTTGTAAGACCCTACTCTACTATTCTAGTAGATTAATTATCTTGAATTTGTCGGTAGAGGCAAAATTATTTGTCGGAAAGATATAAGCTGTGTGTCACTTTTAAAAAAAATAATAAGTAAAGTAGGCAAAGAAGTTAATAGGGTCGGTTATAAGTAATGGTTAATATGAAGAACAATAAAAATACAAATATATAAAATGAGATCATACTAAATAGGAACTCTTGTTTTATATAAAATATAAATATATTAAAATAAAAAAATGGAAAGCAATTTGGAAGGATCGGGGAAGATAAAAGTACGTCTAATCAGTGAAAAATATATATATGCCCACATTTGGATGAAAAATTTAGTCAAAAATTTAAAATTTATTAATTTATTAGAATAATTTTGAAAATTAAAATTAATGAGTTTTAAATTTACTTACACTAAAAAGTGTGAAAGGAAGGTCGAATAACTTTCAATTGGATTTGAAATTTATTCATTTTATTTTTTCAAATTCATATACAAATGAGTAGATTTAAAATTAGTTGATCCAAACGCAACATATAATTATTTGATGCACATTTTCTTATAACTAATTTCAATTAATAAATTGCTTAATCATAGAGTGAAAATTCATAAATAACTAAAAGCTAAACCTGCATTATTTAGCTCATTTATGGTTCAAAGTCAATGGAAACTTATAATTGAGTCGTCATTTACTTTTAAGTATAGCATTTGGACTAAAGCCACGAAACAAACAAAATATACATATGATAAATAGAGATCATAAATTGATTTCTAAACTTCGAAATGGCAGATTGGGAAAACCATGATGTCTTCAAAGTAGGTCCAGCTGGCCTCAATTATAGTTTTGGTCAACATATGACTCAATTTTTTTCTTATCACGGTGTGTGATGGATCTCACTCAATTATTTACTTGCATTATGAATTGTTTTATTTGGTTATACATTTTATCGTACTATAACTTTTGATATTATTAGGTGTTATCTATATGTCGGGACATAGTCGAAAGTCATGCAAGTAGGCAAAAAGCTTTGTTGCGAATTAGTCATAAACAGTCCATAGCTGGGCCAGATATTGTCTATTAGAATGGAATGAGAGAGAGGGATTTGTGGGTTTGGAATCTTCTATCCTTTACTTTATATCAATTTATTATTTTAATTTTTTTTATATATTTATTATGTATATTTTGATATAATAAATAATTAGCGGAATATCTCGTGTCATGTACGGAAACATGAATACTTATATTTAATTTGTACATTAAAACAATATTAGTAAAATAATAATAATGACATAAAACTTTAATAATTAAACCATATAAAGACAGACAAAAGTGATCGAGTAATAGATTGGTTTTATTTCATAAATCAATTCTTGATCTGTGTCCTCTGCTACAAGACATATATGAGGAATTGGTTTTATTTTGTAATTATTCTGCGAAGAATATTTCTCTCTAATTATTACGTCCATTGCATAAAATGCAAGTGAAATTACATTAAAGGTATGTAATTTACCTATAAATTTTGCAATTGAAATTTGGTAAAGTAATTGAGAATCGAATGGTTCATGTTCTTAATGAATATTTGAATACCACTTGAGTGTTAAACTCTTGATGGTTACCTCCCAAAATAGAACGTGAAATTAAGAAATCAAAAATCAAAAGTACGAATTATAAATTTTAGCATTTAAATAAATACAATGAACTTAATTTTACACGTACCATAGTATAATATAACCTTATGTTTGCGTCTGGCTATGATTGTATTTTAAAACATAATCTTGATCTTTTTAATAGTACAACTTTTTATAATATATGTAAGTTGATATTATCACAGAAAAATTGTCTATGATTTAATTGAGAAAAAATAAAAGGAAAAAAAACATACCAATAATTACCTTTCTGAATGTGTTTGTTTAAATTTGGAGGATTGTTTTCTTTACATTCTTTTGCATTAGTTTTTGTTTTCTTTCGACTATAGCAACTTTACAATCAAGTCTTCTTTGGTAATCTATTTTGCTCCATTAGTAGAGTACTTCAATTACCTAAACTAAATAAATAGATTAATGACTGAATTCATGGCGTACGGTGCTAACGGTCGTAGTCAATGAATTTTTTTAATATATGGTCAAAACAATTGTTCACTTCTCTGAAATAACATGCAATGAATTAAAAATTAATACTGACAATAAACAAAAAAAAATCAAAAATTCAAGGGAAGAAAAGTAACAGAAGAAGAAATATTAGAAATTATGCGTAAAAGAATTAGATTACTTTCATATATAATGAATGTCAACAATTACAAATTGTAGGTGCATTAAATAAACAAAGAATCACATATTACATTGGCCGAACAACAAACTTACACAGATAAAAATTGAAGACGTATTCTTTGCGACTTAAAATAGGATATTTAAAATAAAATATGGAATTTCAAGTAACATATGCAATGAATATAAGTGAACAAAATTATGATAAAAATACATACTTGAGAATGGGAAAGAGAAAAATAGTATTGTCAAGATCGGGCTAATTCCGGTAATGCATAATGCATTAAGCACATTAGTACATTGGAAAAAGTCATAAGATATAGTATTTAATAGTTGGTTGAATAATATGATAATTTGACTTGTACATATTTTTCTAAAATATAAGTTATAAATATTGGGTAAGAGGTTGAAATATGTCAAAAGTATTTTAATTTAAGTTGGTTGGAAACCAATCTTTGTGTGTATATATATATATTTTAAAAGTTATTAGATAAAGATAGAGGAAAAGATGTAAAAGAAATGCAAAAATCTTTTGACACAAGTAAGTTATAGAATCTTATATGTGCGTATCTAATTTTAAAGTAAGTATATAAAGATAGAGAAAGAGATCAATAAGGCAAAAGTATTTTTTTGAAAAAAGATCAGGAAATTGTATGGATAAAATTTTTTATTTTTGCAATAACCATGTATTATCTATATTTATATCAATTACAGTGGTAAATAATGATTTCAAAAATTTTGGATAAATATCAACAGACTCTGAAATAATCTATTGGTCTAAAATTCAAATTGGTAGTCTAGTCAAACTCGTGTTCTAAAGGGCGGACTAATGCAAATGGTTAAACAAATGCTCTGATAGACAAAAGATGAACTATTAGGAAATACAATTTACAGACAGGGTGGAAAAAAAAATTAAGACTAAATATTTTTAATATTTGTAATAGAGTGGTGGAATATCTAAGTATTAAAATCTCAATGTTTGGATGTTTAATAATGGACTAAATGTTTGTAATTATTGAGAATTCGAATCTCATTTCCTCAATAAATAAATAAATAAATCACAATCTTTGGAAATTTATTGATGGAATTCTAATTATTAAGAAGTTGAATCTCATTTGCCTCAATAAAAAAAAAAAAAGAAGAAGTTAAAACTCAATCTTTGAATATTTTAAACTTTTTTGAAATAAGATTATGTAACAAATATTCACCAAAAAAATCATGTACAGAGAAAAAATATAACATTGACAAATGTCATCTTCTCATGGATGATTCATGGAGAAAAGTGGTTATGCTATGATATACTCACTTCCTTCCATTTTAAGTATCATTTTAACAAAAAAAAATTTGTTCTATTTTAAGTGTCACTTTAGTAGTCCAACGAAGCATTAATTATTATTATTTTTTATCAATTTTGCTCTTATCTCTCTCCAAATCCATTAATTACTCAGTTTGTAATTAATGTTGGGATTCTTTTAAGTTATTACTAGTCAAAATGGCAATTTAGTCATATAAGATCAATTTTGCTTAAAATTTAGATTATCTAATAGCAGTCCTAATATTTGTGCTAAAGACTAAAATGATACTTAAAAGAGAACGGAAGAAGTATAAATATAGCTGGTAAGACATGATATAGGTGGCAACCATCTAAAAGGTATAATAGAAAGAAGAACAATGTGTAAGATAGAACATTTAGAACAGATTTATAGGTAGGATAAAACAAAACATACATGATTTGTAGGTAGGGTAAAACAAAACATACATGATTTGAAGAGTTTTTGAGACTTATATAACCATGCTCTTAGATAGTAGTGGCATGAAATCCAGTGAAACATCCTTAACGGAATTTCCTGTTGTCATAGTTTTCGGGAGTAATTCCAATTTGTAGCCTTAACTTGCTACTGATTCCCATGTTGCTCTTCCTTAACAAAATTTCTTGTTGTATAGTTTTTAGGAGTAATTTCAAATTTCAGCCCTAACTTGCTACTACTAATTCCCATGTTGCTCTATAAACATTAATTTTTTGTACACTTTTGTCCTAATAATTTTTTTCCATGTCATCAATCCAATTATCTGATTCTTAACAATGCTAAAAATGGATCTAGTTCAGGTGAATATAGATATATTGTATTATATATATATAATATATATATATTTATGTATATATGACAGTTTTTAATACATTTGGGAATCTAAAGTCAGAATATATGTTAAGTTCAAGAGTAAACATGTATCATTTATGGATCTTATCTTTTTAAACTTACAACGCATGTTGGAAGAAGAACGAAATGATTTTTTTTTTTTTTTTTTTTAGAAAAGTTGACACTATTTTGGCATAAATAAAAATTAAAATAAGACTTCTAATTCAGGATGAGGGAATAGAATTAAAAAAAAAAAAATAAGAAGCACCATAGGAGCCAGAATTACTATTTTTTAAAACATTCTTCATTACTATTTTTGTCATTTTTAAACAATTTAAAATATATAAAAAAAATCCTATTTTTTTCCCGTTCCTTTTGTCCTTACGCCTGCATTTCACCTCTCTTACCGATCATTAACTCAACCTCCTTAGAGGAAGAGGGAACCCATCTCCATCTTCATCTTCATCTTCATCTTCATCTTCATCTTCTTTCCCCTTCCTCTGTCTTCTCTTTCTCTCCTGCTTCTCTTCCCTCTCTTCAATATCTTCTCCCTCCTCCTCCCCCTCTTTTCTTCATTTGCACCCTTCCCCTCCTGTCACCCCCAACCTTCATTGCCCTATCCCCACCATCCCCAACCTTCATTGCCCTATCCCCACCAGAATCTTGTCTATCTTCTCCAGCTTTCCTCACTGATTTTGGTTCTTTTTTTTTTATGAATCTAATGATGGGTTTTTTTTTTTTTTTTTTTTGAAATTATTGGAGTTTGGTGATTTTAGGCTCTAATGTGTTACTGTGTTTTGATGTTTTGGCATTTGCAATTTCACTTCTTTTTTCTTTTTTTTAAAAAAAATCAGAAAGTTAAAAAACCTACACGGTTGAATTGGTTTTCTTTCGGTTCACAATTTTTTACAATTCTATCTGATTTTTATTATAGTTCGGTTACATAACTGAGTTGGACCAATAACTCTTTCGGATCGTTGTCTAACCAATCAAACCGACCTGTCTGAACAAGTTTTCAAAACATTGTATGTACGTGCCCACGGCCCATAACATAATTTCACACTCCCCTTTCCAGCCACTAAGAAGAATGCTACCTACTCATTTTTATTTTGTAGTTTTCCAAGAAGTAATTTTTTTTTTTTTTTGAAAAGAAAGTAATTTTTAAACACGTCTTTAGTTATCACCTTTATTTTTATATGCATCCTTAATTACCTAAAAAATTCTCTAGAAATACTTGGTCAAAATACTCTTTTAAAAGCCACAATCCAAATCATTAGGTTTTTCTGTAAACATTATGTCTCTTAGGGAAAAAACTCTGTTATTCACTATACAATGCGGAGTAAGTATTTTAAACTGTTGAATGATAGAAAAGTAATAGAATCTTTTTTCAGTTATCTCAACAGTAACACCTACTGTGCTTTGCAAAGTGAGTAAGACAACCTTAGTCCTTGAGTTATGAGTTGTGATTGCTAAATTGATAAGCACTCTAGTAACTAATATTGCTCTTTCATGATGGTAATAGGCAAACTTCAAGGCCAGAACAATCACTACTATGGTACTATTTTTTTCTGGGACTGCCCCAGTTGGGATAGCCATTGGAATAGTGATATCAAAAAGCTACAACGCGTACAGCCCAACAGCACTAATTGTTCAAGGTGTTCTAAATTCAGCATCAGCCGGCATATTCTGATTTACATGGCACTTGTTGATCTTCTTGCAGCCGATTTCATGAATCCAAAACTCCAAAACAATTTCAGACTTCAGATTGGAGCCAATGTTTCACTTCTCTTGGGAGCTTGTTGCATGTCTTTCATGGCCAAGTGGGGAGGTTCATGATTTTTTAATATGTTTTTAATGAATAATGTAGCTGAAGTAATGTACTTTTTCTCTCACAATTTCGTTGCATATTTTGAGAAGAAATGCTTGTAGTTTCTCTTGGTAAGTCATTTAAATTTAAATGCCGCCAAATTTGAAGAGTCCTGTTGCTAATCTTCTTTTCATTCTCTAACGTTATATTTGGATAGAAGAGTTTAGGAAATAAAAGAGAAAATTTATAGTTCAAGAAGGAAAATGAGAAAAGAAATGGAAGGATATGAGATTTTCTCTTCTAAGTTTGAACAGGCTCAATAAAATGATTGCAAAAATATTATTTTAGTAACAATAAATAATAAAAACTGTCCGAACAGTTAAACAAGTGTTTTGTGTGATAAAAAAGTAATTAGAAAACATATTAAAGAATCTCTTATAAATACAATTCCTAACCAGCCTTTTAACTTTCAAAGCACGTTGTAAGTTTGGCAAGAGGATCAAGGGAACGATGTTTAAGACCTGCAGTTTTAACACGTACTCTTAGACAACTTCACAATTATTGTCTGTTAACTTGTCAAATGTTTTACCCCCTCGTGGCTGCATGAGATGATCAGTAATCCAACCGGACATATATTAAACTAATATTCGATTTGCGTACATATAAATTTATGTGACAAGTGAATAGTCCACCAAAACAGTGTGAGATGGTGAGATTCCTAAATTTGTGTCATTTCCCAAACTTATTAAGGTTGTGTTTAGATAGATAAATAGATTTGAAAAAATCTTTAGAATTTATCAATTTATTTGAGTAATTTATAAATTAAAAAAAATGAATTTTAAATTTAATGAAATTAGGAGTTATTTAAAATCCTTCCTGTTATGAGCAACACTTCTTATAAATTTGGATAAACATAAATTTTTGGATAAATTATCGTAAACTCTCATGTGATATAGTATTTTGACCCATAACTTCTATATATTCTTGAAACATACCTTAAACCTCTATATGCCTTTGTCTGATAAGGTAAAGTGAAAGGAAATCATCCAAATTAATGGTGTCTGAAAATCACACTCTTCCAAGCGCGTGTTTAATGAAAAATATAATTTTCCCTTACCGTAAATCCCAGGTGCTATAAATGTTGGACCCATAACTCCCATATATTTTTGTAAATATATACTAAACCCTCATGTGGTCTAGAGTAAATGATAAAGCCAACATAATCATCCAAATTAATCCTATTTATTACACACGTATCCTTGTTGTAAGTTGTTATCTGAAAATTCATTTTCCCTCCCAAAAAATTAATATTTTATGCCTTAACCTGCCTATTGTTACTTAGATAAACCTATTCTCAAATTTGGTACACTTATCCATCATGTACAACCAAAAAACATATGTTATACCAAGACTACATAACATATTTTTTGTAGTTATTTTTAACTTTTTTCATGCATTAGTTTACAGATTTGTAATTATAATAATAAACAAACTAATGTCATTTTTTTTTTTCATTTTTCCATCATACAAATTGAAAACTAAAATGTCTGAAAATATGGAAAAATGAATTATCTAAAAGTTTTGATGTTAAATTATATATGTGGTAAAAATATAATTTCAACCAAAACCGTGACTTTCGATGTTTTTGTTTTTTTTATTATTTAGTCCAGACCACGTGTGAGTTTAGGGTATATTTCCAAAACGTATGGGGGTTATTGGTCCAAGAGTTATACTACATGGGAGTTTACAACAATTTATTTGAATTTAAATATGGAGATAAGAACATAATTTCAATCAAAACCGTCAGTTTGGATGCTTTCCATCAATTTTACCATTCAATCCATACGATATAGGAGTTAAAGATATATTTCCAAAACATATGAAGAGTTATAAATAAAAAGATTATAGCACATGGGAGTTTGCACTAATTTATCCTAAATTTTTAATTCTAAAAATTACTTTAACAAATTAATAAATTTCAAATGTTTCACCAAAACCTTCCATTCAAACATAGCCAAGTTTTGTTTTTGTCCTCGATAAATGAACCTAAATATTATAAACTACTAAATATGCAAGTGACAATAGTTATGTTCATCAAAAATGGTGTGCAAGAACTATCCAATAGAAGCAACATCATGCTAATGCCCACTTTGACATTTAAAAAAAAAACAAGACAACAAGAAACTTTAGAAAATTTAGGAGTTTCCTAATTTAAAGAAAGTGTCAAGAGATAGGGAATGGGGGCAATGTTTTGATATCTAGTCCTTTGGTATATTTAGGGCACAAAATAAAGTTGTCTGATTTCATAGGATGAAAGGTGAAATGGCACCTCAACAAGCATTTCTAACCCTTCTTTTTAAAGAAGAATCTAATCATACGTATAAAACAATTTTGATGGACTTAAAATTCCGCAAATCAAGGCAAGAGAGATATCATTCATTGTAATTTTGCAGGTATAGGGCACTTTTTAGTGGGGCTATTGAGGTAAAAAAGTATTGATTGCTATTAAGGGAAACTACCTTAAAAGTACTTTACATTTTACATTTATATTTTTTTAGTTCTTCATATTCAAAATGATGCATTTTAATTTCTCACAAATTTAAAATGCACCATTTTGACCCCTCGAGACAATTACAGGCATATTTTGACTTGAAATACTTACATCTATATCCAATGTTACATTTTTCATGAGCAAAATTGGCAACACACAAATTTTAAATACTAATCGACATCACTAAAGCCTCCTTCACCAATATTCCAAAATTTTCACCTACTATCACCACCCTTATTTCCCTTTCTCGCTGCTTTTCCTCCGTCACTCCTACCCTAACACAGCCCCAGTCATCTTCCTATTTGAGACAATTTAATATTTAAGGTTATGTATTGTCAAATTTACACTTAAATATGTTACATTTGATACGCATGTAAGTATTTCATACCAAAATATGCCTGTAATTGTGTTGAGGGACCAAAATGGTGCTTTTGAATTTGTGAGGGACTAAAATACATCATTTTAAATGTAAGGGACTAAAAAAATATAAATATAAAATGTGAATGACTATTAAGATCATTTTCCCTTCTATTAAAGGAACTTATTTCTTGCTAGTTTTGACATATATATATTTATGTGTATATATATATATGTGTGTGTGTCTTTCTTTCTCTCTATATATGTACACATCTATACAGATATACATATATGTATATATATGTATATACAATACATATGTATATATATATATGTATATATATATATATACATACAATACATATGTATATATATATATGTATATATATATATACATACATACACACATACATATATACATATATATATACATATGTATGTATATACATATATATATATACACATACATACACACAGAGACACACACCACACAATGGATTTTAAATTTGTTGTTTAGTATACATGATATATTAGAAAAATCATCGACCCCAATATTTCTAAGCTCGCAGTTTGTATTGCTGTTTTGCTGTAACATTTTGTTCTTACGAGAAATTAAGTCACGGTTCAATCTGTTATGTACAAATAGTGTAAACGACTTCTACACAAGCGGGCATTGATTTATGACACGTATGAATAAGTTTTTCAAATCCTTATTAATTACATTTCAAATCTTTATTAATTTTACGTGTTATATATCTATACACACTCGTATACAAATTTTTTATGTGCTGATAGTGCCTATAAGATTAGTCCTCATGATGTTGTGCCATATCACATTAATTGAAGAAAAAACTTCTTTATATATATATATAAGGAAATTTTTGTTTGTTTGTTTGTTTTTTTTTTTTTTGAAGGAATTTTGACTTGAAACTAAACAAGGGGGAAATGGTACAAACTCTAGCTAGCTTTACAACAAGTTATTTTTAAAAAAAATTATTTAGAAAGCAATTAGAATCATCTTTAAATTATTTTAAACAATTGAGAACAAAGTATTGGCCATATATTCCAAATCTTCCTTAATATGAATTTAGAAACTGAATAATAAATTAACTTGATGGAACAAAAATGGAGCCATGATATGGTACAAGAGTCACTACTCCATTGTCATTAATTAACAAATTATATGCGTTTTGAGCGGTTAGTCCGTTCCGATTATGAAACATATTTTATTTTTCAATTCTATATTAGTAAGATATAGGATTAATCTTACGGAAAATTTCTACCATCCTTTTAAGAAATTATTCTATTGTGTTTTGAAATTTATACACAGTGTTAATGCTAAAATTTATCGTGCACTCATGTGACATATTATCCGTTTTGATCGGAATCTCGTGATTTTGCTCTTGAAAAAGCGTCTCACATGGAAATGGTGGTTACCTATCTTATAAGTTAAACTCTTTCTTAATTATCAACTAATGCGAGATCTTTGACCCTTTCACCTTCCATTACCACAAGCCTCCTAATATGTGAGGAAGAGTCGCATGTACAGTCTGAAAGTCCCGTAAACGGTGTCATTATGTTGATACAAGAATTTGTTATGCGCTCATGTGAGGTATTGTTTGCTTTATTCGGACTCTTTATTAGCTATCAACTAATGTGAGATTTTTGACTCCTTCACCTTACATCACCACACAGTATAAATTTTTAAAATATAAGATATTGTTATAATTATTATACATTTGGAACAATCGAAATAATTCAAGTGCTCTCCCAAAACATTTTTGTGTACTATGGATGAAAATTTGTAAGACACTGATATTTTGTGCAATTCAATTTTTTAACTGTAACAAGAAATGCATAAAAGACAGCTAATAATATCTTAAAGAAAAAGTAAGTTAACTAGTGGTTGTCCAAGTCAGTATGTAAAACGTTGTCAACTCCTACAATTTAACAAATAAAAGCAAAATTACTTGGAAAAAAAGGTGAGAAAAAAGAAACCTACAGTTTCATTAGATTCTATGTTATCCTACTTGTCTTTCATGCTCTTCGGAATCCTAATTAGTTAGCAAAAACATTCTGTACATATCATGGGAGTTAATCAGTTGTCCCTAGAATAGTAAATGTAATCAGTTGTCCCTAGAATAGTAAATGCATATTTAATTTGACATCTAGTATCTCAATTGCTTATTATTCATTGAATCTAGATATAATATTATTTTTACAAATGTTGCTTACATCAACATTCACTTGTATATATATTAAATATTTTTTGTATTAACGATGTATAAAAAATTTATCAATGTAATTAATATTGACGTCTAATATCCCAATTACTTATTGTGAGTGTTCCTTTATTCCTTCACGAAATATATACTATGCGTCTCAAATGGTCAAATAAAAGTAGTATATTTTTATTGCTATTGATTAATTGAAATGAATTAAACTCCTCAAACGAAGCCTTCAAAGCAAATGTATCTTACAGAAAAATTTTATAATCATTGAAAGAATTATTTTATTGTATTTTAAAAATTTATATAATATATAGTACATTACGTATTTCAAAAAATTTATATTATACAAACGATTAAAATCGACGATATAATTCCCTCAACAAAATCGTATAATTTCCTTTTATCTTACATTGGAATGGCTATTAGGGAATGATGGCTGGTTTTGGACTTGATTTTATCTATCAATCTTCCGCTGATTCAGTAACTCATGATGTCATCATTTCACCCAAACCGCCGAACAACTGTCCAGTTTTATTCAGTTTCAACAACATTGCGTGGCTTTGCAAGTCGCCATAAAATCACATTCATACACAGTCATCTCTTCATTGTGAATCCAAAGTCCCAACTTTTGCGTATAAATATGTGACACCCCTCCATTCACTGTAACAGCGCCTTTCACTACTAAATTTTATTACTCTGAATTTGCAAAACAAAACTGTACTCTTTTGTCGTTGTTTATACTATGTAGTCTTTGTTCTTCCTATTTTGAGTTTATAGTAGTATACTACATGTGGCAAGTCAGAGCAGAAACTCTTAAAGGGTGCTTGTATGCGTTGGTCGCTGCCCTGTTCCTGGAGAAATAGTGATAATCTACCCTCTTGTGAAACATTTTTTAATTACCGGAAAAAAAGAAAGAAAGAAAGAAAAAAAGATCTTAAATACAAATTGGTAGTCAAAGCTACAGTCCTCATTGGTGGTGGAGTTAGGATGTCTCTCACTTTACGTGAATGTGGTTTTATGGCAACATGCAAAGCCATGCACTTTTGTTGAGACTGAACAAAAGTGGACAGATGTGCGGCGGTCTGAGTGTAATGACGACATTATGAGTTAATGGAAAGTTGGCTATGATGATGGGACAAACTTTATTGTAGATTTTAAATCTATTATATATGTGTAAATAATAATTTATTTATTTTAATAATAAGATAACGTGATTAAATTATCTTTGCTTTAGATAACACTACAATTATAATATTGCGCTCTCCTCAATAATAAAAGTCGAATTTGGCATATTATTTAGAAAAGAATAATTTCATTGGCATAGTATCTAGATAATTAGAAAGCATATATTAATCAGGTAATCTTGTCACTCTTTGTAGTATTAAATTCATTAAATTGTTATTTACATCTATATCTAGATTCAAATCTACGCTAAAGTTTGCCCTATCATCGTAACCAACTTTCCATTAACTCATAATGTCGCCATTAGACCAAATGCGCCACACATCTATCCATTTTTCTTCAGTTTAAACAACATTGCATGTCGCCATAATTACATTAATTCACACTCATATCTCTTAATAGTGAATCTAAAGTCACACTTTTTATAGTTACATGATTTTCTGTCTTATTTTTTTATTAATTTTTTATTTCACATCATGTATGCTTGTCATATATACACATATGCTCTGATATAGAAATATTTACAAAGTTAGGGTAATATTTATATTAGTCATTGAGTAACTATTAAGTATCTTAGTATTTGTTCAAAAATTAATAGGAAAACTTCCATTTACATAAACATGACCCCTTCTATTTTTAGTAAAATGGACAATACTAATCTAAATGGATTCTTCTAATTGGTTATATATCAAAAACTACTTAGATATCGACTACTATAATTCTTGTTATAAAGTCAGAGTTCAAGTGACAAATATATAAAATATGAGATAAGAGATTGATACAGATAGTGAGACAAAAGATCTAAAGGGCTTTTTTTCCCAAACTTATGCATATAAATTAGTCACACCACTCCATTCACAACAACTCTAAAACCTCACTTATTAGTCTACTAACTAAAATCTCTATCTGAAAGTTGAAAAAAGAAACCATGATGGTCAAGAACTTTACTCTTTTGTTGTTTGTACTAGTCTTTCTACTTCCAATTTCAGTTTTATCTGAATGTAAATGTGACAAGTCAGAGATTGAGGGAGGAAATAATAGAGCAAAAGCTCTTAAATACAAATTGGTAGCCATAGCTACAATTCTCATTGCTGGTGGAATTGGGGTGTCACTCCCAATTTTGGGTAAAATATTCCCCTCTTTTTCACCTGAAAACGTTTTAAATATCTTTTTCATGATCAAAGCTTTTGCGGCTGGCGTAATTTTAGGAACCGGCATGGTCCATATTCTACCAGATGCATTTGAGAGCCTAACTAGCCCGTGTTTGAGTGAAAATCCTTGGGGGTTTCCATTTTCTGGCTTTGTTGCAATGCTTTCGGCGATTGGGACTCTGATGGTTGATACATTTGCAACTAGTTATTTTCAGAGGTCGCATTTTAATAAGGCAAAACCAATCACCGAAGACGAAGAAAAAGATGGTGAACATCAAGCCCACGTGCACCTTCATACACATGCAACTCATGGCCATGCTCATGGTGCTAGTTTATCATCAAACGAGGAGCTTAATTCATCAGTTCTGATTCGGCATCGTGTTGTTTCACAGGTACTTTTCTTTCTATGATGTTCACGATTATTGTAAAAGTTTTGATAACATGTACTAATGTTCCCAACCGTGAATACCATGTATTTGAAGTGGAACATTCGCAAATTTCTTAATACGATTATCTTAAAAGTTGAATCAAAGTAGGATAGATTTGAAAGTTAAGCTTGTATTGTATCCAAAATTTAGAATTAAAGGTACAATGTGAGAATTAATCATAATTTAGGGGTGTAAAGAAGAATTTGTCCCAAACTACTTCTATTGACGTGCTACGCCTCTAAAAAGTGTGCGGTGTGCACAAGCATACAATCCATCAATTCTAGTACCGGTGTTAAAAATTAAACTTAAGTGAGATGATTCTGAGAGTTAGAAATACAATGTGTTTAAAATTAAAATTTAGAGTACAGAGTGTAAATCATATATAAGTTAGGGGTACATAGTGGAGTAAACCCTTATTTGTTAATGAGATTTGAGATTCTAAAATTGTGAATATAAAAATAGAAAGCTAGCAAAAGCATCTTTTGATTAGTTTTGTACTTCCTAAGCTTAATTAATTGAAATTATTAGAATGAATTACCAAATATTTGCAATGTATGATGAAAGATTCACACTTAAAAATCAAGTTGAATACACAGATATAATGACCATTTCATTCCAATAGGTATTAGAGATGGGAATTGTAGTGCATTCAGTCATAATTGGCATATCTTTGGGTGCATCTGAGAGCCCCAAAACAATCAAACCTCTGATAGCAGCATTGACTTTTCATCAACTTTTTGAAGGCATGGGCTTGGGAGGTTGCATTTCTCAGGTACTATATATGCTGCCTCATTTAGTAGTGGTGTACTGTTTTTTGCTAGAAATTTAATTACTTAGTAGTGTACTATTTTTGCTAGGAATTTAATATAGTACCTTATTTAATGTATTTGTTTTTGCTAGAAGTTTAATAGTAGTGTACTACTATTCAGTCATATACGTCCTAAAAATGAGTCAAAAGTCAATATCATACAACTAAGAATCCTATCAAAGCATAAAACTTTAAAATTACTTTTTAGTATTTTCTTTTAAACGTAAAATGAGAAAGGCAAAAAAAAAAAAAAAACACTAAATTTGGTCTACCATTGAATGTGCAATCATGAATATAATGCAAAGTGTCCTTTTGGGAGCCAGCATTTTCAAAGTCAAAGAATCTCTCCAGCTATGGGGAATAATCAAGAGAAAAGAAATCCTAGAGCAGTGAAAAGAAAAAAAAAGTTCGCAATTTGCAAGAAATATTAGTTTAGCTCTCATTGATTACGTATAATTCAATTAACTTCGATTAGGGAAATAAAATAATATATTAAGTAATTGCTCAATACCAAAAACTTTCAGAGTTGGTTCTGTTTAATAATTATAAAATAACTTTAAGGGAATATTTAACCAAAAAGTCCTAGGTAAGAATGTCGAGTATAAAGGTTTAAGATAACAAAGTGTAAGATTACGCTTTATTTATAATTTAAATTATGAGTTCGAGTCACTAATGAAATAGGTGAAGTTTTACTATAGATCCTAATAATAATAATAATAATAAAGTAATTTAGATTATTGACTTACATCAATTTGTTGTTCATTTGCAGGCAAAATTCAAGGCTAGAGCTATCACAATAATATAATAATGGCTGTTTTCTTTTCCCTAACAACACCCATTGGAGTTGGCATTGGTTTAGGAATTTCAAATATTTATGATGAGAACAGTCCAACAGCTCTAATTGTGGGAGGCATATTCAACTCTGCTTCAGCTGGAATTTTGGTTTATATGGCACTTGTTGATCTTCTTGCTGCGGATTTTATGAATCCTCAGTTGCAAAATAATTTGAGGCTCCAAATTGGAGCCAACTTTTCACTTCTATTAGGGTCCGGTTGCATGTCACTTTTGGCAAAATGGGCCTAACTTTTGTTAAGTTGTAATACAACCTACGACTAGTTTCTCTTGATTTGACAATTTACAAATTTTTAGAACATGTGACTGGCCCACTGGCAGGTATTAAATACCATTACAAGCCGAAGCAATTGATATAAAGGTATGGACTTAAGATGAAAAGGTAAAAATTTAGTTTCTCCCTTAAAAATAGGATTAAATTTCCATAAACCTCCATGTGTGCTCTTTATACTCACCTTTAGTCCCTATATATTTTGAAAATATACCCTAAACCTCCATGTTGTTTGGATTAAATGGTAAAATAGACGGAAATAATTCAAATTGACAATTTTGGTTAAAATTACATTTTTACACTTATATTTAAATTAGGATAAATTATTGTAAATCCGCATGTGGTATGACCCTCAATCTCATACCCCCATATGTTTTAAAAATATACTCTAAACTCACATATAGGATGGACTGAATGGCAAAATCATACTTTAAAAACTCGAAAAAATTAGGCCGAGTTATACCGAGTTGACCCGACTTGACTCGACTCGATAGAATTATAGGTGACCCAAAAAAACTCGATGAACAACAAGTTTCATCGAGTTTTAGATTAAATTCGATAAATTCACCGATTAATCATGAGTATTTATCTGAGTCGAGTTTATTTAACATTCAAACATAGATAAATTTTGTATAAAACTTTTAAAAAACTTAAATTTTCTAAATTGATAATGAATAATATGTAAAAGAATCACAAACTTGTTATAAGAAACTTAAAATTTTAAATACTTAATCTAATTATTAGCATATTTTTATTCTTAATAGATAAAATAATAAATATATTGATACGTAAGATATTGATTAGGTTTTTTGACGACAATGAACAAGTAATAATAAAAGAAAACCTTAATTATCTTAATCAACTCCCACACACTCACAAGTCTACGAGATGAGTTTGTATGTAGAATAAGTAAGAATCGTTCCCACGAGAACTATTGGAACAATTACTAGGTTCACAAGCCTATTTACTAGTTAGACGAAATAATCAGCAGTTTTTGACTAAACTTAAATGAAATTTAATTGTAAGAAATTAAACTGAAGACAAGCATGTAAAATTCTAACCCTACGAAAAGCAATTAAAGATAACTAACTAAAAACCCTAATTCAATCTATCCTACTTGCGAGAATTTAATTCAAAACAAAAATTTAAATTAATCTACTCTATGAAAGCAAGTAAAAATGATGAAGTAAAACCCTAACTACTAATGTACTATGGAAGTAATTAAGAATTTAAAAGCAATAAAAGAAGAACGGTAATTAAAGGATAAGAACGCAATAAGAACAAAAATTAAATTGTATAAAATTAAATCAAACTCAGTAATTGAAACAAGAACTAATGTTGATGATCGTTAATCTTGAATTCTTGACAAGAGAATGAAATTATTGCGTGAACAATTGAAAAATTCTACCATACGGCTAAATTATTAACCTAACTATTGAAAACTTAAAAAGTAATGACTGTAGATGATGATCGATGATTTTCTCTCATTCTCTTGGTGTATTTATAGATATTTTTAGGGTTTTGGGGTTCCGGGATGATAAGTACACTCTTTTCCATATAACCGGACGCACGGGAGAATTTTTCTAGCAAAATAAGTCATCTTACACGACTTGTCTGTCGACCGGCACTTGGGCGATGCATTTTTGCAACGCTTGGGCGCTACTTCTAGTGAGCAAAAGCAACCTTTCTAGACTTGGCGCCCGGGTGCTGATTAGGTCCAGTACGATGGCTCCACTTCATCTTCATTTTTCTCCATGATGCATGCAGAATTTGAAAAAAACTCAAAATATGAAAGTTCTAGCTCTATTCTTAGCTTTTGAAAACATCTTGAATCACCTTAATTGGAGCTCGAACACAAAATTTATCCCCAATCTATGAAACTATGTCAGAATCGCTCTTTGCCGGTGCATATTTTCCAACTTTTCAATTTTGAACAAGATGCCTATAGAATCCTAAAAAACTCAAAACATAAAAGTTGTAGAACTCTTCCTGACTTTCCAAATCATCAAAAATCACAGCAATTGGAGCTCGAACAAGAGAGTTATGCTTGATCTTCCAAATTATATCCGATTTGCACCACGCCAGTGAACGTTTTCCTCCAATATTGTAATCCATTTCGAATCATTCTTTACTCAAACCCTACAAAACTCAAAATAAACTATTTTAGCTGATAATTACTTAATTATTCTCAAATTACATTAAAACGAAGGTAAACGATACACTAAAGTATACTATATTTATGAGTTTATCATACATATGGTTTATAGTTTCGAGATTTTTATTTTTAACTACATAAAACTCAACCGAGTTTTTGAATAAACTCGACTCATTAATTTTTTGAGTTGAGTCCAGTTTCGAGTTTTTAAACATTGGGCAAAACAGATAAAAATTATCCAAAGTCACGGTTTTGGTCAAAATTACATTTTTAACCCATATATAATATAACATCAAAGCTACAATTACAGATAACTAATTTTTCCTATTTTCAGACATTTTATATTTCAATTTGTGTGATGAAAAAAATTATTAAAATGACATTACTTTTTATTACTATTAAAGATTTGTAAATTAATGCACAAAAGAACTATGAAAAAATGCCTTATGTAGTTTTGTAGTAATGCTTTTTTGTTGTATATGGTGGATAGGTGTAGCAAATTTGAAAATAGACTTATATAAGTAACAATAAAGGTAGGTTGGGTATAAAATATTAATTTTTTTGGGAGGGAAAACACTATGGAAAAATTTTCAGGTTACAACTTGCAACAGGGGTGCAAGTTTAGTAAAAAGGATTAGTTTGGATGATTTATATATGCTTTACCATTTATTTCAGACTACATGGAGGGTTTAAGGTATATTTACAAAATCAGGTTGAGTTATGGGTCTGAGATTCATACCGGTAGGGTTTTACGATAATTTATCCTAAACTTTTTGAGAGAAAATTATATTTTCATTAAATACATACTTTGAATCACATGCTTTTCAAACACTAATAATTTGGATGATTTCCATTTATTTTACCTTTTAAAACAAACCATATAGGGGTTTGAGGTATATTTCTAAAACATATGGGGGCTATGGGTTAAATGGCTTTACTACATAGGGTTTATGGTAATTGACCCAATATAAAACTCAATCCAATCCTTTGTGTTTTAATGACCACGTGGCCTTTGTCATTGATATGCCTTAACTTTTTTCTCCAAAATCCTATTTTGATTGGTTAATATTTTAAAAAATGAGAAAATAAGTAATTTATTGAGTTTTTATTGACTTGTTCTAATACATAACATACCAAATTGGGACAAACTCAAAGATGAGGAGCCTCAAATTGTGCAAGTCATAAATTGATGTATGTTAAAGTCTCTTCCACAGTGTGTGAGAGAGACAAGATTGGATTCCTTTCCACTTTCCCTTAATAACCATCCAGGGATTTGGATCTTCTTCATATAGTTTCTCTTCATTTATTATCTATTTACTTATATCTAAATAATTAAAACTTAAAAAAATAATCTGGATATGTAGAAATTTTCAAATTTATTCGGAAATTTTTTTTGAATTATATGTTAGATTTAGTTGAAAAAAATTTCACCGTTGAATTATATGTTAGATTTGAAGGTGCAGAAATTTTCAAATTTTGACAAAAATATAAAGTAGTTTAATTAAACGGTAAAACATCGTTATTTTTTATGATTTTTTGCAAGACATTTATATAGAACATGATTTAAATTATGAATGATTTTGATTTTTAAAAATATTTTTAAAACCTATTTTTACTATAAAAGTTTAATGGAGACTCCTCCATTTACCCCTAAATGGAGAGGATTCTGGTCCCCTATCCAGATATTTAACGTGTATACCATTTTATTATTAATGGTCTAGATTGCTGTGTTTTAACCAATTTCTTTAACTTTAGTTTTTATTTAAAAAAAAAAAACTCTCTCTACCATCTAGTGACTCAAATCCATGATCAATGAGTCATAGGAAAAGTGTCTTACCGCCGAAACTGCACTTCGTTGTCAAACTTCGTTGTCAAACATTAACTTTGTTAATGTAATAAAACTTTCATGATTTTCTCTCAACTAGTTAGGAAATCCCATTAATTATTCTAGCATCAATTTCATACCATTTCAATCTATTTCCTTTCTTCGTATTTTATTAATGATGCATATTAAAAAAAATTCATTGAAGATAAAATATTAATACACCATTTTGCCTAAAAAAATTTAATGTATTAATTTATGTATTATTCTAGATTGGATTTTTAAAATTAACTTCTACTATGACCTCGATCATTTACAATTTGTATGTCTTCACTAGGTGTCTTGCACAGGTGAGGCCCAGTTGGTTTTGTGGCCTTTAGTTTATGGGGTATGTATTCTTTGTTTGCTTTTCTAAGGTCTTTGGGCATTAGCATTTTCGTGTTGGGTTTTGTATTTGTTTCATGGGCTTTAATTTATAGGGTTTGTTTCTTTAGTTTGCTTGACCAAGGACTATGGGTTTTAGCATTTGGGAATTGGTTTTTCTATTTAAATTACATTATACCCATTTGTTTTGGGTATTTAGTTTTTAAATTATGTTATATGTGTAGTTAATTTAATCCCAGTTTTTGCATTAGGATTTTAGGTTTATTTTCTCTAGCATTTTCTCTTCATTTTCTCTAGGTAGAGGTGATGGTGTTTGCTTTCATTCTTCAGGTGATTTTTGTTTCCATTGTTTTCGTATTTATTTTGATAATGTGATAGATCTAGGGTTAGTTTTAGCTGCCGGGCTTTGTTTGATTCTAGGGAGATGTGATTTGTTTTTTTTAATTTATTTTAAACTTAGGTTTTTAAGGTTTTTTTTTTTTTTTTTTTGGGAGGGGGGAGGTTTGTTTGATGGGTTAATTTTGTCATTTTTATTGAGTTAGTTTTCTTGGTAGAGTAATTAGCTCTTTGTTCAATTTTGCTCCTTTTTATGGTTCAATAGTTTTTATAAATGTTTTTGTATGTATTCTGTTTGTAGTGGTAATTGTTAGGGTAAATTTGTTTTATGTATTTTTTTGGGGCAAATTTTTTTTACGCATATTTTTAACAGGAGGCTGTAATTGTTGGTTTCTTTGTTGTTGATATGGGTGATGCTCTAGCATCTAGTTTGCCTCAATTTATTATGAAGATTACTTTGGCTAAATTTGTTAAAAAAAAAAAAGGTTTTGTTGCCTATTGAGTATCTCGGTGAATATGGGGTTGAAATATCTAATTTTGTTAAGCTTATGTTCCATTTGGTGATAGGTGTCTCTATAGGATTGGAACAGGAGGTTGTGAATAGGAAATTTACCCATCGGTTGCATGTGGATAGGATGATTTTGTTGATCATTATCATGTGTGTCCTAATGTTTTGTTGTTTAAATATAAACATCATGGTGAATTTGATGCATGTGTTTTTATGAGCCATGGGCCAACATTTGTGTATTCAAAGATTGATGTTGTTTCTGTTGATGGGGAGCCTTCATGTTTGAATGAGGTAGTTGGTGATGAAGCTAGTGACAAGTCTATCATTATTTCAAGTTCTTCTGAACCAAGTGCTGAAAAGGTAGGAGTTGGACAGTTTGTTGAGGCAATTGTTGCTACAGGTTTCGTGGAGAAGGTTGGGTCAAGCTGTGGCTCTCAAGCCAGTACTAAAAGGCGTAAAAAGTGGTTTTATCAACTAAATTGAAGAAGCATGAAGAATATGTTAAGAGAGTGTTTGATTTGCAGTACTTTTTTTCATTTTGGCAATCCATCCTCATGGGCTGTATCATAGTCAAACTATGTATGTTCCAACTGGCTTTGCTCGAGGTAACTTACTTGACTGGCTGTCCTTGTCTTGTCAATGTCCGTGACAGTGATGGGTGCAATTGGGTTTTTGAAACAATTGAGAATGATTGTAGGATTCTAAGGTTAGGCAATGGTTGGCAGGTTATTGAGGAGGGAATGAAGTTTTCTGCAGGAGATGTGTGTGTGTTTGATTAAGCCAGCTTAGGCAGTGCTGAAGTTGACTATTTTTTGTCTTCAAAGTTATGCGTAGCAATGAGGGAATTGAAGAAGTGTTTGCCTTTTGGGGTTTTGAATATGTAATAGACTTTAATGTAGGGTTAATTTTGATATTTTTTTGGTCTTCTGTAACTTTTGTATAAGCTATTATCATTGGACTGCTTTATGTATTTTATGTTTGAAGCTAGATGTGTAATATAATTTGCTATTAGTGACATGGAGATTGTTGTTTTTTTTGTATATGATACTTATATCTGTGTCTTCTCACATGATAATTTTTGTTAAGGAATGTGAGTAGGGTAAGCTAGGGCTTTGGTAGTTCTTTATAAATTATGATAACAGGATATCAAAAACGCAAGGAAAAATGAAAAGGCACAGATACTCAACAATCAGTATAAATTCAATTATATTAATGAAGTTTCTAAATTTCATTTTCAACAAGATTGCTTATGAAACGAATATAACAGAGCAGAAGAAAACAAAAGAGCATTTCTTACGTGCTTAAAATTTGAATAAGACCTGCAAATTCACAAAACTTCATATTGTCATTTTCATTTTTCACCATTTCATATTCTTGTAGGTTCATAGCTTGGTAAATAAAACTAATTAATAGATTGAAGACTTAATTAGAGCTTGTATGAAACTCTAGTACAGTTAATCAAGAACTCTTGTCTAAGTGTTTGGCAAACTCCAGACAGCTTAAGGGAAAAACTCAATTCTTAAACTAAATAGGACTAAAATGGGAGCTACCATTGAATGATGTATAATAGCAATTACTTTTTTCATTAATAGTTCTAAATAAGCACATAGGTGCTAAAATGCGAGGTCTAAAGTTCTAGAAGGTTGATGTCCATAATAAGTTTCATATTAACATTACCATTAATAGCATCATAATATATATTAATATAATAACACCATAGTATAATCCATCAAGCTATAGAGCTTTGTAGACCATAATGTGGTATTAGTTTATTGGCAAGTAATATAGTTCTGCCAGCATAGATTTCTCTACCTTTTTTATTTCTACTCAATGTGGTTCTTCTTAGATGTGGTGGGTTGTTCATGAGACGCAATTGGGTGCATTTTGGTAGGTGGAAGAGGGAGCCTAGTTGGTGATGTTGCATTTTCAAGGGTTTTGGGTGTTTCTGCAAGTGTAATTCCTACATTGTTCGATACCGACTCTGGTGCTTCAACAGCTTCAGTATGCATATTTGGTAATAGCTTCAATAATTTATGTATTTTTCAACACAAGTGCAGGAGGAAACAAGTCTTGATGTATAGGCCTTGACAATGGTGTATTTTGGTTCTTTCAATCCTTGCTTGTCTTGTTCTCACAATAGTAACAGACAAAGCAAGTTATTGTGTGTTTTGCAATAGATGTTCCAACCTCAAATGCGAGTGAAAGTTCCTGAAGCAAAATTCTTATCTTGTGTTATATTGATTTCACAAGCAACCTTGTTGAAAATGGAATTCAGAATCTTCAGTAATATAATTGAATTTATAAAAGATTGCAATTAGCCAACAGCATAACACCAAATAAGTAAAAGGATTCCAACATATTATAATCGTGCTTACCATAGAAGAAATTTGCATTATGAATATATTGCCAACCAGGAGCACAATGCCCAATTACCTTACTAATATTTTCCAATCAAACTTTAGTTTTAGTAATTTTGTTAGGAGAATTATAATTAGAATTACTCTTCCCATAGTAATTCTATTTATAATATGTTCTACTATTTCTAGCAACAGCTTTTCCTTGCTAAATATGTGTAGTTGGCATACGTAAAAGAATTTCGACAGAGAAATTTTTTGTGAGTTTAAATAAGATACAAGAGATAAAGTAAAAGGGAATCCAATATTCCATATTTGATCATCAGCTTCCTTTAGCTCAATAGCAGAATAAGGAATAAGTTTTTCAGCATCAGATCCTAATATGGACATGTTCATCGATCCAGTATTATCAGGAAGTGTTATCCGACTATAGCACCTACAAAATATGTATTTAAAGATGGGTTAAATAAGGTTATCTGGTTGCCTAATGCTTTGTATTCATCATTTCATAAACAATTTTTTAGAAAAATGACCTTGATTCTACATTTGTCTCTTCTTTGCATGATGGGCAAGTGATTACCCATTTAGTGTCGGCATGCACAGTTTTTTGGCAACTGACACATGTTGTGTACTAGAATTTGGGTTGGCCAGGTGATAACATTGTGGTGCCTTTTAGCCCTACTGTTTTCACCTATGGATATTATTGTGTTAGGCATATAGGTTGAATATAAATAAGACTTTTGAAGGATGGTAACATAATTGTAGCTATGTAGTTTAAAACTTACACATCCTTGAGAGGCGTTTTAGTAGCTTGGTCTATAGTCAGGATCCTTTCTACATATGGAGTTGGGAGGAGCTTGTCAAATCCTTGTACACTTCTGATTTCAGCAGTTGTTGTATCTCTTCCTTTTCAGTTTCATATCTGTAAATTTTGTTGTTTATTTACAGTTGAATGTACATAAATGATTAATTCTAAAGGTAAATTTGATAAGTTCAGAAGATGATACTTACCAATATTTTAGCCGTGCTGTTCCAGGGTTTGGGAGGTTAAAGAGAAAAGTGGTTGCTAATTGTTTGCTTAGGATGGTAGGTGATTTTTAAAGACGCAAAACAAATGTTAAATGTTAACCCTTCACCTGACCAATACCTTCACTCTCGCAAATATATGATTAGGGTTTGTAAGTTAATGGCGAATGGGTATCGTTCCCACGAGGATTGATCTGGTGATTACTAGGCTTGTTGAGTCCTTTACCATTTAGACAATTAAAAAGGGAGTTTTCCTACACCACTCAAGCAACAAACGGATTCTCAAGTAAGAAAGCACTAAATTAATCTAAAGAACAATTAGGGGTATCACTAAAATAGAATAGAAATCATACAAAGACATAAACACATGTAATCTAAACTACAAGGCAACATAAAGTGCAAGAGCAAATAAAAATTAGAGATAGACTAAGCATTAGAACTACTTCTACTACAACATGAATTTTAAGCTAAACTATCACCTTAAAGAGATACAAAGAGTAAGCAACAAGGTAGGCAATAAAGCTCTAAACTAGAGAGCAATTAAAGTCTATGCAAGTGAACAATTAAACTAAGCACTAGCACTAAACTACACTACGAACTAGGAAAACAATTAAAGACCTAACTAAGAAAGCAAGGAATTAAATAAAATAAGGAAACAATATTAAATACTACCCTACGAAAGCACACAAATCTTAACTAGCAAATGATTGAACAATGATTGAGGATTATGAAGAAATTTCCCAAAACTAGAAAATCCTACACTAGATATCATGATGTTATGTCTCTTCATTTTATATTATTTTAGGATAGAAATTGAAATGAAAATTTTCTAGGTTTAGGCTAATGATTGAGATAAGAAAAATTAGATTTAGTGAAAATGAACTACTAATTAAAGCTAAGAAACTAAGGGAAACAAGATTTAAAGTAAGATTTACACTTAAGCTATAAATTAGTAGAAGTTGAACTAAACTAAATTGCAAGAAAGAGAGAATAAAAATAGTTAAAATTGATATCAAATTAAAGCTAATCAAGATCCCAAGAAATTAAGAATAAAAGATAGAATTTTTATAACTAGATTAAAACTAAAAATTAGAGTCCAAGTAGAAGAGAAAGATAGCACTATGACAAGACTAGACTAAGAGAGGCTGCAAAACTACACTGCACATACTGCAATGTGTCTTTTAGGTTTATCTCATTGGGTAATTTCAAAAATCTCCTGGTCAAAGTGTTGACTTTTCGTCATTTACTGTGGTCACCATTTTCTCTATACAAATTTAATGACTGCGGTTGTTGAAGGGATCTCATTTCTAGTCGGTAACCGTGGTTGTTGAGTTTGCTTCTTTGATTCTTTGACTGCAGTAATTGCACATTGAAGCTGAAGTGATAAAAATCGAGGTTGTCGATTTCTTGACTTGACTTCTTTGACTGCGGTTGTGAAACTATTGACTAGACTTTGACTTTGTCTTCTAATTCTGAATAATTGTGCTTAAGTCATTGGATTCTTCCACTTCTTCAACTGGTAGTAGATTTCCAAAATTACTTGCAAAAAACACACTACAAACCATAAACTGAAATGCACCTAAAATCATAACTGCAAATTAAGTCCAAATTGGTGTATAATTCTACCAAAAATCCTAAAATTAGTCTAAGTTCCTAAAAATCATAGCTAGGCGTAAATCATAAGCAAAAACTAACAAAACCGATCTGAATGGGACTAGAATGACCAAAATTAAATGAGAATTAAAGATAAAATAATTCTATGTAATAGAGTTATCACTAACCTTGTTGCATTAGAGATAAGATTGTTTGGAATACATATGGTAAAGTTATTATTTATTGTATCAACATAAGTATGTATTTTTGTGTGTAAGGTGTGGTGAAATGTTTAATATCTGCATACAATTGAATACGGTGACCTTCAACCTCATAGCTAGGATGACATTAAAATTAGCAATATTATTCCCAAGTATTACACCTTCATTTTGTTCAAACTCATTCCACATTGTTAACAACATTGGTTTTTACTTAGAATGGCAATGATGGAAGGATATTAGCAGTGGAGTGTATAAAACATGAAACAGTAAGCACTTAAATTGATGAAACTTACTCTTCATTCACAATAATGAAATCTCTCTGAGCTGGGCCTTCAGGATTGGCATCCTTTGGTAGGAAAACATAGATGACAATAGCTTCAACATCTAGCATTTTGTATAGGTAATTGTTGTAATTAGATAGACTAGGTTGAATACTAAACATGGAGGTTTATTTTAAAGGTTTGTGTATTCCTTACTCTAGATGTAGTGTCTCAGTATCTGCAAATTCCACAAATTGATTGAATTTAGTTAGCCGAAAGCTGCATGGAAGTGATAGTGGGATTGCATCACCAGTGTTGTGCTGTAAATCACTCAACTGAACTCGTTGTTGCTAACTTGAAACCTCATCTCCTATGGCCGGACTAATGCATTTGAGATATAATACCTTTTGTAAGGTTCTAGTATTTTTCCAAAGTACCGGATATCATTCCCATAAATCACAGGTAAACTTTTGTTTCCTGTAATTGTGATTTAGTTAAAGCATGTAAGAAACAAATTGTTTTAAATAAGTATCAAGCAAAATGGTTTGGCATACAGTAAAGTTAGTACCATGTAATCTGTGAGAACAACGCCTATATTTTTAGGAGCAGCACCAGTACTAAGGAACACATGACTCATTTTTAACCACTTGAGCAAGGACAGTCCATACCTTCATTTTAGCATGGACCTCAACAATAGGAAGATAACGTCTCAATATCTTTACTTATAACTAAAAAGAGAAGGCATATAATCCAGATTGTAAAATATATAGCTAATCACCAAAGTGTTTTTCTACCAATAGAATTTTCAAAATAATACAGTAAAATATGTATTTTGTATGCTACTTTAAAGCTTCTAAAATTTTCTTATAAACAATGTTTTTCGTATGTTCTACATCAGGAGGATCAAAAAAAGGTGCCTTAATCAATCAATATTGTTATAGCAGAGATTGTCCTTGCACGTGAAATGGCCATATATAATTGGCCATGAGCAAATACTAGTTCTTTCAAGTAAATGCCAACAAAATCAAGAGTTTGGCCTTGTGATTTGTTGATTGTCATGGAAAAACATAGTCACATAGGGAACAATGTGCGCTTATATGGAATAGGATAAAGCTCATCACTAGGGGGCTGCATAGGAACCCTATGGATGGAAACATGTTTACCCGCAAAATCTCTTACTGCAATTTGAGCATGTATTATATTCCTATTTAACTTCTTACAGATCAATTGAGTTTCCTATTGCATAATCTTCAATAGGATCCAAATTCCCAAGTAGTATCACTAGAGCGTTAGGCTTTAGCAAAAGCCTATGTGGAGTCAAATTGCTCGGAGACAATGAGTAGGGAAATCCTCATAAAGAGCTTGCTCATTGGGGTCTAAGTCTCATCAAAGCTAAGATATTCCACTGATTCACCAGGGAATTTATTTATTAACATTTCATTAACTTCATCTACGATATGATTTGTTGTTGTTAGGATGGCTTTATTTAATATATTCCTAAGATTCTGTATTTCTGAACCTATATGAGGATATACCACTTTGATTAGATCATTAAGTGCACCTCCTTCATTGGTGTTCCTGACCAAAATTGATTGAGGCAGTTTTATGAGGCCTTTAAGTGTTGCATTTCAGTCCGTTATCTACTCTTAATAGAAATCAGTGAAAAAAGGATCTAATCATGTGTGCATATTTTCTATAAGTTGTAATTTTTCAAGACCAGGCCACAAAGATGAGTTTATGGCAAAAAAGTATTTATTGCTTCAAACTGTCCTTATTTACGAACCACATGCAATGCCTGCCTAAAGTCACATCCAAAAACTACTACTTTTCCATCAAAATCTTCATGTGTACCCATCAAATCCTAGGGTAAGGTATTTAAAGCCTCTATTTCCATTCTTTTTGTCATCGAAGCCTTATCCTAGATAATTAACTTACAATCTCTAATCGTTTTCCCCAAGTCACTTTGTTTACTAACTTTGCATGCTCCACCTTCTGACAAGTCAATTGGGATTTTAAATCAAGAGTGTGCAGTACGTCTTCCTGGCATAATGGATGTTGCAATTCCTGATGTGGTAGTTGCTAATGCTACATATCCTTTTGATCTAACATCTGCCAACAAAGCTCTATAAAGGAAAGCCTTTCCGGTTCTACCAAGACCATCTACAAAGAAGGCAACAATTCTATTCTCATTTATTCTCTGAATAATCGTGTCAAAATCTTGTTTCTGCTTTGTATTCAATAGAGATTTAATTGTGTTGATGTCTTGTTGCAATACAATTATGCTCTTTTCTGTTACTACTTTTTTGGTTTTATTCTCGACATCAATGTCATTATACCATTTTGAACAAAATCAAAACTATTTATGACTTTTCCCATGGATTGCAGAAAACCAATTATTTGTTACAACACCTTACTCCTAACTTGCCACGGTGTCAGGTTTTGGATTTTGGCAAAATTCTCAGACATTGCAGCTTCAAATTTGGACCATAATTGTTAAGGACTATTGGGGTATGAAGAATACATTAACAAAGTAGCAAAGAGCCTTCTGATTTCATATGGCATGTTATAGACTGATGCTTCTTGCATGTACTTTTCCTGGCTATTATCATCTTGAAACAATCTAGGGTTAAAGGCTGTTTTACGAAAAGTGTTAACCTTATTGCTATTATGGGTTTTGAGATAATCAAATGATATGGGGCCTCAAATTTTAGACAAAGATCCTAAGGTAATACCTTTCTCTTTCTGTTGGATGTGCATGAACATTTATCCTTCTTATAGATTGTCCCATTTCTCGTACTTTCCACTTTTTTTCATTTGGTAACCAGACAAAATGGTCTAGGAATTCAGAATAAGTGCAGCTAATCTCTTTTGCTACAAGTTGAATTTTGGTCATGTAAAAAAATGCAGTCAGCATGGTTTTTATTCCTAGGATTATTCACAACATCATTCAAGTTTGCATTCTTTTTGAAGCTCACAAGTTGGAAGTTTTCTTGGTGTATTTGCAAATGGATAACAACAGGCTTCATCTCATATATAGGAAACTGAAAAATCCTCTATGTAGCTTTAGGTGGAGAAAACAATCGTGCTGCTTTATATTGTTGGACCTCATCAATTTCAGCATTTGGATTATCAAAATTAACATGAAAACTGATTCTATCATGGTTTTTACAAATATATTTATAAGCATATTTGACTGCCTTAATTGTAGAACAGTTTTCTACATTAAATGGCAATCAAATTTAGCTTGTAGATAAGGATTATAAGGTACAAATCACCAACCTGTTATCCAACAAACACTTTCTCACCATCACTTGAACACCATTATTTCTTCTCCTATAAACGGGATAGGCATCAATTGTCTGCATGGTCTCTTCACAAAGATCTATTGGGTAAGAATTCTTACATTTTCCATGCTTACTCATACAAGCATTTGCTAGATTTAATCCACCACATAGTCCATGCAGTATATGTTTTATGACCATTTTATAAAGGTGTGGTTGTTTGTCCTTGTCACGAATTTCAGCACACACAATCTAGTCATATTCTTCAGGTCTATACATTTTATATTGAGGTTTGAGAATGAGGAGGAAGTGAGCATGTGGTAGTCCTCTTTTTTGAAACTCAATCACATAAGTGTATACCGCTACTTCACCCAAAACGTGTTTCTTAAACAGCTCATTTTAAACTCTTCTGACTTAGCATGAAATAATCTAGTGATCAAATCAGACCTATTTTGTCCTCTTTCTTTCTGGACCAAATGCTCTTTAATCTGGAAATGATTAGGCCAATTAGGATTGCAAGTTATAGTTAATATATATATATATATCTGGCTTTCCATATTTTTGCACCAAAGTCATTGCATCAATGTATTTCCTCTTCATGTTTCTTGGCCCTCCAATGAATGATGCCAGCAGATAAATTTTTTGGCCCACATTTGATCCATTTAATTCACCTGAACCAATAGAGTCTACTATCCCTTGTAAGAACTCTTTCCTAATCTCTTGTAGCTGAGATTTTATGAAATCCAGCCTTTGATATTCTAACTTTACATACATATCTACTATATATTGTTGTAACAGCCTACCAAAGTGCAATAGAAATGATTTGTCATCTTCCCTCATTTGCAACTTGTAAGCATAAGACTCTCTCAAAGAAACAAAATCTGGATCATTGTTTATGCTAGATACCACTGTTCATTATGTAATAATTGAAGCATTGGGAAATGACAATATACATATATATATATATATATATATATATATATATATGCATTGTGTAAAGTTACCTTTCATACTAGCCATCTTACTCCAATTGTAATAGTTCTTCAGCACTATTAATATTACTTGGTGAAATCCTTTTTGCAGTGCCTATTTTTCTTTTTCTCTTATCACCTTTCTTTGGTATTCCTTGATGCCACCCAACATCACTGAAAGGAAATAGCAATGGGTATTGTAATGGTTCATAACATCCATAATAGTACTCAATGGTCCGTGATTAGCCTCTATGAGTTTGGACAATGATATCTCTTCTACTTGTTTCTCTATTTTTCTCTCCTTCAACCCACAATCCAACAACTTGTGAGATTGTAGGTTTGTTAAATACTTTTTGATCTACACCAAGGAGAGTGCACAACACAATCTGGAAGCTATCCAAATTTTGGACTTGCCGTAAGCTTCTGAAAAATTGATCATATGGATTATTCTCAAGAATATTCATGATCTTTTGCATTATGCTTTCTGTTAGCCGAGGACAGGCAACTAAACGAATCAAAGCTCATTTTCAGTATCACAAAATATAGAGCTATAAATTCTTCGTAGGTTGGTCATGGTTGGTCATTGAGCATCAAAACATTGATGAAATGATAAACTTGCCCTTGAAACCTGAATGTATAAATCCCTTTGCTTCTTCTTCCTAAATTGTTGTCACATTTGACACCAAATGAAGTAAAAATAAACTGATTGTAAAGACCTATGCTTCTTCTGATGTCGAAGTAAGGAGTTCTATTAATGCAGTGGGCACCTTGTTACTTGCAAGAACAACCTTACCATTGGAACAGCAAAAATTTGCTATCTAGTAAGTGCACTAGCTGCATCAGGGATATAACTTAGAACTTTTTGGCCAATCTTATGCATTTTCCCTATAATTTATACAGCAAGAAAAATTATATGTTTAAATCATTCCTTCATAGCAATTGGGTTGCACTACGACAAAAGATTAAAGTTACAATATCACCTAAATGTCTCCGCTTGACTTTCTATTATATAGGCTGGGGTATCTCTTCCTTATTATTACTACAAGATCTTACCATTGATTTCAGCTCCATTGGTTATTGGTTGTCCAAAGTCATGGGAATCCCACATTACAGCCCCGGGGATTGGGATAGTGTCACAACCTAAGCTCAAATTTTTAATGAATTGAAGAGGTTTGTTTCTTTTGGTTTTCAGTTTCAAGATTCTAATATGTCAATTTGTTTTGCAGGTGCTATATGTAATTTTAGGTAATTTTTCCATTTAGCTTATGGCTGTATAGGAATTGTATAGCTTAGTCCTTAATTGAGAATGCATTTGTCTTTGTAAGGGCCTCTTTGATTTCCATCTTAATATGGCCTGTTGTCTATAATTCTTTGTAGCCAGTAGTGACTTGCCATCTGATGGAGTTGTAACCAACAGTTATGATATGGATCTATTATTATTTGTTGCCAAATATCCACTACATAGTGTGATAAATATTAAGTTGTCAACAACAAGACTTTGAATACCTGTGGAGGATTTTGGGAATTGTACTTCAACAAAGCAATACTAACACAAAAACTATCAATTGGTTATCTTATGATAGCTTCATTCATACTAGGATTTATTCAAAGTGCAGTAATAGCCATAGAGTTCAAAACTCACACAAAAAGTAGGGGTGAATTATCCTATCATGCCTTCATTGATGCATAAATTCATTTAATAGGAATGCAAAACTAACTATTGGCAGATAAATCACAAATACAAAGATCTTTAATTGTAATAATAAACTAATGTCATTTTCTTCACTTTTCATCATACAAATTGAAAGTTAAAGTGTCCGAAAATAGGAAGAAATAAATTATCTAGAAGTTTTGATGTTAAATTACATATGGGATAAAAATAAATTTCAACCAGAACCGTGACTTTGGATGATTTTGTCTATTTTACTATTCAGTCCAGACCACATGGAAGTTTAGGGTATATTTTCAAAATATATAAGGGTTATTGGTCCAAGAGTCATATTACATGGGGGTTTACAATAATTTATTCTAATTTAAATATGGGGTTAAGAACATAATTTTAAGAACCTAAATCGTCAGTTTGGATACTTTCCATCTATTTTACAATTCATCGCATATCACATAGGAGTTTAGGATATATTTGCAAAACTCATGGTGGCTGTGAGTATGAAGGTCATACCACATGGGGGTTTACAATAATTTACTAAAAAAATACAGAAAAATAACTTATTCAACCCTGTAATAGTGCTTTTTGGTTGCAAATGATGGATACGTTTAACAAATTTGAGAATAGGTTTATGCAAGTGACAATAAGGGTAGGTTGGGCACAAAATGCTAATTCTTTTGGGAGGAAAAATGACTTTTCAGGCAACAACTCGCAACAGGAGCGCCTGTGTAGTAAATAGGATTAGTTTGGATGATTTATGTCTTCTTTTCCATTTAGTCCAGACCACATGTGGGTTTAGGGTATATTTACAAAAACTTGTGGGAGTTACTGGTCTGAGATTCATACCACATGAAAATTTATGACAATTTATCCTAAACTTTTTGACAGAAAATTATATTTTATGATTGAGGTAAATTACTGTAAATCCTCATGTGGTTTAGTCATCCGACCTAAAGCCCCTATATAGTTTAGCAATATATCTTAAACCCCTGTATGGTTTACCAAGACGTAAAGTGACGGAGACCATCCAATTTAACGAAGTTTGACATACAATTGTGCCTTACGCGAGTGTTTAACAAAAAATATTGTTTTTCCTCAGAAATATATTACCATATATGACCAAAATACCCCTTATATTCTACATTTAATACATCACAACCACCACCTTCAACCACTACCATTCATCACCAATCCCTCCCTCATCCACCAGCACCATCAGACCAACTGTAGAATTTAAATAACCAAAATAAAATTAACCCACAACAGAATAAAGCAAAGTAAGAGATAACAGGCAAGTAAGAAAAGAATAAAAGAGAAATAGTGCACACAATTCGACAACGAAAGAAATTAGGCAGCAAACAATATTTTTTTTTTTATTATTTTGTTAATTGCACTCAACATGCGCAACAACACAACAAATAGCAAATAGTATAAATTTTGATCATATGTAAATGTAATTTATATGTTGATATTACTCACCTGCTATGTACTTGGATATGTGTTCAAGATCAAACGTTTGGGACTAAGGGGAAAGTATTTGTATTGATGATGGTGATTGTAGTGGTAACTTGGTGGTGGTTATTGGTGGTCATAGTTAGAGTTGGACTACTAGAGGTGATGGTTGATGTGTCAAAGGGTCAAAAAAACCCATCCAACTAATAACGGGTCGAGGGTACATATGTAATTTCAGTCAAATCCATTTGGATGATTTCCATTCAAATTACCTTTTAGTCCAAACTATATATGAGTTTAAGGTATATTTCCAAAATATATAGGAGCTATGAATTGGATGGCTATACCACATGAGAGTTTATGATGATTTACCCTTATTGTTTCATTAAACACTTGCTTCGGATCACGTGCTTTTCAAACACAGTTAGTTTGGATGATTTTCATCTACTTTACCTTTTAAGGAAAATCATGAAGCATAAGGGTTTAAAGTATATTTCCAAAATAAATGGTGGCTAGGTTTAAAGTATATTTCCAAAATAAATGGTGGCTCTGTGTCAAAAGAATATATCACATGAAGGTTTACATTAATTTACCCTTTATAAAACGCAAAAATTAAGATAGACCTATTTTAAAACATTGGGTGAAATAGAAAATAATCCCATATATGATACTAGAGTGGTATTTGATATTATTTTTCAATCATCCAACATTGTAAGATATTCACTCCACATTGCAAATTGAATAGCAAAGGTTTTTGAAAAGGAAAAAGTTTTCTAAGTGCTCCTGGGAAGCAACAATTATAGCATGCTATTACAAAAAAAAATATCTAGTATATATCCCTTGAGTTTACTTTACCCTTTTGTAGAGTAAAGGTAAATGACATCATTGTGTTTAGGATTAGATAGCTAAATTTCATTTTTGATGATCATTTAATTCTAACGTGATATTAACATTTCAATTTGATCCAATTCATAGCAGACTAAAGCAAACTACTAAAATTTGGATGAAACATTCGACTAATTCTCAAGTTTGCTAATCCAAATTTTAAAGTTTGCTAGTCCAAGCAAACGTTGATTAAAAAGATTACATTTTAGTTGGAAGCGTGGCACTTTAGCAAAGATCTAGTGTTTAACAAAAATCATTTACAAATTAAAGAAATTTTCATCAATCATATGGGAATAAAAAATGTTGACTGGGGCAAAGCTGTCCCAACTTGAGATTTGAGATAAATCGTGCTATAAGCACAATTACTTTTTTTAAGTTCAAATTAGTTCATTAAAAAAAATAGATAATTAGACCTCCAAGTTCAAAAAAATTGAGTCCCAAGCCAAGACTATTGATTGATCTACAAAGATCATCCAACTATTGTGTTGCTCACCCCGTAATTGGGAGTGTAAACGAATCAAGCTACTTGTGAGTAGTTTGCGAGCAATTCGATCAAAAGTTTGACTAGAACACGAGTTAATCGAGTTCAAATCGAACTTGTTCGAGTTCGCATAAATCCTAGGTCCGTCCCTGCATCCTCCCAAACCTAAAAAAAGAAAAAATATGACTCGTGATCATTTCCCAAACTGACTAAAGTTTTGTTGTTGCATTCACTAGAAATTGACCAAAATGATGCAAAGAAAATACTCACTACTACAAAATTTGCAAACGACAATATCTTGATTGTAAAGATACTATGCATTATTTTTATCAAATAAAAGAAATATCATGCTCATTCATATCCACATTGATATCAAAAATTTCAACATTTCTAGTGCAAGAAAAGGTTCAAAATATATGCATTGATAAAGATATAGTGATGTGATGTACTCTTTTAGTATAGTTAGGGCATAACATAAAACTAAGTCTGATTTCACTGGTTCGTTTCCATGGAGAATCTAATAATGCACAAATAATTGACAGACTAGCATGTCTAATAAAACAATTATTTCATTGTCATTAGTGATAATTGTGACAACAAAGTACAACTTAGGTGGTAAGACACTTTTTTATGATCGAATTTTTGGTCATGAGTTCGAGTCATTAATAGATAAGAGACATCAATTGTCTAATGTCTATTATAGTTCAATCTAGACTTCTCGAGAAATACTTCACAGGTGAAGCATATTTTTAGAAAATCTTCTTTAAGATATCAATCTATCAAAACTTTTTCTTTCATTTGTTTTTAGTAACTTATGCAAAAAAGAAAGAACAAAAAAAATGCAAAAGGAGACCCTTCATTATAAACATTTTTCCTCCAAAGGGGAAAAAAATTAGTCCTCTTTTTGGACAAATAAGAACAAACCAAAAAACAAAAACTTTTGCTGGAATTCAGGGATTTAAACTAACCTAAATAATTGTTGTTGTTGGATTTAATTTAAAGTGTTTCAATATTTAATGTGACTTTACGTAAAATAATTATTACTAGACATATCTCTTTGATGTAGAAAACACACCTATTAGAATGTTACCATTGGAATGTAACTATAAATGAATAGTCACATGACTTATGAATGAGTAGACACATCTATTAATACTCATGTCTATTCATGAATGGAATAACGCATCCATTGGGTGTTTCATGAAAGTTCATGTCTACTAGGAAAAGGTACATTTGAATTGTATCATTCTCTATAAATATGCAACTCCTAGAGCCTAAAGTATTCTTTCCAACATTCCTAGATTCCAATCTTGAAGCTTTTATTCTTTTCTTGTCTCCAAACTTCTATAATATATTTAGTCTAAATTCCTATTAGAGCAGTAGAGAGATTTTGAGTTCTTTTGGTATTCCATTTGAGTGCACATTAAAAGATTTCTGTGTGGTTTGTTGTATCTTAGGAGTTGGGCGTCATCATTACCATTTGCACCAAGATAGCGGTGAAAATCTCTCTGAAAAAAATGTCTATCATAGTGTGACTCAAACTAGTTTTTTTTTTTTTTTCACTTACAAACTCTTTCTTTCATTTATTAGTAACTAGGAAGCGCATTTGTGATGTTGTATGTTATTCGTAGTATTTTCATCTTTACTGTTTGTTTCTAACAAGTTTAGAGTATGTTAAAATTATTTTTCAAAAAAAAAAAATATAAATGATGGTTTCTTTGGCAGAACAAAATTCTGCAAAACCAGAAAAGTTTTCTAGACAAAATTTTCGTAGATGGAAAAGTCAAATGCATTATTGGTTGACAAGTTTAGGACTTTTTCTTATCATCTCAAATCTTGTTGATCGTTCGAATAAAAATTTTGATTCTAGTTTAACCAACATAATTGGAACAAAAAATGAAGTAGATAAGGACTATATTTGTCATGGTCATATTTTATCTGCTTTGTCTAGTAATCTTTACGATATTTATTGCACTACAAAAACTTCATATGAATTGTGGAGCGCAATAGAAAAGAAAATTGGTAAAGAAGATGAAGGACTTGATAACTACAATCATTCGAAAATATTTAGATTTTAAAATGAATATAATAAATCTTTGATGGAACAATCATATCTTTTCAAATATCTCATTCATGAATTAAATTAGAAAAATATCGAAGTGTTTGTGAGAAATTTCACGAGGGTGCTTTACTTGAAAAACTTTCTCTAAAATAGAAATCTTTTACTTTATCCCAAAACACAAACGTAAAACTCCAACTATAGACAATTTGATTGTTTCTCTTCAAATTGAAGAAAAACAAAGAGATAAAGATAAAATGTCCATTGAGTTTGAGGAAAAATAAACTTTGTTGAAGGTAAAAGTTCAAGTTCTAAAAAGAGAAAATTTCCAAAAGATAATTTTTCTAAAAATCCATTCGATGTTAACAATAAAAGGAAGAGATGTTGTTTTGTTTGTGAAAAATCTAGGTATATAGGCAACGTTTGTCAATTTTGAAAAGGCGAAAAGGCATTTGAGACACCGAATTCTCAAGTCAACGTTGAAACAATGAGATTGATAAAAGATTTGTTTCACTCATTACTATGGTCATTATAGTGTGTGCATCTACCAATTGGTGGATTGATATCGGTGCAAATATTCATATTTATGCTGACCGATCTTTGTTCCATATCACAATATCAGGTCATTGATGGAAAATATGTAAATACGGGCAATGCTGCTATTGAACAAGTGATAGGTGAAAGAAGAATAGATTTATTACTAACTTCGGAAAAAACTGTCTCTTCATTGAGTGCAACATGTACCGATATTAGGAAATATCTTATTAGTGGCTCTCTTTTTATTAGAGAAGATTATAAACTAGTATTTGACTCTAATAAAGTTGTACTTAGTAGGAATGAATCTTTCATTGGTAAAGGTTATGTTGTTGAGGGTCTTTTCAAATTATATGCGTTAAATATTATTTTTAATAATAATAAAAGTGATTGTAGTTATTCTTTTTATAATGTTGTTCATTCTCCTAATATTTGGCATGGTCATTTAGAGAATGTTAATAATATGTATATTAAAAGAATAATCCATTTAGATCTTTATTCCCAAATCTGACATAAACTTGTATGAAAAATGTAAAACTTGTGTACAATCTAAATTACCAAGAAAGTCTTTTAAATCTGTATGACTAGAGATTCTTCAATTTTAGGTCAGATACATAGTGATGTTTGTAACGTACAAGTTTATTCTAGGAATTATATGAAGGTGTAGAATCAGTATGAAATTTCATGTCAAAGTGTTGAACCACTTGACAATTCAAATTTGTATCTAACAAAATTTTTCTTATATTTAAATAGGGTTTCAATTGTGGTGAATCCATACTCCTGAATAATTTATATTTTTTTAATATAAATTATTTATTAATTACTTTTCTCGTTGTATATTCAAGAAAATACCCCACATTAATCAAGAGACATAAAAATAAAGAAATAAATTTAACATAATAGTATTCACGTAATCATATAAAACAATAAAATAAAAGAAATTATCGAGTTTCCATTGACAATTTGAGAAGATTACACAGTAATATTCTCGCCAACAACAATTGGGTCATGGCTGAAAATCTATACTAAAGATGCTAATTTTTGTTTTTTTGTTTTTTTAAAAGTAAGCAACCTAACCTTACCTCTTGGCTTTTTTTCCTGCTAATGCCAATCTCTCTCTTTTTTATTTTATTGCAAATGCTAATGCTTTTTGCTTTCTTATTTCGTCCTTGCCTATGCTCCCCATATAGGCCATAGAGCTTCTATATTTATAATGCCCGATTGAAGGCTTTTAATCCTATGTTTCTATATTTGCACATTAGGATGACTCAGTAACTTGTAAATTGATAAGTTTTTGTTTAAAGATTATCACGTGGAAACAAACATCAGCCCCGCAAGTCATTATCGCCAATTTCGATGTAACTTGCAAGACTTGAGAGTTTGATTCGGATCAAAATTTTATCTCCCACATGCCTTGCCATTGCCTTCACGTTGATAAACACAAGTTTACAGAATTGTCAGCATATTGGATTTATACAAAATAGAGTAGGACTCTGTTTCAACAATTTTCGCTCTTGGATATCTTCAATTGCAAGTCGTTGAAATCGAATAGGAATCCCACTAGAATTTGTGTTTCATCCGACGACACATTTACTCTTTGAGTGATGTGTTTATCTTTAATAATTAAAGATTAACATAGCTTGATTTGTCCAAAAACATATTTATATATTTTTTTTGTGAAAATTTATCCGCCAACAAATGCCCCCTTGTAATTTGGGTCATTCATAATATTATTAATGGCACAAATTACAAATAATTTAGCTAGAGAAATCCTTTTTTTATTAGGACAAGGATTTTAGCTTTCTTTTCCCAGTAGACTTTGTATTAATTTTAGCCTACCTGTTGGCTAGTAAAATCTCTTTTTTATTAGGATAAGGATTTTACTCTTTCTTTTCCTCGTAGACTTTGTATTAATTTAGTCTATCTTAATTATTTTCACCACTATAAATGAGAGTTGGAATAAACCAATTTTCTTATCCACAACTTTCGCAAGAGACTCACATTTTATTGTAAGTCAACTTCCGTCACTTTCCTCTTCTTTATATATCATCAATGATTTTGCATGCCTTTTTTTTTTCTTTTTTCTTTTTTTTGGATTCTGCCTATACTTTTTGTCCTTTTCTTATCATTAATTTATTTCTTTTTTTGGCAGATTTAGCGAAACCTGTTTCCAACGCAATTCACCTGGTAAGTGGATGACAATTTCTTAATACAGTATTTCAAAATATACGATTTTCCTCCTTTGTGTAGCTCCCACAAAATATATGGTATTTTACCCTTGTGTGGCCCCCCACAGAATATATGGCATTTTACCATCGTGTGGTTATCACAAAATATATGGCATTTCACCATTGTATGGTTACCACCAAAAATATGGTATTTCACCACTGTATGGTTATCACCAAATATATGATATTTCACCATCATATGGTTAACACAAAATATCATTTTGAAATATTATTATTATTATTATTATTATTATTATTATTATTATCATCATCATCATCATCATCATCATCATCATCATCATCATCATCATCCCTTTTTCTATGTATATGACACATTTCCTTTATTTTGTTACAGAAATGGCCAGTCATCATCTCGATTGCTCATCCAGAGGTGATTAAAGTTTTCCTTCAGAGATAGGAACCGAACAGTTACTTAGGGAACATAGTCCTCTACTAAAAAGACATAATTCAATATCTCAACTTCCGAGGATTTGTTTAGCACCCTGACGAGAACCTTCGTCGTGGACTCGATCTATACACTATCCTACCGCAAATTTTAATACTTCGGGACTTGTTAAGAAAGCAGAAACGTCCTCCGTGACAATTTTGGAGCCATTATCTTCATCACGAATGGGAACACTATTCTTCCTACTTTGCTTGGAAAGATGTAAACAGATAATATTTCTTGGGCATCTGGATCTTTCAACATTTTTGAACCCTCTTCATTTACTCGTTCCATGTCTTGGGTATTTTGGGTAAAATTAATACTTCAAGAGTACGAGGAAGCTCTCAAACTTATAGGAATTTGTGAGGCTATAGATCTATCATTTTTTTCCTATTCACAGGATCCAAACATTTTTAAGGCCTTGCTTGAGAGATGATCTCCTAGCATGTGCACAAATACCATACATACTTTCTACAGAGAGTTAGGTATTTCTTTACTGGACCTTCAAAAGATTGGAGGACTTCCTTTAAGTGGTGAGTTTTATGATGAGTGCAACCCTTCAAATGAAATACTTGGGTCTAACCTCACTCGTCAAGAAACTCTTGATCTTTATAGCCTCCTTCAAACGATGGGTGCCAAACCAACTTTCCAAGCATGGATTAACAACTTTATCATTCCTATTCCTAATCACCCTAACTCAAACACTATAGACATAGAAAAAATTGAAGACTTTCCATTTGAGTATAGACGTGATTACCCTAGAAACACAATATTAGCCATCTTTCTTGCATGCTAGTTAAGTCGATTTGCACTTCCATCTGCACGATCTGAGACAATTCATCCTGAAACCTTCTTAATGGCAGGAAAAATGACACAAGGACATATATACAATTTGGGACTCCTGTGTTGGCTTATCTTTATCGACAATTTGGATATATTTCTAATTCAACGAAGTACCCGAGCAATTGTTGGTTAGAGGTCCATTTCATTATCTATTTTAGTGGCTCACCAATTATTTCCCCAATCACAGGGATTTATTTTACCCAAATGCTCCATTGTTATCTTTGATAAGAGACAGTCCACTAACTCGATTCACCTATTATACAACCCTGGATCTTTTTAGGAACTTCATTGAGTTCTCATTTCACCCATATGTGAGTTTTTCGCAAGGCCGAGATTTGAAAGATTATGATCCTTAAGATGGAAGCTCATCATTGCTTCATCAAACATTCTGGCTCTTTCTCTCAATTCGTCCTTGTGTATTAACTTATCAGGCAAGTGACAATCTCATTGCCAAACCTTATGAACCGAGCTGCTTTGGTCGCCAATTTGGATATGGACAAGACTGTCCTAGAGATGCTGACACCAAACGTAGAGGTAACTTATCTCTTATTGCCTTACTTCAGTATTGGCGAAGAATATACCCTCATGATACTAGAGTAACCAGCAGACTTGATGATAGTTTAGGCCCGGTGACTTTATCTTATGCTACTTGGTGGAAAAACAACCATTATTCCGTGTTGACATTCCGTCCTCAAGTAAGTAAGAAGGCAACCAATAATCCTAATTCAAAGAAAAGTTCAGCAAAAAAGCGTCTTCTCAAACCAATAAAAAGAAAATAGATGACCTAAGTTTTGTGAGCGGTTTAATCGTTTTACCAAAGATCTTCTGGTGGATTTTATACGATCCGATAAAATGGTTGACCCTAGGAAATCAAAGGAAATGCGTTCATCTTTAGTTGAGGATGGACTAATTCGTTCGTTTGAATTTCGTACCGACGAAAGCTCTTCTCAGCATGGTCCAACAACCTTTGGTTTTTTAGATGATCTTGAATCATTTATGTCTTCTGTACCATCAAATAAAGGCATCTATAACTTGTTTTATAGAGGTGTTTTTTTTAAGGGTAGTGGTTACTTACAGACAAAAGGAACCAGAAAAGTGAAGAGATTTCCTAGTTGTGGCGATTCGTGATGAACCTCGTCCTTTAACTCTTTTAAGAGACCTTTCTCCTACTAATGAAAATTTAATAAGAGAAAAGAAGTGGTATCCAAAAGTGTTGGAAAGGTTTCTTCAAAAGGTAAGGAAATCTGTCATCTTGAAAACGAAACTGACGATGACCTTTTCGACTATGCACCTCTTAATGATAGCACCCCATATTCCATGACTGCTCAACAAGGTTAGTTGATTCAATATCAACAATATATATACGTCTTACTATTGCCCATATGCTTATTCATTCATTCATTTTTTATTTTTTTTTAAAACAACATTATTAATACTTTTTATTTTCCTTCTACTTAGAGTCTTCTGAAGGAGAATCATGTAGATCATATATTGATGACCTTATCCTTCCACTGCAAGTGATAAATGTTTCTTATGGCTCCATGCAAGAAATTCTCACCACAGCTGCCCAAACAGTCAAATCAAATTTTTTGAATTATCTATTTTCTATGAATCCTTTAGACTCAGGAACAAGACAATAGTAAAGGAGGCGAATAATGTAATCAAGTTTCTTTCCAATATCCCTGTAAATGTCTCCTACTTTTATGAGATTCTAAAGGATTTTATTGTTAAATCACATAAGTCGGCACTTTTGGGAGAGAACCGACCGCTTGTATATGATGCTCATTTAGAAGCTAACAACTTGAATCCTTAAATGAAAAGCATGGAAACTAGTTCAGGATGTCTCTTCTATGAAGAATCTATTGAATATCCTCGACGGGGAAATTAACAAGTTGGAAACAAGTTTACCTTTGATTCAAACTCGCTGTGCTGCGGAGGCTCAGACTTTGAACAAGCATGAGTCCATATTAATAAATCCCAAGCAGAAACTCCTTGCATTGAAAATAGAATTTGATGATTTGAAATCTTCTACTAATCGTGCCCTTGCCGAAGAAAAGGTCCATAGTGAAGATTCTGTCTCTTATTGACATCTAGATGTGTATAAGAGACAAAACCTCCATCTTTTGCTTTAATTATTTGTTTATCAAATGAAGATTTAGGTTCTTTAGATGGAGAGTTTCCCATTGTCTGATTATGGGAATCCTCATGAATTATTTTAGATATAAGATTTATCTTCATATTCAATAAAGAAACAATTATTTTGCTCCAAATTATTTATTTATATAGAAGTTTATTCAAAAAATATAGAAGTCCACAACCTTGTAATATCGATATTTCGTATGCGAAACTAAATATACTTTTACTTTTTTGTTTTGTTTTGGTTTTTTTTACTTTTTTGACTTTTTTTTTTTTTTTTTGCTTTGATTGAACTTGGATATGGTTCTAAGCTGCCTACGTACTTTTTTATGAAAGTGATCAAGTCAAACGTAGTTCGATAGTGAGATTTTTTTTTTCAATATATATACTTTTGTTTTGTTTTGACTGAATCTGGATATAGTCCCAAGTTGCCTACATACCCTTTTATCAAAAAGAACAAGCTAGATGTAGTTCAATAGAAAGTTTTTTTTCCATATATTTTTGTTTTGACTGAACTTGGATATGATGGTCCAAGCTATGTACATACCCTTTTACGAAAGGGATCAAGCCGGATGTAGTTCAAATTTTATTTTATTTTTTTGCCTAGGCCGCCCTTTTGGGTTTTCAACCTAACCATTTTTTTTGGATCTTCATGTTTCAAGGATTCTTATGGAAAATACCTTTTCAAAAATCTTGCATTGTTCGAGGGAATGATTCTTTTACCCTCTATTGTTATCAAAAGATATGTACCATTCGAGTACACTTTTTCGATAACATAAGGACCTTCCTATTTTGGTTCAAGCTTTCCTTTCGCCCTTCGGGTTACCATAATTGGGTTTGTACCATTAATATTTGATCTCTCTTTTTGAATAAACACAACCTAACCTTTTTATTGAAGGCATTTTCCATTTGTTGTTGATACATTTCAAGATTTTTGTTGGGCCGTAAGTCTCTTCTCATCCAAACTCTCGAGTTTTGCCAACCGCATTTTGGCATTTTCTTCGTGTGTAATGGACTCATGAATTGCAACTCGTTGGATGAACTAGGACTAAAGCAACGAAGGAATTTGTATTTACAAGGGTAGTACCGCTTCTCCTCCAAAAACAAGAGCATAAGGTGTCGCTTTAGTAGAAGTTTTGTAAGTGGTATGATAAGCCCAAAGTGCTTCGAAAAGCTTTTCATGCCAATTTCTCTTGTTCTTTCTTATCATTTTCTTCAATATCTTGCTTACAGTTTTGTTGAATGCCTCAGCTAAACCATTAGCAAGTGCATGATACCTTGAAGAATGATGGTCTTTTATGTTGTACTTGTCATATAGCCTATACAATACTCCACCTTTGAAATATTTTGCATCGTCAACAATGATAGAATCTTGGAGTCCAAATTTGTAGATGATGTGTGTCCTGATAAATTTGGCCACAGATTATCTATTAACATTCTTGAGTGGGATTGCTTCAACCCATTTGGAGAAATAGTCTATTGCTGCCAAAATATATTTATGACCTGTTGAAGATGGCGGATTAAATGGATACATAAAGTCCATCCCCCAAACCGCGAAAAAAGGCCATGAGTTTGTTGAAGCATGTAGAGGTTCTAGAGGGAGATGGACAAAGTCACCATGAAACTAACAGTCTTGATATCTTTTTGCAAAATTAATGCAGTCATTGATCATAGTGGGCCAATAATACCCTAGACGTTTTATTTGCATTTAAAGTTTTGGGCTAGTTTGGTGAGCTTCACAAGTATAGAATGCAAGTCCTTCATTACTTCTTCGGTTTTATTCTTGGCAGTGCATCTCATGAGCATTCCATCCAATGACTTTTTGTACTACACATCTTTCCAAAGAATAAATTGTGTAGCACGTCTTTTAATTTCAACACGCTTCGTTCACTCTTCTGGTAACTGTCCAGCTTAAAGGTAATCAATGAAAGGTTTACACCAATCCTCTAGTTCTTTTGAGCCTTCTTGAATCTCATGATTAGCTAGAGTAACTTCAGCTTTTACCTCTTCTTTGACTGCATCATAGGGTTGAAGTACTCTTCGAGTCCTTACGGTTACCTTACATAATTTCTCCATCTACCAAACTTAGAGAAGCAGCTAAACTTGCAATAGTATCGACTTTTGTATTAAAATTACAATGTACATGCAAAATTTGAACTTTAGGAATTTTGGATAAAAGATAATCAACATATTCATAATATGGGATAAGGCTAGCCTTCTTAATTGAATATTCGCACCGAAATTGCTACACAATTAATTCAGAATCTCCATTTATATCAAATCATCTATGGGAATTTGAAGAGCAAGTTCAAGTCCAACTAAGTGCTTCATATTCCGCATCATTATTTGAGCATCCTTCAATCAAGGAAAATGAGTATGGGATGATTCTTTTGTCGGAAGTGACAAAAAAATCCCAATTCCTGACTGATTTTCCTTTGGATCGTAGCTTCTTTCTTCTTCAGGATTTTGAGATGCTCTATCAAAATACATTTCCCATCCTTCCTTGATTTCCATCTCCATAACCTCTTCATCAGGGAAATCAGTAGCTAAAGGCGAATTATTAGGAAATTAGATGTGCAGTAAAAAATCAGCAAGTGCTTGTCCCTTTATGACTTTTTGTGGGACGTATTAGATGGTGAATTGATTAAAAATCACAGACCATTTAGACAATCTTCCTGTTAGAACAGGACGGGAAAGCACATATTTGACAGGATCTGCTTTTGATATTAAATGGATAGTTTGTTCCCACAAATAATGTTCCAATTTTTGAAGTGGGAAGACCAGAGAATGGCAAATTTTCTCGATAGCGAATAATTCAATTCAGGACCTACCAAAGTTCTACAAAGATAGTATAAAGCAACTTTCTTATCTTGTCCACTCTTTTGAGCCAAAAGAGCTCTTAGGAAATTATCCACAACTGTGATATACAAGATTAATGGCTTTCCTTTTATTGGAGCCATTAGTACTGGGGACTTTATCAAATAAGTTTTAATGCTATCCAAAATATTTTGACAAACTTCATTTGAAATAAAAAGGTGTATCTTTTTTCATTAGCATTTAGAATGGTTGGATCCATCTTCCAGCCAAATTAGATATGAATCTTCTAATGTAAGCCAGTCTTCCCTGCAAACTCCTTAGCTCTTTAAGATTTTTAGATGCAAGCATATCTCGTATAGCTTTTATCTTGGATGGGTCAACTTCAATTCCCTAATATCGGACAATGAAGCCCAAAAAATTTTCAGAAGAAATACCAAATGTGCACTTTAGCGGATTCATTTTCAATTGGTATCCATGTAACCTTGAGAAGATTTTCTTGAGATCTCCAATATGATCCGTTCTATTTTTGGTTTTTACTACAAGATCATCTATGTATCATTCGATACAATCATGTAGTAAATCACCAAAAATATTTACCATAGCTCTTTGGTATATTGCTCCAGCATTTTTCAATCCAAAAGGCATAATCTTACAGCAAAAAACTTCTTTCGGGGTTCTAAAGGCTATTAATTCTTCATCTTCAGGGGCCATACAGATTTGATTATATCCTGAATACCCATCCATGAAAGACAAAGTCTCATACTTTCCTATAGTTGCATCCACAAGTAATTAGGTGATTGGAAGTGACAAATCATCTTTAGGACAAGTTTGGTTTGAATCTCTAAAGTCAATGCAAACACGGATTTGACCATTCCTTTTCTTCACGAGTACAATGTTTGCAAGCCAGGTTGGTATTGTACCTCTCTAATAAACCCTGCCTTTGGAATGAAGTTGAGAGATTGATCATCCAAATTTTTCAAAACATGAAATTTTATTTCTTTAGAGTACCACCCCTTAGGTACTTGAAAGGAGTTATATGTATCGACACATGAATATTCCAAACTTTTGGAGGGAATGACATAATTGTCATGCAAGGTTTGTAACAGATTGAAACGTTCAAAAGTTGGTGCCCCTGGTTGTCTTTAGGATCTTGGAATATAAAGGAGAGTACTTTTCTTTGAAGTACTTGCAGCACTTTTCTCCTTTCCCTTTCCTCGCATCTCTACCTTGTAATATCTTGCATCGGTATAATATGTCTCCCTCCTCATGGATTAAATGGAGAACTATCTGCCACGATATGTCATTCTTTATCATTTTTTTCCAAAGGTACTTTAAGCACTAATGATAAGTAGAAAGAATTACTTCATTATTATGAAGCCATGGTCGTCCTAACAGAACATTGTAGGACGTGTCAATATCAATCACAAGGAATCAGTATCTCCCTCTATTTTGTCAAATTTTGTTCTTACTGTGGCTTTACCAATGAGTCTTTGTTCGTTTTGATTGAACCCTTGGATAACCACATTACAAGATTGAAGCCTTGAATGATAAATGCCTAATGCAGTTAATTCCTTTCTTGGTAGTAAATTGACCGCTGAGTCTCCATCAATAAGGGCTCGAGAGACTTTGAAATTATTTACCACCCTAGTTATGTAAAGTGGACGATTATGATTTGGATCATCGATCATGATATCATCTTTTGAAAAGGTAAATATTGCATCAGCATGAACAATTTTTGGTTTTTCATTGGCACTTGTTGGGTTCATCTCTTCTTGAAAGAGTCTTCAGGTTCATTAATGCATAAATAAGAGACTCTCAAACCTTATCAGACATGGATAGTTCATCATATACACTAAGCATTGCCGAAACCTTCTTCAAATGACTCAAAATGTCATACTTAACTTGTTGACTTCCTCCTTGAGTTTAGTCATTCAGAGACAGACCTTGAGTTTTCTTGATGGGAACTTGAACAAGTCTTTTTCATTTTCCCTCAATTACGTGAGTTGGACAGACCTTTATGATTTTATCTTTGGCCTTAAGATCACCGTCAACTATTTGGACCATATTGATAGAATCTATTGATAATTCTTGGCATCATTCATGCTGTTTCATTATCTTAGATATAGGCGTAAGTATTAAGAATCTCGGCGATAATGAGCTTGTTCAATTAGGAAAATATTTTTCATGGTTTCCCATCTTGAGATTGTCAGTTCTCCTAAGGAATGAAACTAATCAAAGGCTATACCATCTAAAGATAATAGAAAATGCTTAAGACAAAGTGCAGATACCAATACTTGAGCGGTTGGCCTGTATTTTATTAAAAATCTTCTCAAATGATCTTTAGGTGAACCATATCCCGCATATTTTATGAAATTTGGGAATCCTTGAGGAAATGGGGTATCAATCACGTCTTGAGTATAGAGATTTTCTGGAATAAGATTGGTCATTACTCTTGCTTGAAGTGCACTCTCAATGGCTTTATCTATGGTTTCGTTGGGTGGAAAATATTTTTGAACACATACTTCTTCATCAACCTCCCATTCTTCCTAATCAGGTTTCCATATGTCTAACACATAAAACGTATAGTAAAATTTATTTGCAAAGTATCCTAATCAGGTATTGAATTTGACAGTAGGTTTAAACACCATATCATGGCACAACCTTCCAAAGATAATGGGAACTATCTTAAAAGAAGAGCATGACTTTTAACAGTGTTTCCACATGCTGTGAAGTAAACCAAATGTTCCCTTGGGCACCCAAAACCATCATATACAAAAAATTGCAGAATATGTATGTACCCTTGAGGATAAGGTACCCAATCTACCCAAAGAGGGTATAAAGTTTTCAACAATTCCACTTGGGATATAATCCTTCTATAAGGATCTAAGAGATTGTTATCCAAATTGATAAATACCTTGGCCTTGAGGGATTTATCCTTTGCACATTTACCACACATTTTGCTTGGTCCAATGCATTTTGGTACATACCACAATCTTCATTGTTAAAATCAATGTCAATAGTGATCACATTATGTATAACAAAACCTACTCTGATACTACTTCATCATCTTGAGCAAGGATAATGTAACATAAATTACTATAGGTATGGAGTAGTACAGATTATGATCATCTAGAAAAGACTCCCATTGATTTTACTCAAACTAAATGTCATTATCAAATAGTAATTCTACACCATCCATGTGTTTCCAGACCCTTGATTTTTTTTCTTGATCCTTTTTTTATCTCTAAATCAAAAGCATAACCAATATTTCCAATATTTTTTTCGAAACTGCCATGGTTTGACACCCCCCCAATTCTCCAGTATTTGAGCCACTTTATTTGTCGAGGGTATGAATCCCTTACTTATCGGCTCATAAATTGGAGAATTTGGTTTGGAGTGAATTTGATCATAGATCCTTGATGGAACACAATCAAAATTTGAGAAGAATTGGTGATAAGGCGTGTCTCCCAAACTTAATTTCTCATCTGAGTAAGACGAGCCCTACATTATAAATCCTATGTGATTTATGGATATAGATGATCCCACGGGAGTGGCCGATGTATATTCAGATGACATTAATGATGACCTCAAGGAATAAACTGGTGAATCAATCGTATAATCATTGAAGGACTCCCGATCATCACTTAGTCCTTCCCCTAGGGAAATATAATTGCAAGAAAGGATGATCTCTTCTTCTTCATTTTTTGTTTTATGGTAACAAAAACTTTCAGGCATGAATTCATCTAGAGTCATAGGAACTCTAAGATATTGGATCAATAATTCTCCAACAGGCTTTTCTGCCTTTGGCTTAGTTTTCTTTGTCTTGTTTTTCTTGATTTTCTTCCTTTTGGAGATTTTCAGTCCTTTCTTCTTCTTTTGAAAAGACAAGTTTTTAGATTTCGGAACAATTTTCTTCAAAGTATTTTGACATCTTTTCTTTGCTCCTTTGCTTTCATAAACAATCCATTCTCCATCACCTTCTTCAATATCCTCTAATTTAGGATTTTCTAATTGAGGACAATTTTCTTTTCCGAAACACTTGTTGGGTTAGAAAAAGTTTTCTCGATATGAGAGATTTTAATGTCCCGTTATCAATTAACTTTTGAATCTTCTTCTTGACCACAAAGCATTTTTCAATTGGATGTCCGATTAGACGATGATAAGGGCAATAATTTGGATTGTCTATTTTTCCCACATCTTATGGTATTTTAACATCAAGCAAGGTTATTAAGTCTTACTCGAGAAATTCTTTGAGCAAATCATCCACAATCTCATCAGGAAATGAAAATTTCTTTTCAATTCTTTCCTCAAGGAGAAAATCTAAAAGCTGCTAACGCGGTGGAGAGTCAAAAACGAGCACCTAATCTGAAAAATTATAAACATCATCACGTGGGGTGAGCATAACTAGCTCAGTGGATATCATAAAAGCTCTTCAAATGGGGCCAAGCATTGCGATAAAAAGAAAACATAAAGATAATAACATTTGTGAAGACCATAGTCATGAAGCAGTTTCTAAAATGTCTCATGCCATTTAAACGTCAATAAACCATAATCATAAGTAGTTTCTAAAATGTCTCATGCCATTAAAACGTCAGGCATGTCCAAAACATAGCCAAAAAGATCCAATCATTTCAAAACATAGTATGCTAAAGCATAGCGAACAAATCCAAGTACAGTTTCAATCCGAATATAATAAAATAGCATGAATATCTTTTAGGCTCAAAGGTATGACCTACGACTAGCCGATCTAGTAATCTACCACACCTACTAGTCGACTGGAGGTCAAGTTATCCCAAAGACAAGACCCCGATCTTTATAGTTTCTTGATTCATAGCAATCATAGCAGTCACCATGGCGTCCCATGGATGACTATAGAACCGGTTCTCCCTCAAATCAAACATTTCCAAACACATCCAAAATTATATACCTAGGTCACCTATGAGCCAAAACAGTCATAAAATGCTTTCATATCAAAAGAGTTTGCAAACATATCAATTGATTAACATAAAATAGCTTGGTCCCGATTTCATATGTAATAGTTCCAAAACTTGGTAAAAGTGCAGTTCCAAACATCATACACATTTTAAAATCCATCCAAACATATTTCAAAAGTCGTTAAATAAAATACAAGTGGAAGAGGGTCTATGTTACCCACCTATCAAAGCAAAATTGTACAAATGATCACTGAACGCGATCGCCGGCGGTAGGTGGCGTGGTACCTAAAACAGATATAAGAGGACTCTTAGAAGAGATGTAGAAGTTAAAGAATGACTAGGGAAGCAAAAACGACGCAAAACGATAGAAAACGACACCAACAGATCTTTGGTCCAAAATGACCTATTCACAAATTCCGACCAACTTAGACAAGCTAAGACTTGTCTCTTACTACACTCACAGATGTGTATAAGAGACATCAATTAGATGTGTATGATTATGAGTATAATAGGCAGTCAGTTTTCTAGAAAAACTAGAAAACTTCACCAATAGCTCCTTAGGCTATAAGTAGGTTATCCTCCCTGCCAACAAAATCCAATTCCAAGGTATTCAAGGGACCTTGGTTACAACCCAACTCAAAACAACATACACAACTAGACCAATGCTCTTAAACGGAAAGTTCACCGGTTCCCTAGCCGGGACTATATCAATAGCATCCCACAACAAAGGAAAACACCTAAAACCATCAAAAGATCATTAAAGACCCTTCAAACATAACCAATTATCCAAATTATCCTAGCTGCACCAAACTTCCGCTTACTTACAAAATGAAGGGAAATCAATTCCACTTGGTTTCAAGTCTCAATTCCTATCCAAACTAACCTTAAAACACTCTTAAAACATCATTATATGCATAGACATAAGCATTCATAGCATAACACTCTAGGGCCACATATGGAAGACAAAACCCCAACAGTCTTCATAATCTTAAAATATGTAATCTAACCGTGGAAAGTTGTTAAAAATCAACCCCAATCACTTCCCAACCTCCAAAACACTAAAAACAACCCATAACATACATAAATCATAACATATAAGGCTGCAAAGAGGGTTTTTTTTCCAGCCATAAAGAATCCTACAAAACTTGAATTTCAACTCCAATATCTTATAGTTCCTATAACTCTAAAGTGCTAAAATACATAAAATCTTACCTTCCAAGTGATTTATACTTGATATCCTTGAAATCTTTTTAGGGTGTATAAGAGAACAGAATTAGATGCATTGTAAGAGACAGATTTGGGTGAAGGCTGAAATCTTTTTAGAAGACTAAAATGATTCCAAGGTTGACCCAAATTAGTTTCCATTTGACCAAATAGTCTCCAAGTTGACTATTTAACCCAAAAACTAATTTTTGCTACTAAATTATCATTTTTTTCTGAATAATTCAGCCATCATACAACACTCACACACCACAATGCACTAATTACACTTAGACTCCAATTTTTGACCCGTTTACCTGCCGGAACCGAAATCGCGTAAACCGAAAAATTTGCCGAATTGAAAAATGAATAAGTTGAAGTACTTTATGACTAAAAATAATATGAAAAACATTTTAAACCAGTTAAAAATCAAAGAACAAGGCTAGTAAAATACTGGGTTTCACACTTGGTCTAGGACATCTCTTATTAAGATGCATTTCCATGTCATGACCCTTGGTGCACAAGTCATTGAAACCATCAAATGTTTGAGACATCAAGTGAATGGAAAGCTCATGCTTAAAGTTATTCAAGCATATCTGGACCATTTCAGCTTGTTTGAACCTTTGTGGGCACTTGAAAGTAAGTGCTTGCCATCTTACTATAAAGTTAGAAACTGACTCATTGTCCTTTTGTTTTGTTTCAATAAGTTTAACACTCTAACAGTCCTTTCCATATTGCTAAACTGATTGTAGAATTGACTCACCATGGTTTTCTAATTGGGAATTGAGCCTCCTGGTAGAAGAACTATTGAATACCAAGTAAAAGTGGGTCCTTCCAATGATTGAACGAATAGTTGCATCCACAAGTGCTTATTTTCTCCGAGTGGAGCAAGTCTTGAAAGGAAATGTGAAACATGTTGCCGCAGGTTTCCTTTTCCACTAAATATCTTAAATTCTGGTTGGGTAAATCCAGGTGGAAAGGGAACTTTGTCAATCCATAAAGGATATGGCTTGGAGATTAACCTTATGTAATTATTTTCTCCTCCCTTCTATTGCTTGAACTGTTTTCTTACAATATCAGTAATGAAACTAATAAGGTTAGGATCTATATTACTTATATTAACTCTAGGTTGGATATTATTTCCTCCAACATTTGGATGAGAATTTTCCCAAGGATCATAGTTCATCTGTCCATTGCCCCCAGTGTTGGGGTGAAATTTTCCCCATGGATTGGTACTACAACTACCTTACCTATTGCCCCCAGGGTACATTGAGAGCTGAGGCATTGCCATTTGTTGCAGTTGAACATGCATTTTTCTCTTGCTGAGACAATCTAGCATTAAAACTTTCTACCTTAGCCATAAGAGTGGAAACTTTTTCTTGGGCTATCTCCCATTGTTCTTTTGTCAATTTTTCTCTCCCATCACTCTCAACTTCTACTGCCATGACTGTAACTTTTCCTAGCGGCCTTTTTGAGTCTTTGACGAGAGATAAAATTTTCTCGGATGATGATCCCTCAATTGGGATTTGCACATTTTCCCCAATAGTGACCCTTTTAGACATGGAACGAGTGATTCACCTTTATTCATCCCAACAAGTCATTACTGCTTTTCCTTTCGTATGATTCCATTCTACTGGACCAGTACTTGAACCAATTGAACTCTCTTGACCTTCTTTGTTTTTCTTTTAACCTTTTTGCTTCTTTTTATTAGCATTGGTACCATTTTTGTTAGTACCCAAAGTCTCATTGGGACAAATTTCTCCCATCTCTTTACTTCCATATTGATTTCCAAATTCAAGAGACTCAATAGGTTCCTAAAGTTACTTCTAGCATCATCGTATTTACCACGTTGGGTAGAAGTTCCCTTTTGGTCCAAGTAAATCTCTACCATCCCTTAGAATGGGTAGGTTATTTGTTTGAACCTAAGGCATAGGAAGTTGAATGGGTCTGGCTTGATACAAGACTTTAACTTCCCCTGAATGCACTATTCGGCCTAATGGCAGGGATTTGAAGTCAGAATTTGCAACAGATCCTTTAGGTCTACTGCATTGCTTGCAGATGACTTCATCTTTTCATAGAGAATCCAGAGTTTTAAGATTTTCATGCCTTCCACTTGTTCTTGGCGTGATTTTCTTACCATGTTGATTCATCTTGTTCCATCGAGGACAAGGTTCATGTATCTTGATTACTTGTGCTCTCTCAGGGATGAAAGATTTCTTTTGGTGAAAAAAATTCCTACCAAAGTGAATCAAAGAATTCCCTTGCTTTGGAACTTTATTTCTATAAAGCACCATCGTTTGCAAAGAGATTGTCCTAGGATGAACAACTTTTGTTTTTTGATTTGGAGCTCTATTTTATAGAGCATCGTAAGTGTTCTCTGTGGAGGGTAAACCATTTTTGATATTGGAGTTCTATTTTCATAGAACGACGTTGTCTATGCAGAGATTGCCCTAGGAAAGGCAACCAGTTTTTGAGGTAGGGCTCCATTTTTATGGAGCACCACAGGTCTTTTATCCAAAGGGTGACTCATGCCCTGTATAGGAGTTCTATTTTCATAAAACACCTTATTTAATGATGAGGTTTTTCGAGGATAAAAAACTGCATTTTGTGGAGTTCTCCTTAAATGATGGACCAAATTCGGTCGTGGAGCTCTATTTTGATGAAAATATTGTCTTATGATGGACAATCGCATTTTCATTTGGAGCTCCATTGAGCGTTCGAGAAGTTCCCTTAAGAGAGAGGGCCATTTTTTTATGTGTAATTCTTTTTTCATAGAACTCTAAATTTGGAGGGATGATTCCCCCATTTGGATATATTCATTTTTGGTTTTGAACCCAGTTTAATTTTTTCAAAGGGAATCAAAGTTGGATAAGGACTCCTTCCCATAGGAATAGCACTTTTAGAGTAAGGAACTTCCATAAAAGAAAGCCCCGTTTTTAAACAGTTCGAGGGTCTTGTCTTGTTCCCTGCATGATCCCTCTTAATAGAGGATGCATTTAGTTGGAACTGTTGGTCAACCACTTGGACCGTATTACATGCAATTGGAGCCAAAGAAATCATTAAAACATTCTTCCAGGTCTTGATCTTGGTTATTGGTTTGAAAATAACCAAGGTAAAGTTTGACCTCTTGATGACAATTTCCTTCCTACAAACAAGAAAAATAATAAAAATATAACAATTTTATTTATTCATTTTCAATTTGCAACAGTTTTTTTAATGTTAATACAATAAATTTTATATGAACTTGTAATAGATTTGGCCAAATTTTTTTTTGAAAAAAACATTTTGCTGGAGGGTTTAATTTCAGCAATGAACCTATTACTAGGCTTGAACTCCGTCATATGCAGCCGTAGTAAAGAATTGTTTTTTTTTTTTTTAATATAGAAATAAACATAAGCCAATATATAGTTTGCATGCATCTTTTCCATATGCATAAATGCATGCCACCATGAGTGATATAGTGACAAAAAATGAATCTGCGTGCATCTTAAGTCCATATGCATGAATGCATGACGTAATGTACGATAATAAAAATTCATGCATTGACTTCCAGTCTTGCATTGATTTTTTTTTTTTAAACGGAAAAAAGAAAAATATGATTCTTTGGAAAAGTTTTGCCATCAATACTATTCATTTTTTATTTCAAAAAATTTTCATTTGTAGGCAAACGTGAGGCTCCATATGCTCATGCAAGAAAATAACGTCAGCCAAACCAACATAAAAATCAAATTTAAATGTAAATCAAGAAAACGTGGAACATATAAGTGTATTAATTATTATGTTTTAGTTAAAAATTTTTTTTTTTGTAATATCTCTTGAAAAGATGGAAGGAGAAGTATGTCCCACCGAGCATGCCAGAAAATTTGAAGTAGTGTAGAATTTATATGGAATTTCACGTCAAAGTGTTGAACCACTTGATAATTCAAATTCGTATCCAACAAAATTTTCCCTATATTTAAATAGGGTTTCGATTGTGGTAAATCCATATTCCTAAATAATTTTTATTTTTTAATATAAATTATTGATTAATTACTTTTCTCAATGTATATTCAAGAAAACACCTCCGATTAATCAAGAGACATAAAAATAAAGAAATAAATTTAACAAAATAGTATTAAGGCAATAATATAAAACAATAAAATAAAAGAAATTATCGTGCTTTCATTGACAATTTGAGAAGATTATACGGTAATATTCTCGCCAACAATAATTTGGTCATGGCTAAAAATCTATACTAAAGATACTAATGTAAAAAAGTAAACAACCTAACCCCACGTGTTTTTTTTTTTTTATTGCTAATGCTTTCTGCTTTTTTATTTCGTCCTTGCCTATGCTCCCCATATAGGCCTTGGAGCTTCTATATTTATAATGCCCGCTTTGGAGGCTTTTCAATCCTATCTTCCTGTATTTGCACATAAGGATGACTCAAAAACTTGTACATTGATAAGTTTTTGTTTAGAGATTATCACTTGAAAACAAACATCAGCCCCGCAAGTTATTATCGCCAATTTCGAGTGTAACATACAAGACTTGAGAGTTTGATTCAAATCAAAATTTTATCCCCCACATGACTTGCCATTGCCTTCACGTCGATAAACACAGGCTTGCAGAATTATCAGCATATTCGATTTATACAAAATAGAGTAGGACTCTATTTCAACAATTATCGCTTTTGGATATCTTCAATCGCAAGTCGTTGAAATTGAATAGGAATCCCACCAGAATTTGTATTCTATCCAACAATATACTTATTTGAGTGATGTGTTTATCTTTAACAATTAAAGATTAACACAACTTGATTTATTTAAACATATTTATATTGTTTTTGTGAAAACTTATCGACCAACATGGTAAGAGATACTTTATTACTTTTGTAGATGATTTTTACTAAATATTGCTATGTTTTTTCAACTTGAACAAAAAATGAGGTTTTGGCTATGTTCACTTCATAACAAATGAAGTAGAAAATCAAAAGGATAAGAGAATTAAAATCCTTCATTCAAATAAAGAGGAAAGTATGCTTCTACAAAATTCTCAAATTTCTGTAATGAGAATTGTATTATTCGTCACGTGTCTCCCCCTTATGCACCTCAATCAAATGATGTAGCGAACAAGAAAAATAGAACTTTATTATACATAATAAACTGTATGTTATCGAGCTTTGGGCTTCCCAATAATTTATGGAGTGAAGCACTCTTATACATGTCACATTCTAAATAGAGTTTCTCATAAAAAGTTAAACACAACTCCATATGAATAATGGAAAGGGAGGAAACCAAACTTAAATTATTTAAGAATGTTGGGGAATTTGATAAAAATTTCATATATTAAAAGGAAGAAACTAGGACCTAAAACTATTGACGGGTTCTTGTGGGTTATTCCGAAAATCTGAGTGTTACTTATACGATTTTAGTAATAAAATCTGAAGTTCCTCATATAAATGTAAGTATTATCATAGAATCAATAGATGTATTTTTTGAGGATACTTTACCTTCAAAAAATTCAATAAATAAACCCAAATATTTGGATTGGACGCCAATTTTGGTAGAGCGTGATGAAGAAGAAAAAATCAATATGAAATGTCCTAGACGAAGTAAAAGAGCAAGAGTAGAGAATGATTTTGGAAACGAATTTTATACATAATTAATAAAAGAGGATCCTCAAACATAAAAAGAAGCCATATCATCTATATATCCAACGTTTTGGAAAGAAACAATAAATTCCGAAATAGAGTCTCTAATTGGTAATAAGAATTAGATTTTAATTGAATTGCACAAAGGGTGTAACCCTATTAGCTGTAAGTGGATATTTAAATAAAAACTTAAGCCAGATGGATACACAGAAAAATTCAAGGCAAGACTAGTTGTAAAAGGTTATTCCCAAAAAGAAGGTTTCAACTATTAACTTTGATACTTATTCTGTTGTAGCAAAAATGACAACAATTCGAATCTTTTTGACTTTGGTATCCATATATACATTAGAAGTCCATCAAATGGATGTTAAAACTGTCGTCTTTCAAAATGGTGAGTTCGAAGAAGAAATATATATAGGGAATTATTGAACCCAAACAGGAGAATAAGGTTTGTAAACTAGTAAAATCTTTATAAGGATAGAAACAAGGCCCAAAGCTGTGGCGTGGGAAATTTGATCATGTTATATTGTCAAATTTTTTTAGTTAATGACTCTAAAAATGTGTTTATAGTAAAATCACTGATCTTGATTGTGTTATATTATGTCTTTATGTAGATGATATTCTCATATTCGGTAGAAATATGGGAATTATTAAAAAAAACTAAAGATTTCTTGTCAAATAACTTTGACATGAAAGATTTAGGAGAAGCCAATGTTATTTTGGAAATTAGGATTTTACAAAATCCAACGGGTACTACAATTACACAATCACATTATATTATTGAAAAAATATTTAAAAAAATTCAATAAGTATAATTATAAATCCATGAGTACTCCTTATGATCCCAATGTGAGACTAAGAAAAAATGTGGGAAAACCTATTTTCTAATTATTATATTCCCAAATTATAGGTACTCTCATATATCTCACAAATGCTACGAGACCTGATATACATTGTTGGACTACATTGGAAAGGATACGAAGATATATAAAAAGTACCATATCTCTTGGTATACATTATTCGGGTTACCCTACTGTACTCGAAGGCTATAGGTATGCAAACTAGATTTCTGACTCAGATGAGACTAAAGTCACCACTAGATATGTCTTCACATTAGGTGGTAGTAGCATAGAAATGATCTAAAAAAACGTGTATTTCTCGATCCTCTATGGAATTCGAGATGATAGCACTAGATGCTATGACACAATAGGCAGAATCACTTAAGAGTTTATTGATGGATATTTCCATTGTTAAAAAGCCAATTCCTATTATTTGCCTTTATTGTTCTGATAATCAAGCTGCTATTGCAAAATGCAAACAAAAGAACTCAAATGACCAAAAAAGACATCCGCGCTTGAGGCAAAAAACTATTATGTGTTTAACTAAAAATAGAGTAATCGCATTGGATTATATCCCATCTTCAAGAAATATTGTGGATCTGTTAACCAAGGGACTAGCTAAAAAGTAAGTCATAGAGTTTTCAGTAGGACGGGAGCGAATCTCATAAATTAGAAATTACTGACAATGACAACCCAACCTTTCTTACTAGAGTTCTCAAAACGAAGGTACAATGTGGTAAAAACAAACTGTTTAGTAATTGGAGAAGTACCATAGTTTTTAATTTTAGTCCCACCGTGGTTTCATGGTACTTAATGTAGTGGTAAGGAAGAGCTTATGCTTTGAATGAATTCATAACAAATTATGTAGCATATGCTTATGTTACACATATTCTTGAAGAATTCACCTATTTGAGTGTGGTTATAGCAACCTATGAAATTGGGCTTTTCTCCTAGAGCACTCAAGAATCAAGATACTAGTGCAAGATCGTTAATGCGTAACCCCATTTATGAAGTCGACAAAAATCTCGTATAATGTGTATGATTAATTGAAGTTTGGGCTAGAAGATCCTAGTTCAAGACACAATTTCACTATGGTTCTTCCAAATAGAATTTCTCATACTAAGTGAGATTCAAATCTACAAGACACCTTCACCGATTGCACTATAAAAGATAGCTTTTGTATGTGGGGAATTGTTGGATTTAATTTAAAGTTATTCAATATTTAGTGTACTTTTATGTAAAATAATTATTACCAGACACATCTTTTTGATGTAGAAAACACGCCTTCTAGGATGTTAACATTGAGATATAACTATAGATGAATAGTTACATGACAATGTGTAGACACATCTTTAATACTCGTGTCTATTCATGAATGGAAGAATACATCCATTAAGTGTTTTATGAAAGTGTATGCCTACTAGGAAAAGGTAGATTGGTATTATTTTATTAATCTATAAATATCCAACTCCTAGAGTCTAAAGTATTCATTCCAACATTCCTATATTTCAATTTTGAAGCTTTTGTTCTTTTCTTGTCTCCAAATTTATATCATATATTTAGTCTAAATTCCAACAAGAACAGTTAAGAGATTTTTGAGTTCTCTTGGTCCTCTATTTGAGTGCATATTAGAAGATCGCTATGTAGTTAGTTGTATCTTGGGAATAAGACGTCATCATTGCTATTTGCAGCAAAGCAGCGGCGAAAATCTACTCTAAAAAAAGCGTCTCTCATAGGGTGCCTTGAACTAGTTTTTTATTTTTACTTTCAAACTCTTTATTTTATTGTTAACTAATAAGTTTATTTGTGTTTTTGTATGTTTTTCATAGTATTTTCAGCTTTGGTGTTTGTTTCCAACTCTCGCAAATGTATTTAATTTTGGCTTTTTCATCTTTTGACGAATTTAAACAAATTTTTATCGAGTCAAATTCTAATAGCTCAAATTTGTACATGCATTAAGTTTGAAATTTTAAACTTATCTGAGTCAAGTCGAATTTAAACATTTATTAAAAGCTAAATCCTGTTCAAGAGTAGCTTGATTACTGACAAATTAAACTCAAACGAACTCTTATGAAACCGACTTTGATTCGACTATTGAGTAACTTACTCATTTTACATCTTTGTCAGAATTTTTTTTTTTCTTTTTTGCACATAACACATTTAGCACATAGAGGCTATGTCTTTTTTCACATAGACTAACTAGAAAATTTCTTTGTCGGAAATTAGAAATTTCTCTATTCCCATACCTCTTACATTTTCCGAGTAAATATCCACAAAATTAATTGATCTCAAAGAAGTAACAACACAAAAAAGAAAGTTTCGAAAATAGAGAGGTAAACAGAAAGTTGAAAAGAAATTTATCTACTCGTCCCCCATGCCTCTTACTTTAAATGCGCAAGTGAACTTTTTTGTGGTGCGGGTCTTCTAACTACAAGTATTATATGGTCAAAGTCAAAATTCATGGATGGTTAATTTTATGATATTTTAAGAATCATCTCATTATACTTTAAATATTTGTACAATTTAAAATCTTGTACTTTAAACACTTATAGTGCACAAATTTTAAAGTACAATTGGATAGTTTCCTAACGGACTATAAAACTTTCCTAAATCTCCACTTTGCACCCCTTAAATTGTATCAGATAATTATTTTGCATCATATACTTATTTTTGGACATATTGCACCCTGAACTTTGAGATTTATCTCATTTTAGTTTAATGTTTAATATTATTACCAAAGTTAACGAATGTTAAATAAGTGCATATCATGCTTTTATTTACTGGCGTATTGCACCATTGGAAGTAGCCAATGACTAATTCCATTTTATACTCCCTAACTTATGATTAATTCTCACTTTGTACCCCCAAATCTGTTAGAGACATTGCACTCCTAACTTTTATATTCGTCCCACTTTGGTTCAATTTTTATTAGTGTTAAAAAAATTTGACGAATGTTCCATTTTAAGTACGTGCTAGGGGTGTGCGAGGTTAGAACATCTCTATTAACTTTTGTAATAGTGTTAAATTTTTGATTAAAATGAATAAATCTATAAGAGTTCAAAGTGCAAGATATCCAAAAAAAAAAAATAAGTACAAAATACAAAATAAGAATTACGTACTAGTACAAAGTGGAATAAGCCCATTTATATTTCCATGAATTTTTATACTTCCAATTCCTCCCAACCTTTTTGAAGTGACTTTCGCCCAAAAAAAAAAAATTAGTGTTTATCGCCAAAGAAGCAAGAACAATAGAAGGAAAAGTTTCCAAACAGAAATGGAATGGAGGATCCATCTGTAGTGCTCCCCAATTCGAGGGGAGTGGTTTGCGCCCCTATAATTTATGAAGTGGAAAGTTAGGATGACATCATGATGCAATCCATTAAAAGGGGTATTTGAATTGGCAACATGATGGGCAGGTTGCTTCATAAATAACCAAAAAAAATTTTAAAAAATGCTACTTTAACCTTTTATTTTTTTCTTATTTTTTACCTTATATTGACATCTTCTCTAATTTTTAGTGTTTTCTAATTATGCTCATCAAACAGTGAAAATTTTTGGTAATAAATCTAAACAAAAGTTTACATTTTTTAACTTATTTTTTTCACGTAGATCGGGAATTCAATATTATATTTAGCCGAAATGAATTGAAAATGCTCAAAATGAGCCGTACAGGTACAGCAGCAACCCGCAACTGGGAAAATTTTCTGATAACAAATTGAAGCAAAAGTGCACCCCTTAGCACAACATCTTTTATGTAGACCACAAATTTGACATTCGATTTGTCCAAAAATGAACAAAAAATAGTCCTTAAATCAACTTATGTCATATATTCCATAACATTTAATCTACACCACAAGGTTTATAAGTGGGGTCAAAGATCAAGTCTACCTAAGTATTTTTCTTTTATAATTCAACCCCTTAATTTTTTTTATTTTATTTTGACCCCATTTATTTTCAAATTGATCTCCTTACTTCTTTTTTTAATTTTTATTTTGACCATTCTCTTAAAACTTAGGGTAAGAATGTTCAAAAGTCTGTCGAGTTGAATAGGCGAGTCAAGTCGAAAATTTTTTTGACGACTTTCGACTTTAATTCGAAATTAATTAAGTAATCAATTTCTCAACTCGATTTTGACTTTAGTTTCCAAGTCAAATTACCGGTCAAATAAGTTGAACAATTAATTTTTATAATATTTTAGCCTTATAATATAATAATATAAATATATTTGTGTACATAATATTTTAGGCATAATATTCTTAATTATTAATAATTAAATATCTTAAAAACTAATAATGTTCTTTACTCTTAATACTTAAATATATTTTCTTTATATAATTGTTAAAGCTATTAATGAAATATTTCACATGATATGCAATATATACTTATACATTAATATAAGTATACAACTTATTAATGTAACACTTTTATTTTAATAACTAATTAAATGTATTACTGGTTTTTTTAGTACACATGGAGACTAGAGTTAAGTAATTATATCTATGTGTATGTGATTGTTAACATTTATAACTTGGCTATGTATTCGGCTTGTATTAGCTATGGATTTGTAATTTTTGAATTAATTTGTATTTCTAGTATATCATATTTTGAATTTGTTGAATGATAGTACGTCATATTTTGAATTTATGGAATGATGTAATAAATTTTAGAATTAGAATATCACTTACCGATCGAATAAATCAAATTTAAACGGCTCAACTTTAATTAACTTTGGACTTATATAACTTGATTTTGAGATTTTCAAATCGAAAGTAAAAAAGACAAGTCAAATAAATCAATAAATTGAATACCAGTGGAACAAACACAGCTACTCAAGGGTATTATATGACATCGTTTTAACCAATTAAACATGTGACATCCTTTTAACCAATTTACTAAGCAAATCCTTAAATTGTTTATATGTAGATAAATGGTTTGTATATTGTAGACAATGAAATTTTATTTTAATTAAAATTATCATTTGTCTATAAGTAAATTTAATTGGATATTGCTATGGTCCAATTAAATAATGCCATATGTCATATATATTTTGGAATATTGGTTAATTTAAAACCAATTATATTATTCCACATGTCAAGATGAGGTGGTTTGACCAATCAAATGAATTTGTGTCGCTCTTCCAATTAAATTGTGCCATGTCACATGTCTACAAGACTTGGACAATAAGGATATATGTACTCTAGTATTTATCTCTTTATTAATAAATTAAAATAAGGAGATAATATCAAAGTAGTACAGTCCTTATATATTAATATCTCTTATGTGTCTTAAAGAGATAAGATGTGTCTTCTTATACAAGTAAGAAGTTACACCATGTGGACAAGTCTTCTACCTTCGTCTAATAATATTAAATATAAATAAGGGTCATCCCTTCAGATTCAAGACACGGAGACACATATACGAACAGACACACATATTTCTGAAGTCTGCAAACTGTGGAAGCTCTGAGTCTTCAAATTTTCTCTTCAAGTCTTCCATATATCAAGATTTGAAGATTTTCTAATCAAGCGTTCTTCAGGTCTCCCATATCAAGACTTGAAGAATTCAATATTTGATTCGGGAATAAGCTGTGAAGCCCTCGGATCGCATCTGAAGTAAAGAATTGAAGGAATTTTCTCCCCATATTGAGAATATCCTAGAGATTGTAATCTTTTATTCATATATACATATTTTTATTATTATATTTCTTGTTTGTTCAATTTTTACAGACTCGAAATATTTTGTTGCGCACAATTTTGGCACGCCCAGTGGGACAATCTCTACCTTCCATCTCTTTGCTTCATATATATTCAACTGCAAATCTACATCAATGGCTCCAAAGAACGACAAATCCATGCCTGATCGTTCTAATGCTGCTGACTCAAAAACTACTATGGGATCTAAATGATTCTAAGAATTCACGAATGTGTTGGCCCTCACATCTGTCTCTGCATAAGAGACAGATTCAAAATAATCCAGAGGTGCAATCTGCATCAGCTCCCGTGTTTGGCTCGACACCACCCAAAATCACTTCTTCGTCCTATACACATCTCAAAGATGTTGGAGCTTCAATCGAGAAAACCTTCGCGATGCTCAAAGCAGGTTCTAATTCCAAAGCTTCAAAACATGATGATGACGTATCAAGTAATGATTCTACATCTTCTCAAGGGACTCCACATACGAGATTTCCTGTTCGAGAAGATTCTGCAACTTCTACAGCATTTTCTGTTATGCCTGCTATGGTAACGCAAACATCAACTCTAGAGGATCAAATGTCAAGCCTAACTAGAATGATGGAAACAATGATGAAGCGCATACAAGATCAAGATGCCGTCATTACTCAACTAGTCAACAAGAAAGACAGTACCGCGGAAGGAAGTCAAATTAATTCAAAGGCACCTGGCGAATATCAAGAAGCTGAAACTTCAAAACAAGGAAAGGCGAAAGAAGTGCATGTGACTTCTGATGGAATGATTCATGCCGATCAATTGAAGGAGTTCGTTGAAGGTATGATCAAGGTGAGATATGAAGATGGTTCAAAATCACATCAAACCCTATATACGCTAAGCCTTATTCCGCAAGAACCGACAGCTTGATGATGCCTTGTGGATATCAACCTCCCAAGTTTCAGCAGTTTGACGGCAAGGGAAATCCGAAACAGCAAGTGGCACACTTTGTCGAGACATGTAATAATGCCGAAACTTATGGTGATTTGTTGGTCAAGCAATTTCTCCGCTCACTAAAAGGTAACACATTCGACTGGTACACTGATCTTGATGCCGGTTCGATTGATAGTTGGGAGTAATTGGAGCGAGAATTTCTCAACCTGTTCTACAGCACTAAGAGGACTGTTTCTATGACAGAACTTTCCAACGCCCGTCAGTGGAAAGACGAACCAATTGTTGATTATATTGATCGATGGAGGACTTTAAGCCTTAATTGTAGAGACCGACTCTCCGAGATGTCCGCAATTGAAATGTGCATTCAAGGCATGAAGTGGGGACTTCGTTACATCCTACAAGGCATCCAACCTCCGACATTTGAGAAATTGGCGACATTTCTAAAGCTCATAGTCTTGAAATTGGCCTTGGAAATCAAGAACCGCTTGTTCCTGATCCTCGCAATAATAAAGAAAATCAGGACTTTAAGAAAGGGGGCAAGCCTTCTCCCAAGTCTGGAAACAAAGAAACTATGACAACAAATACTGCACCTGTTAAGATCGCGACAAAAGTCAGTCAAAAGGTGTCCAAGAAGGTAGAGCCTGCGCAAGGTAGGCCACAAAGAAAACCGACACTCAGGGAGATGCAAGAGAAAGAATATCCTTTCCTCGACTCTGATCTTCGAGGCATGTTCGATGATCTACTCAAAGCCGAACTCATTGAACTCCCCGAGATGAAACGGCCAGAGGAAGCTGTGTTTGTTCTAATACATTCGAATTTATAGCCAAGTTATAAATGCTCCTCACAAGGTGTTTTGTTTTCAAAGATAAGGTCTCTTATACACCGCCAAGGTAAGATTTTGCTTGAGGAAGATAAAGCAAGTGCAAATCAGACCACTATATGCTAATTCCTGACTCCCAAAATTTGTTGAAGAATGGTACAGTATCTCATCTTCCATCGAAGATAAGAATAATACAGCCCACAATAAAATTTGGAGATTTCAAACCCATTCCATTATATGACAACCTCTTTCCACAAGTTGAAGTACCTTTTGAAAGGCAAACTGAAAAATTATTGAAGGATGATGATGCCACAAATGATCAGTCAGACGAAGGATGGACACTCGTCACTCGCAAAAGAACCCAAAAAATTAAAGCGCAAAAGACTAATCTGCATCCAAAATTTCGGATGATAAAAATACGAGTTGCAAAAAGAAAGTCCAGAAGAATAACAATTTCGTCATCAATCCCTCCAAGTGGTGTGATGTTTCAAAATATCCGTCGGCCTATTACTTTGAAAGAATTCATGCCAAGAGGATACTTGAAAGATGACGACATCCTTGCATCTTGCCATGTTGTGAACATCGATAAAGTTGATGAAAAATTTGAGAAGAAACTCACTGTGACTGAGTGCTCTTATACACATCTTAGATGTGTATATGAGACATTACAAAGCCGTCTCATGATCCAAGGATTCAATCAAGGAGGACAAAGAGCCATTGGTCTTATAACACTTGATCTTATTAATTGGCGATTTATCCTCAAGTGCACTATTTCATGTTATCGATGCAAAAACATCTTATAATATGCTTCTTGGGAGACCATGGATTCACGAGAATGATGTTACACCGTCAACTCTTCATCAATGTTTCAAGAATTGCCATAACGGCGTCATAAAGAAAGTAGTTGCTGATGAAAAACCTTTCACTGAAGCCGAGAGTTACTTTGCTGATGCTAAATTCTACCTGCGGTGGGTAACACAAAGAAAGAGTTAACAAAGGAAGATGATCAAAAATCTAAGACACATGTCTTACGCTATGTTCCAAAGTCAAAGAGAAAACAAGGTCAATCTCCTTTTGTTGGAAGCGATGAAATAAAGGAGTTCACTGTACCACTCACCAAAATTGAGATGGTCAAGCATAGCGAAACTCTTCTTGAAGGCTTTGTTCGGCCAAAAGTGGAGTCCGAAATAGAGCACAATTCATTACCTAAAACACGAACCGACGAGTAATTTGGTCCAAATGCATACAAGTTGCTCGTGAAGGCTGGTTACGATCCTAAGGAAGAAGGAACTTTGGGCAAGCTTCCTGCAGAGATAAATGGAGAAGAGACACATGGCATGACTTCTACCCAAAAGATGTTGAAAGACAAGGGATATGCTGTCAACAACATGTCGATGGGACTTGGGTATAGACCACCTTCTCCTGTGCGTATAGCTTAAAAAGGGCTAATACGCATCATATTACTATCGAACTTGAAGAAACTGCATTGAAAGGTTCAAGGCGATCAGTCTTTGATAGATTGAGAAAAGTTACACCACGTGTTTCGGTATTTGATAGGCTTGGCCCACGAGGAAGAGTTTTGATGAAGCAACCTATTCATGAAAGGTTGAGTTTTCCAAAGGCACAAGAGTATATTTTTAATACAAAAGGAAACAATACTTCCTGCAATGATGGAAATTTAAGAAGACAAGTTACTAACCTTTTCATACATTACGGCGATTTGTTAAATATAAGAAAGGAAACCATCATTGATATATGCACCAAGGAGGAAGACAAGGAAAGCATTGCCTCCTGCAACCATATCACTGTTCGAAACGAAGAGCCCTTAGAAGAAGAAGATGCCGGAGATGCTCCTCCTGAATTGGAAGAAGGCATGAAGGCAACCGTTGATGAGTTAAAGGAAATCAACCTTGGCACAAATGATGATCCTCGCCCAATCTACATAGGTACTTGGCTGACTCCTGAAGAGGAACAAGCTATATATGTTGAACTATTGCTCGAATTTAAGGATGTTTTTGCTTGGAATTACAAAGAGATGCCTGGCTTAGATCCGAAAATTGCTGTTCATCACTTGGCCATTAAGCGAGGTGCTAGACCCATTAAACAAGCCCAAAGACGTTTTCGGCCTGATTTGATCCCATTAATTGAGATGGAGGTGAACAAGCTCATAGAATCTGCCTTCTCCACTTCGTATCCCAAAACAACGTGAGTATTTTCCTTTTAGTCATCGTGAAGAAAAAGAATGGACAGATTCGTGTTTGCGTTGATTTTCGAGATCTCAATGAAGCTTGTCCGAAAGATGACTTTCCTCTCCCTATTACTGAATTGATGGTCGACGCCACAACTGGTTATGAAACCTTATCCTTTATACTTGGATCCTCGGGATACAACCAGATCCGAATGGCACCAAGGGATGAAGAACTTACTGCTTTTCGAACTCCCAAAGGCATTATTGCTACAAGGTCATGCCTTTTGGCTTAAAGAATGGCGGGAGCCACATATCAAAGGGCCATGCAAAAGATCTTCAATGACATGCTTCACAAGAATATAGAGTGCTATGTTGACGATCTCGTTGTCAAGTCGAAGAAACAAATTGACCATGTCCAAGATCTTAAAATGGTGTTCGAAAGACTTCGAAGATACCAACTCAAGATGAATCCTTTAAAGTGCGCTTTTGGAGTTACCTCTGGAATGTTTCTTGGGTTTATCGTACATAGCCGAGGAATTGAAATTGATCAATCCAAAATCGATGCTATCTTGAGGATGCCCGAACCGCGCAACATTCATGAGTTGAAAAGTTTGCAAGGAAGATTGGCTTATCTTCGAAGATTTATCTCCAATTTAGCTGGGAGATGTCAACCATTTAGCCATTTGATGAAGAAGGGTGTACCTTTTGAGTGGGATGAAGCATGTAGTAATGCTTTCAAAAGCATAAAAATATATCTCACGAAACCACCCGTATTAGCTGCACCTATTCCTGGTAAGCCTTTAGTTTCATTCATTCTTTATATTGCTGCACAGGAACGGTCTGTAGGAGCATTACTTGCCCAAGAAAATGGTGAGGGTAAAGAAAATGCACTATATTATTTAAGCCGGATGATGACACCAAATGAGTTAAATTATATGCCGATTGAGAAGTTGTGTTTGGCTCTCATATTTGCCATTCAAAAGTTAAAGCACTACTTTCAAGCTCATACTATCCGTTTGATATCGAAGGCAAATCCGATCAAGTATGTCATGACTAAGCTGTGCTGTCAGATGTCTTGCAAGGTGGTACCTTCAAATTCAACAATTTGAAATTGTTTACCTTCCTAAGCAATGAAGAATATGACTTTTCAAGAGCTTTCTTCATCTTTCTAGATTTTGAAGAAAGCAACAGAGGCCGGTATCCATCACTTCTCCTTGGTCTCGAAATGGCGGTTGATATGAAGCAACTACAACTTAGAATTTTGGAGATTCCAAGTTAGTAGTCAATCAGCTCCTTGGCAAATATGAAGTCAGGAAACCTGAGTTGTGGCCATATTATAATTATGCTAGGCAACTAATGGGGTGGCTAGGTGATGTGACTATAGAGCATGTTCCAAGGAGGGACAATCGACAAGCTGACTCTTTAGCAAAATTAGCTTCGATGCTCATCTTGCCTAATCAACAAGTTCAAGTCCCCATATGTCAAAGTTGGGTTGTGCCTCCTCATTTTGAAGAAGGAGACGATGTGAAAAAGGAAAATACTCACGTAGTTTCTATTTATGAAGTGGAGAAGGAAGATTGGCGACAACCAATAATTGATTATCTCACTTATGAAAAGTTACCTGATGACGCAAAAAGATGGTGGTTTTTCTTGGCCATTTGATGCTTGGGGATTAGACATAGTAGGACCACTGCCAAAGTCTTCTGGTGGACATATCTTTATCCTAGCTGCAACTGATTATTTTTCGAAGTGGGCTGAAGCAATTGCACTAAGAGAGGTAAAGAAAGAAAATGTGGTCGATTTTATTCGCGTGAACATTATCTATCGATACGGGGATCCACGATATAGTGTCATCACTGATAATGGAAAACCTTTCTGCAATGCTGCAATGAACAAGCTTTGCGAGAAGGAAGGCTTTAAGCACATAATTCAGCTTCAAGAGCGAAGGCGACTTGCTGAGCCTTCTTAACAGAAGTCCTTCTTGCATAGCAATCCTTAAAGAAGGTATTTGACAATTCAAAAAGAGATTGGCATCAAAGGATTGGTGAGGCTCTTTGGGCATATAGGACAACTTTTCGAACTCCTACTCAAGCGACTCCATACGCACTTGTCTACGGTGTCGAAGCAGTTCTTCCACTCGAATGTCAAATACCTTCTTTAAGGATTGCTATGCAAGAAGGACTTAATGAAGAAGACAATGCTCGCCTTCGTCTTGAAGAGTTGGAAGCACTTGATGAGAAAAGGTTGGAAGCTTTGCAACGACTTGAGTGTTACCAAGCTCGCCTTTCTAAAGCATTCAATAAGCGAGTTTGACTACGCTCTTTTCAAATTGGCGATATCGTCCTTGCTGTTCGAAGACCAATTGCAATCATCCTTGCACATGGAGGTCAAAGGAAGTTTGTCTCAAAATGGGATGGCCCTTATGTTGTCCAAGAAGTCTATACATCCTTATCGTACAAATTGATTGCTGAAGATGGATTAAGGATTTATACACATCAATGGTAAAGGACAGCTGTCCAAATTATTCGATTGATTCTAGATGTCAATATACAGCTGCCTATATCCCAATTGGGAATCAAGTAGCTAATATTCACATATACAACCATTAGAGTGTAGTAGATAAACTGCTAATCACATCTAGACCAAGACATCTAACATCTCTAAACAAAGAGATCTAAATTCTATAATATACTGGTATGATATAACCCCCCATATTTTTCTACAAAAAAAAAGGAACTACGTGTGACTTGATTCCCTTTTGGGATACGTAGGCAGCTTAGAGGGCAACTTCTAAGTTCAGTTACACTCCCAAGAAACCAACTCATTTTTCTTAAAAAAAATTATGATGGAAACAATATTTTCGCTTATAGATGTTAGTTACTTTACTTGTTTTGAAAAAAAATATAATAATAAAAATAAAAAAGTCGCAAGATAAGGAAAAGTAATTAATGTCTTTATTATTGAAAGAAAAGTTTCCAAACAAATGAAGTTTAAGGAAAAGAATAAAAAAAAGGATTTGATATGATTCAAATATCAAACTTGAGGTCCACTACGGCTATCTTGCTTGCTTCAAGGATGTTGCTCATCTTCTCAAGCTCCCTAGCTTCTTCATTTGTCAGAAAGATCTTTTTGAAGAATGATTTTTCTATCCTCAATAGATTCCCGCTTTCCTTGAAGACTTTGTAGATGGTTGGTTACCTTTTCCTTCATTGCTTTGACTTTCGAAAGGTGTGCATTTGCCTTGGAGAGAATTTCTGCATATGCTTCTCTTGAAATCTTCTCCGATGCTAAAGCTCTTGAAAAGTCATACTTCTTGGCCTTCGTGAGCAAGGCTGCTAAAGAGTCTCTTAAGAGGAAGGGCAATTGAAGATTGATCTATCCTTGATATTTCTTCAACTACCTCATTGATACATTCCTCCAAAGAAGAGATTTGGTCTACGGAAGTGGTTGAGATATTATTACAAAGTCATTCCCACAGGCTTTATATATATTTTCGTTGGCATGATTTTATCACCTTGCGGCCATGAAATTCAGAAATTGGTGTTCTAACTTGCTTGTGGAGACTTCCATGGTGATTCAATGGTATCTGTGATGGAGCATAATTCTCTATCGGCTTGTCAGTTATGGATTCACACATACTTGGATTGCTAGTAACATTCTCATGCAATTCTCTATCCATATTCGTCTCATTGATGATAATGTCTTGTTACTGAATAAATGGTCTCCAACTCCTTCCACGGGCGCCTCAATGGTAGTGAACTAAAAAAAAAAAAAAAGAAATCAGCGACACCGGCAACGTAGTTGCAATAGTAATGGACAACAACAGATAATGTTCACAGCGAATAAAAGAGCAAAATAACACCGGCAATGTTGGCACTCAGGGCAATAGCAGCTACGACAAATTTAACAACCGCAGGGATGAAATTCAGCAATAGTAATGGGCAGTCACAACGCCAAGGAAAAAAAATCAACGGTTGCGGTGACAATAGCAAAGCAACGACAGTAATTGTAAAACTCAGCGGCCACGGCAAAGCAGATTCGCAAGCAGGATGATGGAAATTGTACTTGCTCTACTTTGTGATATGTATCCATGGCTGGCAATTTGGCTAATTTATAGGTGCCATGCATCTTTCGAATCCAATACAACTCAAATAAAAGGAGTGCGTTATTGAATTTCTTGTGGATTAGAATTATAATCTTATAAGTTTAAGTGAATTATTAGAATTCATCAAGGAGTTGGTTTTCCTTATTCATGTATTATCGGAAGCTTCCCATGTTAATTTGGTTCATTAAGGATTAGACTTCATTGTTTATGCGAATGGAGTTCAAGTCAGCCGAGCATTAGTTTTGGAGTTCGTGCAACATAAGGATTTGATTCCTTTGGACTGGAATTTTATTTGTGATTGAATAAGGCCAACTTCTAATTCCATGCAAATTTTAGCAGCAGTGGAAGGTTCTAATTCAAGTCTCGAAACACCTAAATCTTTTGTAATTATGGTCCGTATCCTATTCCAATAATTGGTCTTTAAGCAATGGAGTTCGGATTATATGAATTCACTCGTTTCATGCAATTTGGAGATCAAGGTGTGCATGCATTGGTTCAAGTCTTTAGATTCGGTATTCGAAAGTCCAAAGAATATCGATGGAAACTTGTCCGCTCAAGCCACAATTCGAAGGTCGGCGTTCACAAACAAGCTTCGAGGGGGCATTTGTAGACAATGAAATTTTATTTTAATTAAAATTATCATTTGTCTATAAGTAAATTTAATTGGATATTTATGGTCCAATTAAATAATGCCATATGTCATATATATTTTGGAATATTGGTTAATTTAAAACCAATTATATTATTCCACATGTCAAGATGAGGTGGTTCGACCAATCAAATGAATTTGTGTCGCTCTTCCAATTAAATTGTGCCATGTCACATGTCTACAAGACTTGGACAATAAGGATATATGTACTCTAGTATTTATCTCTTTATTAATAAATTAAAATAAGGAGATAATATCAAAGTAGTACAGTCCTTATATATTAATATCTCTTATGTGTGTAAAGAGATAAGAATTTGTTTCTTGGTATGCAAGTAAGAAGTTACACATGTACTACAAGTCTTCTACCTTGCTCCCTTCCATACATATATAAATAAGATAGGTCATCCCTCAGAGATTCAAGACACGGAAACACATATACACAGACACACATATTTCTGAAGTCTTACCTTGCTCCCTTCCATACATATATAAATAAGGGTCATCCCTCAGAGATTCAAGACACGGAGACACATATACACAGACACACATATTTCTGAAGTCTGCAAGCTGTGGAAGCTCTGAGTCTTCAAATTTTCTCTTCAAGTCTTCCATATATCAAGATTTGAAGATTTTCATCAAGCGTTCTTCAGGTCTCCCATTTCAAGACTTGAAGAATTCAATATTTGATTCGGGAATAAGCTGTGAAACCCTCGGATCGCATCTGAAGTAAAGAATCGAAGGAATTTTCTCCCCATATTGAGAATATCCTAGAGATTGTAATCTTTTATTCATATATTCATATTTTTATCATTATATTTCTTGTTTGTTCAATTTTTACAGACTCGAAATATTTTGTTGCGCACATATATTATCCATTTAAATTTATCAATTTAAATTCATATCAAGTGATTTTAGAATGTTTTGTAGGAGAGCCTTAGAGTTAGGGGCGGAACTTAATTTAAAGTCTTTTATCCTTGAAGGTGATGCCAAGGGAATTGTTAAGGTAGTCTGTCAAGAACCCCGTATAGAGCATATATGGCTGAATTAAATCAATAAAATCTTATCTTTTTATTCCCTCCCAAAAAAAAAAAAAAGTGCTTTACACTAATATTTAATCGCCAACAAATACAATAAAAAAATAGAGCATTATAAAAAAATAATCACAGTCGGAATTTATGTATTCTTAACATAACAATTAATACAAACATTTTACAAAGTTTATCGATCATGTATTCCAAAATGTATTATTGTCCTTTCATAAAGTTAGATATGTTTAGATGTACCGATTTTAATAACTATAAATATTATGTTTCGATTGCTACAAATTTTTTTCGTAATTTATTAATTTTTTGTATCTATTTTCTTATTTTCTTAATGAGATTTATGGCCATATGACCATTCTAGGATCCATGCTCCTTAAGTCTAAATAATTCTACATTAAAAAACAAACCAGTGTTTAACCGCCAATATACAATTAAAAAAAAAAAAGTATCATAAGAAAATTACTCACAGTCGAGACAATATGTATTTTTGATTGATACAAAAAAATTTCAAAATTTAAATTATGTATGCCAGAATGCATTTTACAATTTTGGACTATACACCTTTTTTATTTAGGTTATAAACAACGATTTTACATCTAACCTACAATAATCTTAAAATAATGTGCCTTATCATAAGACTGAGATCATTTTTTATGTACCGATCTCAATAACCTTAAGCTCAATATTCCGATGGCTATAAATATTTTGCTTATTTTGCCAATTTTGTTTTTCTATTTTGCTAATTACATCTACGGCCATATCAAATATCTACAAATCAAGATCATTACTATGTGTTCTCACAACATTCCAATTGTTACTATATTATTCTTTCGATTCCAAATTCACAAACATAGATTAAATTATTAGAACTCTTATTGAATTATATTATATTTCGCTTCATCTTAAAAAGAAAAATAAAATATTTACAAATTAAATTTACAAATAACATACACACATTATATTTAAAAATCACAGACCTCACGACCAATTAAACAACTCAACTATTAATATTATTAGAACTCTTCAACCTTGAACTCAATTAGTTTACATAAATTTATTTTTTTAAATACATTTTTGTGTGATTATAAGAGGTTATAAGGATTTGGTTGGTTGTTAAATAAGAGAAATGAGTTAGTAGATGATTTTTCAAAATAAAAAATTACACACAAATAAAATTAAAACAAAACTTAAAAATCTGCATACTCTACCAGATTTTTTATTTTGTTAATAACATAGAATAACACACTACAAACTCACTTCCTATTTTTACTCCTATTTTTTAGCATTTTTTAAATGATAAAACTAGAGGTGAATTCTACAATCTCTTTTAGAAAATCATTCTCTTAATTTTAAGAGGTTGTATAATACCAGATTGTACAGTACAAGCTTTACGGTTAAGTACATGATATTATACTGTACAAACATTCAAAGTATAAGAGAATATTTTCTAAAAAAATAATAGAATTTTTCAAAACTAGAACAACCCTCCAACCGGTTTTAAAGTTCTAAATCTCAACTCCATGTGTCACTTTATCACTTGCCTACGTCACATCAATCCTGCAAAACCCACCTTTTGTGCCTTTTTTTTTTTTTTTTCCACATTTCAGTTGGTTACACAAGTATTCGGTCAGTCGAATTTGTAACCGATTTCGATTTCAATTAATAAATTTTAGTAAGTTTTGATTTCGATCAGAAAGTGGTTATTCGAATTCATGAATGCAATTATTGAATTTGAAAATGGTAGAGAGATTTTTCGAATTCAATTAATTGATTATTCAATAATTAAAAATAATTTTTTATTAAAATATTTCGATATATAAATTTTACATCACTAAAAATATAAATGTAGTTATTCAAGTAAAAATATAATTATTGATAAATTATTATAAATAGCTTTAATTTTTTGAACGTAATTCATATAATTGTTATATTCTTGTACATTAATTCATACTTACGTTACTAAATTAGTATCCATAGATCACATTAAATAATTTTGTGATACGTATTATATTACTACAAGTTACATCATGATATTATAATATCGTACATAATTATGTTGATTATTATTCAAAGTATATAGTTATTTACTTATTTATCTGAATCATTTATCAATAAAAATCACATGCACATATCAAATTATATGACAAAAATAAAATAAAATTATGAAATTTTGCTTAAAAAATAGGTTTTTGTATAGGATTTTAGCTGGATGTTAAGAGTCCAACTAACTTGAGTTGTATTTGGCTAATCAAATTCAAAATCGAGTATCGAATTCGAATTTGATTAGTCGAATTTTCTTCCGAATTGAATTTGAATTTAAAATTGGTTAAAGATTTAGAATCCTTTTCCGATTTTAATGGATTTTATTAACCAATTGACTGACAATTAACCGATACTCACCTCTACATATGTCTTCAAGGGAATAAATGTTGCATCCCTAATATTGGGGAGTGCTTAAGAATTTTCCATGGAAAGAAAGAAAATGGGACACATAATTTTGACCGAATTTTATAGCAGTACAAAGAATCTGCCTACATACAATGCGCAATTTTAACCTTTTTGTGGTGCAGTGCTGAAATTTATAATTTCTATTTTACATCTAATTCTTTAATATCCGAATCTACATTAAAGATTTCCTCATAAGACTTGCCCCAAAAAAAAAAAAAAATCATCCATAATTATTCAAAAATAATAGACTTCATCATAAATGTCGTAATTGCATTACTTTGGATGTCGCCATCATAACATAACAATTACCTAATCAATCAAAAGTCCGTAACCAAACTGAATGTATATATAGCACTCAAATTGCAAACTCACACAACCACCCTATAATCACACACACACTTTCGTTACCTATTTAATTAAATCTCTCTAAAATTTAAACAAGAAATCATGAAGATCATTAATGATCTTTTGTTCGTTATAGTACTAGTCTTTGTTCTTCCTATTTCAGTCTTTTCAGAATGCACTTGCGACAAATCAGAGAGTGATGGAGGAAACAACAAAGCCGAGGCTCTCGAGTACAAATTGATAGCCATTGGATCAATACTTGCAGCTGGTGCAATTGGGGTATAATGCCCGCTCTGTCTCTCGAACACACAGTATTTTTCATCACAAAAGCTTTTGCGGCTGGTGTAATTTTAGCTACGGGAATGGTCCATGTTCTCCCCGATGCTTTTGATAGCTTGACTAGCCCTTGTTTGGGCGAAAATCCTTGGGGAAAATTTCCCTTTGCGGGTTTTGTAGCAATGCTTTCCGCAGTTGGAACTTTGATGGTGGATTCAGTTGCAACTAATTATTACCAGAGGACGCATTCCAGCAGGAAAAAACCTGGAGATGAAGAAAAAAACGGCAAACATGAACGCGAGGCACAACCGATAACGGTGGATGACGAAGAAGTCCAAGGCAAACATATGCATCTTCATACGCATGCAACTCACGGCCATTCTCACGGCTCTACCTCACCATCGGATGAGGAGTTTAATTCATTGAGTTTGATTCGGCACCGTGTTGTTTCACAGGTACTTTTTGTTAATATTAATTCACTCATTATTCTAAATCTTTTGATAATGATCACATTTACAAATTTTTTTTTTATTACGGTCACATGTTGACTTTTTTTGATCAAATGAATTTATTTCTAATCACGAAATTTATAAATTTTTTTAATTTTTTTTATAAAATTTCTTGTTGTGTAAATTGGATGGTTTTATGAGCATTTTAATTATTCCATGAATAGGTTCTGGAACTGGGGATTCTAGTTCATTCAGTCATAATTGGAATGTCTGTGGGTGCATCAGAGGATCCCAAAACAATCAAACCTCTCATAGTGGCTTTGGCTTTCCATCAGTTCTTTGAAGGCATGGGTTTGGGAGGTTGCATTTCTCAGGTATTATAAGTTAGAGAAATTATACGAAATTAGTCTATTTTAGAGAATCATTCTTTTGTACTTATTCCTCATTACAATATGCCTGCATGACTTAGAGTTAATGATTACCTTTTTATTATTTTTTAAATAGTATTTTATAATTACTAATTTACTTTTTTTTTTAATTTACATATATCACATTTTATAAATAACTACAGTATTAATTTCAATAATATTAAGAATACTATCCTAAATAATAGTTGTCAAGCCCACTTTGTGACATTGTCAAATTGAGACCATTGGTCAGTGTTGTATTCAATCTTATATCCGACTAATTAGGGGGAAATCAATAACTACATAATGATGACATTGTTTTATCATGATATGCAATATGAAACTTTAAACAATTTCATCTTTAGTCTAATAGGATTTCTTCCCTTTACAAAAAATTGGAACTAAATGATTTCTTCGCTTTACAAAAAAATGGAACTAAATTAATCTTAACTAGAGGCAAAGTAAAATTTAGTAAAACTAGAGACATTGAGCACTCAGCTTAGATCAGCCAAAATTTTCAAAATTCACAATTAGAATAGAAAACTGATACGATTTCTTGCAATTCTTTCCGATCCTCTCTAAGTGACGAAAATACTTGTGTGAATTTAGGTTACTTGTAGATTATAATTTTAAATGTTTGTTCCTTTTTAGAAGATATAAATTTAGATACACAATGTATATATACCTAAAATTAGAATTTTCTATTATAAGTCTGTACAAGAATTTTTCATGATTTATTGACCTACCTCTAAATTGATCCCATTTTGCAGGCAAAATTCAAGGCTACAGCCATCGCACTAATGGCAAGTTTCTTTGCCCTCACAACACCAGTTGGAATTGCAATTGGCATAGGAATTTCAAATATCTATGATGAGAATAGTACAACAGCACTAATTGTGGAAGGCATATTTAACTCTGCATCAGCTGGAATTTTAATATACATGGCACTTGTGGATCTTCTTGCTGCTGATTTTACAAATCCTAGGATGCAGAATAGCTCGAAGCTCCGCCAAATAATTTGGGGCTAACCTTTTACTTCTTTTCGGTGTAGGTTGCATGTCACTTCTAGCCAAGTGGGCCTAATTCACTTTTCATGTAGGAATAGTTAAATTTTCCATTTGTTTCACAATTTTTTAGATATACTTAGAAATTTTTTTTAGATACATCAATAACATTTTCTTGAATAGATTATTATATTCAAAAATTAATTTATTTAGAAAAAATTTTAATATTTAATTTAATTAATGTGCCATTAGATATAGGGACATAAAAAATTAGACAAATGAATTGGACTGCCTCTGAAGTAGGCCATAAATTGACAAACTCAAAAGCTCCAAAATATTAATACTCTAGACGAAAGCCGAGTTTTCAACAAAAGAAAATATTACTATCAGCTGATTTATCCCAAAGGATTTCCGCCACCCATATTAATCATCGTTGCAGTAATTTTATTTTGACGTTGTTCAACATGTCAAATGACTGGTTAGTTTTCAAATTTTCATGTCACTCATAAAATTTAGTCGATTAGGAGTTAATTGAAAATTAACCCTGATTTATGTTTGGATTGCAAAATATCTTTAAACTATCAATCATCAATTAACAACTCATATCAACTTTGTCTTTTATTTTTTTGCTACGTACTCTAAGATCTCACTAGAGGTGAAATCCGATGCACGTAACGTGAAGAGTAGGCTGGCAATTTCTGATTCAAATTGCCAAAAAAATATTTGGCAAACGAAATTAAAAGGTTATGGTACGATTCAAAATTCATCGGGTTATTATTGGATCAATCCATTTATAACACGAAATTAAATGGATAGGTTAGGTCAACTCATGGGTTGACACGATAACCCGTTAAATTACTGTATGAACAGAGTTTACTGAATTTTTTATTTTATTATAATTTAATATAATATATTTTAAGATTATGAATATTAGATTTTAAATCAAATATAATAATTATTTTAAATATTATTTAAAAAAATTCAATAATTTTAATTAAGCGTTTTAAATTACTATAATAATAATCTGGTTAGTATTGATAATTGTTTGAATTATTAAATAATCAAAATTTGAGATTTTAACTCAAATGGATAGCAAGTTATGTAATTGTTAAATATGTTGATACTCTTTGTCAATAATAAACAGGTCAAAACAAACATTATGAAATTATCATAACTTGCTATCTCATTTGACGACAAATAGCGAGTTATACCGAAATAATTTGATAATTTAACCCACACATCCAAGAAGAGGTGAACTTTCAAAAAATCCGCTTGGGAAAATAAATAGTCCCTCAGAACTTTTTTAGCCAAAATGGTCAGTGAAATTTATAAAAAAAAAAATTATGGTGACTACACTATAAAAGGACTTTTTGGCTAAAATAAATGTTAAAGGACGCTAAAAAAGTTGAAGGACTATGACTAAAAAAGTTGAGAGACTATTTCATTTATTTTGGCGATTTTCCCTTTCCGCTTCAAATGATATGATATACACAAGTAGTTTAACATCTTTTAGTGCATCCAAATTCACTGACAACGAGATAATTTGAACAACTTGCCAAAAACATAAAAGTTAAAATTTGTTAATTACTAAATAGTTCATGAGGCATTCTGCTTACCGAACATAGTTCGAGATATTTTGCAATTAACTCATAAAATTTTATTTATTTTTGGAAAACCACTATATTAATCCCTCACATTATGTATTTGTATTTATTTAGTCCCTCACTTTTAAAATGATAATTTTTAGTTCCTTACATTACACATTTGTATTTATTTAGTCCTTCACTTTTAAAATGATGATTTTAGTCAAAAATGCAAAATGTTGAATTTTGGTCCTTGAATCAAATCCCAAGCATTTTGGCCTAAATATGTCCTCACATATACGTTGAATAAATCAAATCTCGAGTATTTTTGCCTAAATTTGTCATGTATTGTTTACATGACATATTTTTCGACCAAATTTATAAATTCATTTGAATAGAATGTTTTATGAGTCAAAGGATGTAAGTGATTGATTAGCAATTTGTTTGTAATTATTTCAATATTTGACTTGTGGTATTTTTTTCAAAATTTATAATCCAATCCGATTCAAGTTTTGTGTTGGAAACAAAAACGAGTTTTGTCATGTAAATTCATACCAAAAAGTGATCGGGATTTAGTCTACATTTTACATTTGTGAGGCCAACTCTTATACACATCTAGAGTTGTGTATAAGAGACAGCCATTGTGTGTTATTGACTGATATTAAAAGTGAGGGCTTTAAATAAATACAAATAGGTAATGTGAAGGACTAATAGAATAATTTTCTCTTTCTTTTGTTGGATTGAAAGCACGAAATTCTATATACATTAGTATTAAAAAAAATAAAAATTTAAATTTGCAAAAGCCCAAATAATTTATAAATCCTAGAATTTGACCAAAACACTAAAATGAATAAAATCATTTTTTGCATTTTGAAAATATTTCTTGAACTTGCAAATTATGCATGAAAAATATCAGTCAATAATACAATGGTTAATTACATTTATTTGGCTAAACTATCAATAAGTACTTCCTATGTTGTAAATATTACATTCATGAAAAGAACAAATAAATAATAGAGTTCATTACACTTTATACCTTTAAAGCTTCACGTCATTTAATATTTTATCGATAATGTTATCTTTTGAATTATAGTCTCACTAACAGTTTAGATCCTACCATTATGTTTTGAATTTGTTACATGAATTCAGTATTTTGACAATTCTATTCTTATTTTATTCTATTTTTTTTACTTGCATTTACTCTATATCCCTCCAGTAACCATTACTACCACCAATAAAAAATAATTGCATTTTGTTTTTCTTCTTTAAAAAATTTATTTTTATTCTGATTGGCCCACATAATTGTAAAGAATAAAAATTAATTCAAATTTACTTGTGTCATGGGTATATATTTTTATGTAGTCAAATTTGTAAGTTAAAGAATTCATTCTAATATAGAGACGTGAAATTGTTATAATTAATTATCAATTAAAGAAATTTGTGTTTGAAAGTTAATTTTACTTAGATTTATCATATTTTTCACTATTAATCCCATCCAAAACAAAGGGATAAATTATAAAGAACCCCTTAAGGTTTGGCCAACATACTACCTACATTTAACCTTTGTGGTTTTGACACATGTGAGATGGACATAAATAACAAATGTCACAGAATTATTTGAAAAGTAAAAAATAACCCCCAAAAAGCTATTCACAACCCACACACAAAAACCTAATCTTCTCCCGTTCTTCTTCCTCCTCATCTCCCTTCTACAACCACCACCACCACCTCCACCTCCACCTCCACCTCCTCCCTCATCCTCTGCTGCCTACCTATACCATTCCTCATCAAACCAGAACAGTATTCTTTCCCCTTATCTCGCCCCTCATCCTCCTATTCCTCTTCTCCCTCTCCATAATTAGACCTATCAACCCTTTCCCTGTTTCCCTAGACCCCTTCTCCACTTTTCTATGTTTCCTCCCCTAAACCCTTCGCTTATCAGAACCACTACCCCCTCTCCCCGCAATCCCTTTTTTCCTTCCACCACCTTTTCCTTACCTCTATCTCCTTCCTTGAAAAAATAACACATGTTTTTGAACATATCAATCTTCATTAAAAGCCCCCATATGTGAAAGCATTGCAAATCAATCCTAGCAGTTCAGTCCAAGATATGCAAAATCTTCATGTTGGCTTTCAAATCCACGAAGCTCTTAATGCATGAAGGCTAAGCCATCAGCTATGCTATATGCAATATTTAGTCTGCTGCTCCAATCAAAGGTTTTGCCCACTGGGATCCTGAAATTTAGTCCAAGAATTATCAAACACAAATTTTGATTAAGACCAAAAGATTGGGGAAGGGGAGGAGGGCAACGGGAAAGTGAGAATCGAGAGAAGAGGGAAGGGGAGAGAGATCGAGGAAAGAGGGAAATGTGAGTTGGGAAAAAGAAAGGATGAGGAGGTGAGGAAGAGAATGGAGGAAGGAGGGTGGTGACAGGTTGGGGGTCGTAATGGGATGGTGGCGATAGATGTGTGTAGGAAAGAGGGTTAGGGTTTGTGTATATAAATTGGATTTTTTTATTTTCATTTTGACCTTATTTATTTTTAGTTTGAGCCCAAAATGAAGGAAATGAGATAGGTCAATGGGTAGTACTAAGTCAGGTCTTTTAAATTTTTTTAAATCTTTGAATGTTAATTTACAATTATACTTTAGGTTTAAGCATAAGGAGGTAAATTATATATTCCGAAACCATAGTCATTTGACATGTAGGTTCACTATACAATAAAAGCTAACAAAAACTCTGAATTCAACTTATGGACATTACTTTTTTTTTTTTTTTTTTCTCTCTACGAAAATTTGACTCATCAAACAAAAAAAAAAAAAAAAAAAAAAAAAAAAAAAAGAAAGAATAGAGGCCAAATGGTTAAAATACCTAGTTTAACTGAAAAACTTTAGAACTCAAACTATACCGTTAAAGATTAAAGTGTCAATGACACTTTTTATGGGTAAAGTATAATTAACCCATAATAATCCTAGATTCCTCTTTAAATCTTTTTAATAATATTTTACCTTAGCTAGGTAAGTAATTCTGTAATATTTTACTCGTCTAAATTAAAAAAATATATATTTTGACCTCTTGCACATTATTCATTTGTTAGTAATTTTAATCCCATCAGTAAAAGTCTGATGAATGACTAAACTAATGCTTAGTGCTATTTTTTCCTTTTCATGATCTTATTTTTTATGTTTGATAGTTTTAAAAAATTACAAAAAAATTGATTATAATAAATAGTGATATATTTTGTTTATAAAGAGTGAAAATGTGATAAAATATTGAATCAAGTTATCTCTGTAACTTGTACCATTTTAGCCCAAATTTTAAAAATATAAAATATTAAGAGACACTAACAAATTTTAAAAATTTGTGAAAAATCAATTATCACACAAGATTGTTAAAGAAATTTTTTTGAAGAAACCCGCTTCCTAAGCGTACTACTACCAAGGCTAACACTAAATTTGAAATATTATCAAATGCAACTGCTGAAATTACAAATTTGATGACAATAAATATATATTGATGTGAATTATATTAATACATCAGGGCCAAATATATATTTTTTAATTAGGTTGACAATATATAATTACTCACCTAATTTAAGAAAAAAAGTGTTTAAAAAAATATATACTGTAATCCCAAATTACCGCACTAAATAGTGTGCCAAGTGTATTCAAAATTTGATGTGGAATCCCTAATAGATTTTTTTTTTTTTTTTGCAGTGAACCTGTTTTCTTATTGCCGGTGTACATTTTTGGCATTCAAGGAATTTATAAATTTATATGAAAAATAATCCAACCAAGGATCAAATTTTGATTGAGATCCCGCCTTTAAATACAGTTGAATAAGGTGAACAATATTTTCATTTGTTGGGAAATCTGCATTTTTTATTTCTCATTTCTGGGCTGCATAATTTGCAAGAAGCAGAGGAAAAGCCCTTTTCCATCTATGTTTTTTACTAATTACTGATATTTGGATTGAAGAGAGAATAGTTATTGATGGTTGAATTAAAAAAAAAAAAATTCTGGGCTTTGCTTGATTCTTAACAAGAAAAAATCAAACCAATAAAGGTAGTGGAAATAAGTCTGTATCTTGCTGAATTCTATTGCTTTAATTAATGTTTACTAAGAGCTGTAATTTGGGATTATTAGTGCTTATTTAGGTTTGATGTGTATACTGAAAGGGCCAACTGTTAAGGCTTTAATAGGGAGACAAATGTAGGGCTATGGGGCGCTAATGAAGTCTAGAATTGTATGTATTGATTAATTTTCGTTTTGTATGTGCTTTGTATGCATATTACTCCGTCTGTGTGTATAATTTAACTAGTCTATTTTGGTTTGATGGATAAGCAATCAATTTCACACTAGTTTAAAAAAAAAAAAAAAAACAACTATTAGGCTTGGGGTTAATGTCTTTTTTTGTAATCAGTTTTGCCACAGTTGTATGATTGGAATTTGGAATGAATGATTTGTTTTAGGTCAGCTTCCGATGGATTTCAGACCTTTTTGATGATATTTTGGCTGACAATTCTGTGAAGACTGGTAAAATAAATCTTTCCACCATTATGTTAAAGTTCTTGTGCGTCCTTTATGTGTCTTGATAGGATCTGATACTGAGTTAATTAGCTGTGTTTATTATAGCTAGGTCTGGTAAGAAGTTTCAACCTAAGGCAAAGCCATGTGGCCCGTGTCTGATGACAACAGATTCAGCTGGAACTACATTAACTTCCTCTCAGCCAGTTCAGACTAGTGCTGTTTCCGAGAATGAACTTAAGGAATATTGTGAGACAGATAGGTCAGCTGCATCTGGTAACATATCTTTTATGAGAGTTTAATCATCTCTTACTGCTTTTGATGTCTTTAGAATCAAGAGTTCCTACTCTTAGTGCAAGATAACACATGTTCTGGGATATTTATGAGCATTGATAGCACGGCTGCCAGTCAATTGAATGATTGAGATTCTAACTCTTCAATTGCTATTGCGAATAGTGATTTGAACATCCTTGAATTCTTTACTGATACTTTGGTTTAGAAGAGATTTATTTAAATCTGCATTCTGACGTTATCAAGGATGATTCCTAGACCACATTAACCATTTATTGTACAATAATATTATGTAGGATTTATATCCCAAATTACTGGGCTTCTTACAGATGACCATAGGATCTTTGCAGTAGTTAATGCCTCGCCACAACACCTTCGTGGCACCAAAAATATGGTCTCCATTGCATCTTTGGGTCCTGTTATGGATGTGTTAATGTCCAATACAGGTGAAGATTGGGATTCTTGCTTTGGAAAATCAGTGGGGGAGTAAATTCTGCACCTTCTTATGTCAGCTGGCTGATGTTATTTGCCTAAAGTGCAAATTCTCTATATTTCAGAATGCAGATATATTCATTGGTTTGGAATCACTTGGTGATTTTCTTCCCAACTCGACAACTGTTTTAGGTAAGTAATGTCCAAAGGTTCTCTTATACATATATAGTTTTTTTCTGAAATGTACTAAGACATTGGGATTGAACCATACAAGTAGTGGAAACAAAGTTTTTAAACTTAATTTTAAGCTCTGAGACTAATTGGAACTGAGAAAATTAGTTCTTGACAGCATATCCTACACGTAATTGATGCAGATAATTTTGTTCCTTCTTCTGGGGCACCAAATGTTCAGGTTTCTAATAGGGATGCAGTACACTGGCTTCCCAATCCGCTGTTTCCTGCTGTTGGTGATTCAGTCTGCTTGTCTAATAATCCCAATATTTCCCCACAAAGTGAATTTTCAGCATCTAAAGATACTTTTTAACTGGTGCAGATTCGATTTCTTCCATTAGTTGCAGTCATACAGATAATAGAAACTTGGAAACAGAGGTAAAGGCCCTAGCCTGGTGTTTTCATGTGCCCGAACACTTGAAATATAACTATTATAGGGTATAAGTTCATCCAAAGTGACTTGTTTCTTGCATCCTGCTCAGTTTGTTGATGTATCATGTGTAGCAGTTAGTGCATTGCAGCACAGATACATACCATATCATATTATATTTAACATTACCATACTCTGTGATAAGGTTTGTGGATATGAACACAATAATAACCCATTCTAAAGACAGTGCTGGATAATGATTTATTCACTCACTTTTTAAGTAGGAAAAGTAGATAAATTTTCACCATCAATTTTTATTAGTAGTACTTCCTGTCTACCCAAAATACCACTAATGAAAAGACTTAGACATAACAACTTAGCTAATTAAATTTTTCCTTATTCTCTTAACTAGTTAACAGTTGAGGTGTTTGTTACATGATTAAAGTTAAGTAAGGCTGAATAATCAACCCAGAAAGAGGAAATAGCTATATTCATTGTCCAGGTAATTATTTGAAATTCAACAAAATTTTGATAAAATGATATTGAATTTACTTGTAACAGGAGCTGAGATACATGTGCAAATATACTCTTCCTAGTAGTTTTTCAATTTCATTTGTAGTAGTCATTATAATGTACAACTGCTGTCTTTAGGTATGATTGTTGAAATTATTTAGCATACAGTCCATTTCTAGATGTCTCTGGCGGTTTTCCTTCCCTTCCCTTTATGTTTTGCAAGGGTGGAAGGGGAAGGGGAAGGGGAAGAGAATTTTCCTCCCATATTTTGAAAACCAGAAGATGGATTGAATGACACTTGAAATATGTTCATTGCAGGAATTGGAGACACATCCATGTCTGGAAACTCTAGATATGTCTGAGTTAACCACTAGCTCTGGTATGCATAACTTTGGCATATGAGTTATTTGTTAACCACTAGCTCTGGTATGCATAACTTTGGCATATGAGTTATTTGTTCATTTTTTATTTTGTACATTACTAATTCTTTATTTGCAGGACGGCAAACTGGAAAATACCAACCCAAGTCAAAGATTCAGGCACATCGACGGGGAAGCAAAACTGGCGTTCCCCATGCAGATGTGGTTGAGAATGTTTCGTGCCAGCAAGAATATGCAATCGGTTTCTCCCGAAATTGATATCATGGATCAGAGCTGATAACATTGGTTCCTTCCTTTGCACCCGATGATGATCTTGATTTCTCTCATCTGCAGAATTAAGTCATATTTCTCCACCACAAAAAACAGTTGAAGTTCTGGCAGATCAAGAACTGGGGAATCTTATGGAGGCTTCTCATCAAGAAGCTGGTATTTGAGAACACTTAGAGGCTGTTCCAGAAATGCCTCTAAAATTTGTAATGATCTAATTTTTGCACTTTCTGATGTGCTTAGCTGTGATCCTTACCATTCCTAATTCCTTTCTGTATATACACCTAGGCTTCTCGAAGGGCAAAGACTGGAAAAAGTCAAACTCATACTGCATCAGATCATAGTCACATACTCCTGGCAAATGTCCTTCCACATCTTCTGAGACTGAAATAGCTGGTATATCACCTGGGAAATGTAAAAAGCATGTAAATGCACATAAACTCGTAGATGACCCTCATGACGAGTATCTTGACAATGGGGATCTTCCAGCTGATTCTCATAGTAATTCTGTTGTAATTGAGTAGAACTGCAATGAGGACGATAACAGAGGCAAGGAATTTCAACTGGAAGATGAATCTCAAATGAAAAAGGTGCAGAAAAAGTCCAAGAAATATGTAGATGATAAAGGAAGATCAGTTAGAAAGCGGAAGAAGGATACTGAAGCATCCGAGAAGGCAGCAAAAGCAGCACCGAAGAAGTTCTCTCACTCTACTCGGAGGAGAAGAGGTAGCTCTGGGTTGAGAAAATTATTGACTTTTGCTGGATGTTGTTGTCAATCAGGAACTCCTTTTTTTTATCGGCAGTTGATTAGGCTTTGCTGGAAACTCCAGAAGATGAAATTGACTTCCAGAAGGTGCCTCTTAGAGATCTAATTTTGCTTGTGGAGTACAAGGAGCGGATGGCGATATATGTTTTTCACAGGACTTTTAGTTGGTTATTTTCATTGTTGGAGTCAAGAAGTTGCTGCTGCATTTCTTTTTCCTGTGTCATTGAATTTTAGTCGTAAATTAATTTAGTTTGCCACATGAAGCAAATAGCTTGTTTATAGTTACTAATTAAATGTGTGGTTGTTCTTCTTTAGAACAGTACAAACAGTTTGTTATGACAATTTTGACTTGCTTTTTTTCTCATGCATGTTCACAATTGGAACTCTGATACAGAAAAAGGAGGCAACAACATCACAAGCTTCGCTTCCAAACCAGAAGTATGCAGTGTTTTTATTGACATGTATTTCTGAATCCATTTTTGTGAATTGTGTCGGTTTCTTTTCTTGTGTCTAGTATTTTTTTTCTTTTCTTTTTAAAATTTTATGAAATCATATTTGTAATGTCTACTGGTCTGATATGCAAATTATGCATACCGGCTTGCTGTTGAATGTTAACTTCCAGTTCAAGGAAAATGCATTTCTTTTTGGCACTTTAGAAACATGGATGCTAGAATGAAGAATGACTGAATGCAAAAATAACCAATGAAAATCAGTAGTATGTTAAATTAAACTTAATAAGTGTAATATGCTTATACCATCTCTATAAAATACATTCACTTTGCTTTTATAGAAAATATCTATGTGCTTACACACACATATACAATATCTGCATACATATGGGTCTAGTGACACACAGACATTGTGTCAATTGGTGATTCTATTTAGCAAGTTACTATCTTTTTATAATTCTTAATCAAAACATATTACTAAGAGGACCAGTTTTCCAAGTAAACAACTGTTGAGTTATCTTTTATTGCTTATTCTTTAGCTTTGGTTATTGACCAGCTGGCAAGGCACTAGGTACCACAACAAATTGGCAAAGATGATGATCCATTAATAACTTCTATGATTAATTTGGTTGATCAATTAATATCCTTGTTAAAATTATCAAAGAAGACGACCAGATTCTATGATAACTTCAAAAATAACTTCTATGATAAATAATATCTAATTGTGTCAACTAATTGAGCATGTATGATAACAAGGGTCATATACAGTTTTCAATTAATTGTTTTAATTGAGAATTTATGGTATCCTAGAAGCTGTAAATTGTCGAAGATCCCCGATGATCAAGATATCATAGAAAATAATACTAGTGTTGATATTGAGAATCCTTACGGTAACGATTGAGAAACTTATATTTCCTATAATAACTTCTTTATCTGATGATGATTTTGATTCTGTAGTACTGGTAATTATGCTGCACATGACAATGAAGATGGTGCTGTCAATGCTTTTGAACGTTACGGTGAAGATGAGGCCTTTGCTGCAGAACAAGGGGGAGAAGCTAATGATAAACAAGAAAGTCCTAGGGTTCAAGACAGTTCCAGCTACTTCAACTATCACACTTACATGGACAGAACTCCTATAGCAAGATGGTCAAAACAGGATACAGAATTGTTCTAAAAGGTATTTGGTTTTGATCTGCTTCATAAGACTAGGAATTTTCTCAGAATTTATATATTAACAAGTAACATATATGACAGGAAATTTTGTGGATGTTTACATGAGAACTTGATATTAAAACTTGGAAAGAATGTTGTCCAGACATGTGCTTTTAGGTAAGTTATATGTGCTAACTAAAGAATGTCATTTACTATCAGTTTGACTGGCATGTCAAATATGTTGGAGTAATGTACCTTTTATGTTACGTACCTGTGTTATAGCCCAGCAAAATTGAACTTAACTGTTAGCCCCCCCCAAAAAAAAAGCTTTAAATCCTGGTCGTCAAGATAAACTCTCTGGGATAACCTTAACATGAGAAAATAGCATTGACAACAATATATTAAGTGTTGGAATAATATAGTTCTAGATGAATAGTTGCTGCTATAGTGCCATTAATCATGTTTGCCTTGGATCAGATATGCCAAAGTCTGTGGAGGCTATAATTGCTTGCGGATTTGCCTTGTTTACTTTGTGCTTGTGAAATGGACAGGAATGTAATTTATGCTTTCATAACTCTGTGTATGTTCATTCAGATAGGTTCCAGAGTTCTGTCGTGGAGATCTGAAGCTCTTTGATTCTTTTGTGCTGTGTGTCTGTATGGGTGCACGTATGTTTGTGGTCTGAGTGGAAGGTGGGGGTGATGTGTTGTGTGAGAGGGATAGCTGGAAACCTACTTTTTGATGGATATGAAAATCTTGAAGTTGCAGAAAAGAATCAGCTTGAATGTGTGTGGGACTGCAATATAGATATGCCCAACCAAATACTTGGATGTTTTTACCGCTGCCGGAAACAGAGTCAGACGTTTTCAACTTCTGAGTTCTAGTTCAATTGGAAACATACTCTCATGCTTTAGCTTATTCTAAAGTTTTGACAAATTTATTGAGCTTCAGATTAAATGCTAGAATTAGAACAATCCAAATTTGAAACTATCTACCTACATACAGTCCAATATCTCAAGAGAAACTGTACAAAATTAGAAACTAAAGTGCCATGATGAGAAAAGATAAAATTAGAAATTTTCCTAGAAATTGCGAAGCAGATTTGAAAATTTATCTGGAGGAAAGAAAGAGCCTAGCTTAAGAATGTAGAACTTACATCATCTTGTTTTCATGTTTTTGATGCATGATAGGGATGGCAGTGGCATTACTCACATTCTTTTTCCATCCAAAATTGCAAATCCTCGAAGTTCTAAGAATACCCAAAACTGAAAGGGATCCTGTCAGATAGAAAATTAATTTTACACATCTGATATGATGACAGAATTTGTTACCGGCATTATTGGAATAGCCAATTGCCGTAATTAAAAATATGAACTGAAGCATTGGAGTAGGTTCAAATGAAATTTGCATTTCTTTTGCAAGTGGACATTTAAAGCGTTAATTGTGCCTGGCTTTTATAATGGAAAGTGAAACAGAGTTTCCATTGCTTAAGGATGATAGAGTTACCCATGTGATTGTACAATTATCATAAAATAAAATAGCTACTATGGACCAGCGCTTTTCCTATGTAGTCACATATAGAGATTGTAAATTCACAAATGAGCTTTGTTTACCAGTACCCCAAAAATGAATTCCTTGTCTTCCATCCTCTCTCATAAATGGATACCACTACTATACAAATTTTACTCTATTGTTTAACGGCATAAGACAAATGAAGAATAGGACAAGTCAAAATGTTAGAGAATAATTGTCCGTGATTTTAAAATTAAATTCAAGTGCATCCTACAGAACATGCAGTTTGCGTTTGCAAACACTCTTTTTGGATTGTTGTTAGTAGTTATTCTCATCATGGGTTATCGTCTGTCAATTGAACTGCCTTACTCGATTTTGTGAAAATCTCAGTGAAGAGGGCTTTGAAAGTACTTGTATCTTTCAGAAATCGACTAAAATGCATGGTTCATGTTCTCTAGGTGTGGCACAGCTGTGCGAACAGTGGGTTTATCTGGCTGAAGAAATTCTCACTGATGGTTCAATCTAAAGATGCATCTAAAGCTTCATATCTTGAAATTATTATTTCCTCGATTTGTCAAAATAAAAACTGCAGGAATGAAACTGGATACATGTGATAAATAAAAGGAGAGATATGAACTTGCGTCTTGTAGTGTTCAGATGATCATAAAGAAGTGTATTCATTTCATCTGATGCTGCTCGATCGAATCTCTTTGAATTCTTTCTCAACTTTAAATTTCTGGGACAACACTGATTTTATCATATTTTCGCCATAAAGTTTCTTTAAGTCATTCTGTTCTATTTGATACTTTAAGTGGCTGAATATAGTGCTTGTGTGCTGCTTTTCCCCTATTCTTTTCTTTTGCCCCCAAGATGCTTTTTGTTAAGATATTATGCCCTTACCTTACATTCTGTGAAACCCTCTATGTTTGTATAAGTTTAGGAGCTCTTTCAGTGAACAAGTAAATAACAATAAGCTGTTTAATTTGCTTTGGTTAGTTTTACATGCTGCAACTTTCCTTCTGATTTACTTTTTCTTGTCGCATAGCATATTAATCTTGGTGCCCACCTCACCAAGAAGATTCCCCCAAGTTTCAATACAGCTTTCGAACCTATTATGTTGTATTTCTCTGACTTTGAACATGTGCAATTAAATGGCATCTAACAGAAAAATATTTTGTAGGCCGTGCAGCAGTTTGGAACGGACTTGTCAACTCTGATCCACAACTTTTTCTGGTAAGACACGTAGGCAAGTAAAGTTTAAATACAAGAAAGAAGAGCGATAGCATCCCTTGAGGCTTCATGAGGCTCTCAGTAACCATGCCAAAGGTAAACCTTACATTATATTCTCTCTTTCCCTCTATCTTTATGTATACACACACGCAAACACATGTATGTATGTGTATGTATGCCTATCTGCCTCATATGTATAAATAACAGACATACATACATTATTAAACATATTGAAAATATTTTATAATGTAACAACTGGAAGGACTACTTCGGGTCTAGTTGTGATTTGCTAATACTGACACTCCTTTTTTGTCTAGACAAACCAATAAAAAAGATAACTAAGAAAAAGTGAAGTAGAATTAAGATGTTAAAATGGATTTGGATAAAGCAACTTAGTTGGAGTAAAAAATTCTGATGTTAATAATATGTTTGAAGTAGCATTCATGAAAAAAGAATAACTTACGAGAATATGTTCAAAAAAGATTAATACCTTGTACACCATTTCGGATTGGTTATGGGTTTTTCATGGAAGGTAAGACTTGAGAAAGAGGCAGCTGAATCAATACTTGAGGAGAAATAAAAACAGATGTGATGACACGACAATGAACACAAAGTTGGCCCTAAAATATGTGTGAGTGGCCAGAAGACTTCAACAATCATGCATATGCATGTATAGGCATCCATTTATCTATTACATCCACAGAAATTGAATTTGCATATTCATTTTTAACGACCACAGAATTCCATTTTTCCATTAATTGACATAAATTTTTGCAGCCTTGCATTTGCACAAACTAATACGCTCGAAAATTTGTCGTTTAACTTCTGAAAAAGAAAAATAACCAGAAAAATTTCATGATTGCACTCTTCTTTTTGTTCTTTTGTATTTATGGAATTCTTTTGGATGGGGATGATGCTTGCTAGAATGCAATGTGTGTTAGAACATTTGTTAAAGACTTGAGGTTGTAAATGTCCCTCCTTTGTCCCTGATTTAATAGCTATTATGTGTAAACTGTTTCTCTAGGTAATGAATGATTTTGATGTTTTTTCTAGCAGACAAACAATCAAATTGGGGAAACAATACAAAAATTGGAAATAGTTAAATCAGCATCTTCAGATTATATAAGCCAATGACTGGGTCTAGCTGCTTTACCATTAAATCGTTATGGTTTGTTTACCCAAACAATGTCCTCTCTTATCTCCGGTCATGTCATCGACCGCTGCAATATATCCAAATACTTGGCTGGTGTATGCAAGTGCCATAACATTTAATTTTTCCCCTTACCGTCTTCCCCCCACCCACTGCATTTAGCATTTTTAAAAGAACCTGGAATTATTATTTTAACGCATATTGTCAGAGGCAAACTAACATTCATGTCAATGTTTGTTGGGGTTTTCTTTAGGAGGAAGAGGGGGAGAAAGGGTGGGGGTGTTGAGGTGATTGATGAGTGTTCTCACTTTGGAAGCATGTAAAATAAAACCACGATCTCGTGTGATGTGTTCTCTCAGACAATCTATTGTGCTTTTATGCATGTTGATAAATCAAAATGTTTTGGGGTTTCCAGTTGATGCATTGCTCAGAGTCAACATCTCTCTGGCCCACTACCATTGAATTGCAATTACTTATCTAGATAAGAAAATCCATCAAATTCTGTCTGCAAAATGGCTACATATGGGATTCATTTCAGAACTTCTGAAATCATGTTGTGCTGAGAAGTTCATAAGAATGCCATTAGTGACTGGCTTTAGGTCACCTTGCACATTCTTTATTCTCAACAATCACAGTCAGGAGAAAGAACAAGAGGTTTACCAGTATGTGGCTGATTTTATAGAGAGGAATAGCTTCTTTGTCTTTCCACTCCTAACTTCAACTAGTTGCACGGAAGAAGCACCTAGATCTTCAGAATGTTACTCCTACTACACAACTAAATCACTCCAGAAAAATGGCTACAGAAACTCTTGAATTATCCTTTATGCTGAAAGGCCCAGTAGCATGTGGATTTGTGATTCTCTAACTAATTTAAAAAACTAACCAAAAATGTTTAATGATCACATAACTCTTCAGAAACAAACTGCGGTAAGTTGCAAGTTTGTCTCCTTCACCACATTCCGATCTGAAAAACTTTACCTTAGGAGATGCCTTTTTACCTGTATTTTTCCTTCAATCGCTTTTCAAATTCAAGGAAATGATTTAGCTCACTGCACTGAATTTATACATATGATCGTTTGTGCAAGGTGCACCTCCAGTGTCTGTTCCCTGCCTGAGTTACAAAGTATATCATGCAAGGGTTGCTATTAGCTTTATAATCATGATGGACTGTTTCATTCTTAGAATCAACAAACCTAAATTTTCAATGCAATAATTAGAATCTCAGAAACATTGAAAGGAAGAGCTATTATATCTGTAAAAGTGGAGTTACTTATTGGATGCTCTGGTCATTTACTTCTGGAAAGTATTATGCAGAATACAAAATTCTTTGGAAGTTTTGCGACTGACAATGTGCTTTCTCATGCAGATCATTCCCATTTTGAACTAGTGATAGAGCGTCTGAAGCAAATTGCAGCTGAAGAAATGCAAAACTTCAGTGAAGCTGATTCAATTAGCTTGTCAGGAGAGGACGAATCAGAGGAAACCCCTGAAATGAATGTAATAATCTGGTTTCTTCTTGTTTTGTATTTTTGGTTTACCTTGTCTTTTTCATTTTAAGAGTATTGAAGAAACTTTGCTCAAGTCTTGCTTGATATTGTCATGACATGGTGCATTTTAGTCTAAAACCCTGTCTTTTAGTATACAATTTTTTCACCCCCTTGCTGGAATATTTTGTTAGGGAGAAAGGTCCATTACATAATTTCTCCTCCTCCCGCACAAGGTCAATCAAGTTTGCTTCTCAGGTTTATCGCCTGTAATTTAGTTAGATTGTTATGTTCTTCTTGTGGAACCTCATTCTTTAATTAAAGATACCATTTCCATTTCGTGTTACCTGATTGTCATGACTTTACATGCTGTCAATATACACAGGATGAAGATGCAAAGTCTGAGGAAATCATCGAAGGAGCTGTATACCACATGGAACCAGATTTTCCCGAAACTCAAGAGTCCTGTGAAGTCGTATGATAGTGAAGATGAGATTTTCCGGTGGAGTCATTATAAGAGTGAAATATAACTGGCGAATGATTGTTATGGCTAAATACTAATCAGCCAATGATTGTTATGGCTAAATACTAATCATCTTTCTAACTTGTATAACTTAGATTCTTTATCCTTTTTCAGTTTTTCTCCTATTATCTGATAGAGTGCCAGGGAAAGTTTTTGTGCTAGGATTAATCTGACCTTTTATGAAAATTTTTGTGCAGGGGGGCCATTCGATGCACGACACTTGTAAAAATAATATTTGAGTTTAAACTTGGCACACATATAAATTTGCTTGTAAAAAGAATTCATACAAACGATATAAAAAAGATCAATGTATTTTGGTATATAAAGTTTTGATTGATAGCTATACTTTTGAGTCAGATTTTATTTTCTTTTTCCCCAGACTCTGTTTTAGGCTGAGACTACCCCTTATTTACATGATGGAGACCTATCACTGCTGATATGTGATGTTTCATTCTGGTTCATTCTGCTGAAGCTTTACTTAAAAAAAATTCAGAATTTATTAATTCTCACTTTTAAAATTTAGATATACATTGTTTGCCCTTAGTTTTTTTCGTGTTAGATTGGGAATTCGATTCTGACTACATTGCTGTTTGTTGTTTCAGATATGGTGTTCGACTCTTTGTTCTTTTAATCAAGAAATCATTCTTAGAGTCCGTTGTTATTTAGAAGTTTAGACAAATGATTATTCTTGCAGTAGCCAGTACTCTATCTTCTGCTTAGGCTGCATTTATTGTTACTTCAAGATTTCTCATCGTTGTGTTAATTTTCTCACGAATTTTTTTAGCATTGGGTAAATAAAAAGGAAAATATGAACTTAATTTAATACGGAACATTTTCTATACATTTTGTGACTAGTATATTTAAAGAATATGCATGTTTGTAAAAGATTAAATGTATGTAAGATAAATAGTTCTTTTTATCATCAACAAGACTTGTATCCAAATCAAATTGGTGCAACTTATACTTTTACGAATTAATTAAGCTCCTAGTTTAAGACACGAAAGCTTAGGTTATTTTTTTGTTTGGTAAGTAATTTTACAATAAGGCTTCTAATGGATATTACGAAGGATTTGATGCTATTTCATGTCCTCCAACTTTTGGGAAATTTTACAATAAGGCTTCTAATGTGCGAGAATTTTCTCCAACTGTATCATGGACTGCTTTTAATACTTACTCCTATTATTTTCTATTAATCCTCCACATAATAATAATAATAATAATAATGACAACAAATTAATACAAAAATTTTAACTGGGCTACTATCCATCTAATAAAAATATATCTTAGGCCTTAACCCAAAAAGCCCATTAACCAAAATTCTTAATGCCCCAACAAATTTCAAAATGACCACCATATCTGCATTTCTCTCCTCTCCTTAAACCCTCGGGAACCTGCCCTCAAACCTCAAAACCTTCAGTCCTTCTGTGCTGAAACTCCCAAGACTAATCCCCCAATCACACAAAAGGGTTCTCATAAATCACTCTCTTTCTCTTTCTCTGCTGATATTCCCACAGATAATATCTGACAAACATTCCTACATATGCTAAAAAACTTAGATTCTTGCTAAAAATAGGTTCTTTTGCCAAAATTTGCAATGAGATCAATTAGAGCTTTGAGATTACTAACCTCAATATCCTCAAAATTGCAGAAAACCCATTTGAATTATCCCTTTTTACAACGTTTCTACACTGCAGAAAGTCAGCAAGAATTCACCACAAGTAGTACAGAAGAGGAAGATGACAACTCCTCATCAGTGTTTGATAGCTCAGAATACACCTTGAGTTTGAATTTATGCAATGAGTCCGAGGCCGAAAAGGTTAAAGATGGTAATCCCACTTGGGATGAGAAGTATAGGGATAGAGTGCACAGAAAAGTAAGGTGTTTGGAGAAGAGATTAAGAGTTCAAGAATTTTGAAAAGAAGTGAGGAGAGGAAGAAAAATGCTGCTGTTCTTGCAATGTCTCTTCTTGATGCAGCGGTTCGGTGGCAGGATAAGGAGGAAGAGGAGGAGGAGGAGGAGGTGAAAGAAGTGAAAGTGGAGGATCAGATGTCTTTGACTGTTGGAATTATTGGGGCTCCTAATGCTGGGAAGTCTGCTCTTACTAACTATATGGTGTGTCACTTGCTACACTATTATGTTTCCGTTTTCTCGGGTGTGTGTGTGTGTTTTAATGCCTGAGTTTCAGTGCAATTGATTGTCTGTTATTGTTCTATTTTACTATGGAGGTCATATGATTGATAAAGGAAAAAATGCATGTGAGTGTAGATGACTAGTGCTATGATACATTAGATTTTCTTTATTGACCATTTTGTATCGATCAACTTGGGAATAGGGGGGTGGTTTGAGGAAGTCCATGGTCCAATTCTTTGTTTATACAGATTTTGGATCATGAGGGATGAGATTCCTATAGGTAAGTACGTTGTAGATTGTATTAGCTTAAAATCCTGTGGACTTCATTGGGTTTGTATTAGTTTGTGTGTGTTTGTCTAGTTTCGTTGCAAATTTTAATCTTAATGTTCCACCTGTTGATATGTAGACTAATATGTTTATATTCTGTTGAATTAGCTGTAATGTGGTTGTTTTTTGCACCCAAGAACCCTATGTCTGTATCTTTTTCCTTGTCATAGCAGAAAAAATTTGTAGGTAATATGAGGGGTGTTGGTGAATCAAAATGTTCGTGATCCGTTCGCAAATAGTTCGGTCAAATGTTTGGCTAGACTCATTGACCAAGCGAGCTGAGCTCAAGCGGCTCGATTAAGCTAACGAGCCGAGCCCGAGTACTTTTGTGTTCGGCTTGTGAGCTCGCCGATCCTAATTGAGCCCCATATATATACTATGTATTTTTTATTTGTATGCATAATTACAAGGATAGTAAAGGAATTTTAGCATAATTTGATATTTACATTCTATCAATGGAAAATATTCAAGGGCGATATAATCAAATTATATTCTAAGTTGATCCTACACGAGCTGAGCTCAAACTTATTGTATTTTGACAAGCTCAAGCTTGAACTTTAAATGAATTGTTCGATCGAGCTCAAGTTCTAACTCGAACTCTTGTAAATGTCAATATTCAAGCTCAAGGTCAACTCGTTTACACCCCTAAATGTGATCACTAACTCATTGAAACCGTAGTCACCCGATGCCTTCTAAGAGTATTGTATGCACCTCTTATCCTGCATCTAGAAGAACAGAATTTCTTTGGTCAAAATTTTGCCTTATGAAGTCCATTAAATATGACTTGGGGTGCCCGTTTTTTACTGGATTTGCAAACTACCTTGAGCATACTGTACATTTATGTGGAATAATAAAAGTGAATTTTGGTTATTATGGTTAGTCCCTAGAACTGCTTTTGCTAATTTTTTTTCCCTTTTCAATTTGGATTTGGCTTTCTTTCTTGCAGCTTGGCGGGCTGAGACAAAAAATGTTGTTCTTTGTACAATTGTAGCTCTTGTTATTTTAACTTAATCTATGTTAGAATTTTTCTATCTCGATTTTATATGCTAATCTTAAAATGAAGGATTCAAAAAGTGTCCATGGAATTTAGAAGTTCTTAAATTTTTCATCATCATCTTGCTGGCTATTTTGTCTACCTCTTATTTGCATTCTTGAATTTCCATAAAGTTAAATAGCTCTGCATACTTCCTTGTAACGAGGATTATTTCTGGAGTCAACAAGCATATGGTCCCTTTGTGTTTTCTTTATAATTTCTGGGAAATTGCTGGGCTTCATACTATTAGAAAAAAGTTATGTGGTTTCCCTCCACCCAAAAAAGAAAATAAAATCAAAGACCGACACAGATTGATTTAACAAGTTAATGATTCTTACAAAATTAACATATGCTTGTTGTTTGTTTTTGCATGTTTTAGGTTGGGACATTTAAGGTTGCCGCTGTTTCAAGGAAAATGAATACGACTACGCATGAAGTGCTTGGAGTAATGACTAAAGGACATACCCAAATTGTATGTTTCTTTTTGTATAAATAGATCAATTGGCACAAGGTTAATCATATTCGTGTTGCACGTTTATTTGGTATCAACATAAGTAGTTAAATTTCATAAGGTTAATAATATTTGTGAATTTGGTGTTTTGCCTTATTTAATATTTTTGCACACAAGGCGGTCCTAGATTTTGGATGTGGTTCCAACCTTTTGATAACTAGGGAATGCTATTTCATTTTCTTTACAGTAAAATGCACCAATGGTTACTAAACTATTAGGGTGTTGCATACAAGGTCATAAACAAGGTGTGTCTGGGGGAGTCACTTCCTTCTATTTCTATGGTGATTGCAGGCACACACTTAAGTAGTTTAATGACTAAATTTGCAGATTGATTACTGCAAACACGCACTTAAGGTAGTTCAATAACCAAATTTGCAAAATAAGACTTTAGTTCAATGACCTTGTATGCAACAACCTAATAGTTTGGTAACCATTGGTCCATTTTGCTCTTTTCTTTATGGTGTATTCTTTGTAATTTATCCAGTTAAAAACCAGAAGTACAAAACCAATAGGCTTCATTATATAATATATATCCTTCTGTCCTGTAAGTGGTCACTTTAAGTTTGCATATTGACCTCTAATTTTATTGAACATGTATAGCTTATTCCCATTTATAAATTGATTATGTAAATATGGTTTGTGTGTTTTCATGATAAAAAGGTTTTCTGATTGATTTATTTTGCAGTGTTTTTTTGATACTCCAGGACTTATGTTAAAGAGAAGTGGTTTCCCATATAATGATATGAAAGTTCGCATGGAAAGTGCTTGGAGTTCAACTGGTTTATTTGATGTGCTTGTAATCATATTTGATGTCGATAGACATCTTAAGAGGTAAGTTTTTCTTTTCTCCTTTGCTTTTGTTCCAAGTAAAATCATTTGCTTTTCCTCCTTCTCATGCTTCTTCTTCTAAGAGTTATTATTTCATTGGAGATTTAGAACAAAAGGTTTTAATTTTGTGCTCATTGAAACAGTCAACATCATGCCTCCATTTTTTCCAGATATATTCAGACACTCATACTTCTAGTGAATTTTCTAATTTGGTTATTTAAGTGTCAAATAATGTAATTTGTCAATTTTCTGAAAATCTAGTTACTTCTCCTCCTCCACCTCCCCCCCCCCCCGGGGCATGAGAAGGTCTTGTGATTGCTTCTTCTTCTTTGGGCACTTATTGCTACTGGAAAATTTTGCCAATGGGATAAAATCAAAATTTCCGTTATGGTGAAAGAGTCTGTGATCTGGAGTGGTTAGATTCCTGTATTTCATTTATTTGCTTGGTTTTGCTATTATTTCCATCTAGAGAGAGTGACTATGATATTAGCACAGATATTTAGACACTCGAAAGATGCAATTAAGTGCTTGAAAAGTCTAATGATATCCATTTTAGGTCCTAAAATGATTATTATCTTTTTCCAATATCCTTATTCAAATTCGGTTTCTTAAAAGAATTTTGGTTTGTGACCTTCGGCTGCCCCAAAAACATGCTCTTAATAACAACAGGCATGATGCAGGTTGTGCTCATGCTCAGCCATCAGTCTTACTCTGTATTAAGCAAGAATGCTAATATGTAGTTTTTTACCAAAAGCAAGTGGCTCTCAGTTGTGAATGAACAATCTTTTACACGAACTACTGCTGAGAAAGCAATTCTATTTCTGAGTCCCCCAAACTCCATTAAGTTGCGAAATCCTTTTGGAGCCGAAAACCAATGCAACCATATTTCCTAAGAGAACCAATGCAACCATTAGTTGGCTCTGTGCTGCTTGTATGTTTCTTGTACTCTTCTACATCTCAAAAAGTTGGTCTGTTACTTACCACACATTACACATATTTAGGCCTGACTCAAGAGTGATCAGATTGATTGAACGAATGGGTTCTCAAGTTAATCCAAATCAGAAGCGTGTATTGTGCATGAATAAGATAGACTTAGTTGAGAAAAAGAAAGACTTATTGAAGGTCGCTGAGCAATATAAGGATCTTCCTGGATATGAAAGGTAATCACTAAGCTCCTTTTATTTATTTATTTTTTAATTTGGTGGGTCAATGCTCACCCTTATCTCTTAATATTCACTTATCCAGTAAACAAAAGGGAAAGCTTTTAACTGTTTGTATCTGCTTTGCTGCCTTGTCCTTATTAGGTACTTTATGATCTCTGGACTGAAAGGATCAGGAGTGAAGCAACTGACCCAATATTTGATGGGGCAGGCATGTATTCATTCTCCTTTGCTGCTATTTGAATTATCTGCGTATTAATTTGTTTATCCATCTAAAGTCTTCTTTATCCTCTCTTCTTTCTTATTCTGTGTACGACGATTTATATACAAATGCTTCTTTTTCAAAATGGTTTGCTAAGAATCTGATTCAACAGACACCACTCAGAAATTTCTGCAGGCTACACTTATATTGCTTATCAGATATCTACAACTTTCTGGGAAAGAAGCTAGTTCTTGTGTCTTATTTATTTTGTTATGATAATGTTTCTCTATATCAGTTCACGAGCAGATAACACTCTGAAATCATTCCTCAATGTAATGTGTGTAGTAGTGTTGAAAAATGTTGCTACATACAATAATATGTCTTTAGTTGTACATACTAGTTTGGTTTGGATTTTCTGTTAAAAAATAATGGAAGTGACTAAGGAGAGTCTTCTGTCACAAAGTACTATCAACTCTTTCTTCCACCCATCCATGCATCTCTTTGCCCCATTCGGACCACCTAAACTTTTTAAAGCTACCTTTACCTTCTCAATTAGCCTAATACAATATAGCATCTAAATAATTTTGATTGTCTCTTGAGTTATTAGCACTTGAAGAAAAAGTTCACTTAGGCTACCAATTTCTTAATCTGAAAGAAAAATATGAGTTTCAGGGATATGTTCCAACAGAAGGTGTGTACATACAAGCATTTATGTATGACATTGGATGCATGCATACAAAAATTACTTGATGGAAGTGAGTGTTTCGAGGATATGGTTGAATTTTTTAGGAACAATTATTTTGATGAAATTGCTTAATTAAAACAAGGAGGCTTCAACTTCTAGCTTAAAGATGCATTTCATAGCTTTGTAATTCCTGAGTGAAGGAACTTCGTGGTTAGTCATACTACCATATGGAAGACAGAGAACGTTGAGTGCTACTATTCCCTGTATTCTGGTTTTGAAGAATGCTAATTCATGATCTCCTGCACTCCTGATGAATTCTAGTTCCTTGATGTTTTGTTCCTTAAATTCTGTTTCTCAGCATCTAATTTCTTGTTTTGCATGATTAGGCAGTTAAAAGACCATGGGACGAGGATCCATTCACTCTGACTGAAGAAGTTATGAAGAACATATCCTTAGAAGTAGTGCGGGAAAAACTGTTGGATCATGTACATCAGGTAGTGCCTTGTGCTGCAATTTAACAAGTGGAACATGTTTATTTATCTGGATATTGGAATTAAACTTGAATTTTCCACTTTAATTAGGGCATTTATGCTGTTAATTAGGAAATCCCATACAACATTGAACATCGGTTGATGGACTGGAAGGAGTTGAGAGATGGTTCTCTCAGGATTGAGCAGCATTTTATCACTCACAAAATAAGTCAACGCAAGATTCTTGTGGGAAAGAAAGGTTCCAAAATAGGGTAATGTTCTTTTGGGTACAAAAACTGCTTTTGACTGATTATTTTCTGTTTGTTCTGTTTCAGAGAAGACAACTATTGGCTAGTTTTGTTTAATACTTGCTCAATTTGAAGTAATGGAAGCTTAGGCAAATACTGTAGCATGCCATTTGATGACTATTTTTGTTCTTTTGGTAACAATAGGTTAGCCTTTTGCTTAATTTTTGCTACAGCATATGCATCGCAGTTGTAATTTAATTAATTTCCATCCGTGCGTGAATAGATTGTTCGCATGTATAATTTTATGTCTGGTTGTTTGGTCACTATTAGCTTGTTTTCAATTTCTTCAGAGATACTCACTGGCTAGTAAAAATTTTGGGGTTATCGCAAGTTACCCAAACATGTGCATTGATGATTAAAACACTTAATGACCCAATAGAGTGTGTGAGGGTTAAGTTTTGAGCTTTAACGTTCTTTAACATAAGTTGTTTACATTCACTTAGTTCCCATAGTTGGTGCAGTTTCTGGTATTGCTATATCTTTTTCCCACATGTTAATCTTTTCTATTGGTTTTCTTTTTCAATGAGCTCTTTTCCTGTCAATGACACAACATTCAGATGGTACCTTGTTACCTGAGTTTGATTCTTAGCTTTCGAATTTTTTTTTCTAGGATTTTAACTCTGTTAGTTAATTTTACAATATGACAAATTGTATTTTTGTTGTTTGGTGCAGAAGAATAGGCCTAGAAGCCAATGAGGAGTTAAGATCCATATTCAAGAGGAATGTCCATCTTATCCTTGTGGTGAGAGTCAAATGACAAGATCAACCAGCCATCACTATAAAGGAAAGCCTAGTAGATTATATCCTTCTACCCTGTTGGTTCTGTACAAGATGAGGCTGGCTAACTGGTGTGCTTGGGCTCGTCAGAGGGTTAACACAACTGGAGTGCTGCAAGGCAATGCTAATTGCTTTTGGGTATATGGTGATTAACAGATATAATTTTTAGAGGTACCCATCTTTTGTCATTGTCATTTATGTGCATGATATTTTGGGGAAAGGTTCTCTTTACGTAATCCATTGAGCTTCTTAAATTCAGGATAACTCAGCAACCCTTGCTTCCTCGATCTCCTTATTCGTTTTGGCCAGTGTTGTATCTATGTAAGAAACACTTGGAACGTCCAATTCAAGCTCCTTTTTGCTTTTTTCTTTTTTCCCCTTGAACTTTCAGTATAAGTTTTGGTAGAAATTTTCAGTTTGAGGTATCTGGAGGATTGTTTTTATGTCCAGAATGTAAGATAGATAATGTGACGCAGCAAAGCTGGATCCTAATTTTTATCATTGTCTTTTAAACTGAAGATATAATGATTCTTTTCTGGGAATATTAGAGTACCTCTAAAGCTCGACTGTGTTTTGGTGTACATCAAAGTACATATTGAGATGATCTTGAACTCTGTCTAGGAGTTTCACTATTAAAGCTTTGCAGTTATTTCATTCTAAAGCACATGATTCGTTGGAAATATTTAGATAGATCAGGTTTTTATTCCATTGGTATGTATTAAATTAAATAGAATAAATAACATCAGTTGATGGAAGTAAAATTTTATAAAATTTAATTCTGATTAATGATTAAAGTCGGGTCTATTTAAATATTTTTGTTTTCTATTTAAGTATTTTGGCTCATTCAATGCCAGCCAGGCAGGTATACCAATCAAAGCAATTTTATTATTAATAGTTTTCTGTAGGCCTCTAGTGTTGTAGTATTTGTTATCGTGAGGTCTACCTTATCAATTGAAAAAAAGACCTCTGCTCCCGTGACTATGAGTATTATCTTCATTCAGATGTCATGAACAAGAAAAATATAAATGTTCATATATAATTTCCCTTAATCCAAAATTACTAGTAAATCGTAAAATAAATGAATCACAGAACCGATTTGGAGTGCAAGAGGATCAGGCGCAAACTGATTTTCTTTCCTATTGGATTTTGACACAAGTCGAGGATTAATTAGAGAATTTGGATACTATTGATTTTTCTCTAATTTGATTATAGAAAAAATGAAAAATAAGAAAACAAAAAGGGTTTTTGGGACACTTTCTGTACTTAAGTTTTCTTTTGGAAGTTCTTGGTGAAGGTTAGGCTTTGTTGGGTTATTGTTCTTTTTGAAAAATTTCTTCAAAAGATTCTGGTGCAGTGGCAGTGGATCCCTTCACTTAACGATCAGGAATAACTAGAAATGGAAAAAGCTGTTCAAAGAAGGAAAGGGCAGTTGTTTATTGATTGATTGATCAGAAGAGGAGAAGAGAAGAATACAATGGGTGTGAGTACAAAGTTCAATCATAACCCACTAGTTCAATTCCCAAGCTATTTAATTGTCTTTACAAAACTTAACCGCCCCTACACAGAAATAACTACCCAAATTCATTAACTTACCAGCTCAGCTCACTTCTGCTAAGTCAGCTAACTAACTCTACAAGTAACAAAAAATGTTTACAACTGAAATGAATAAGCCACTAACCAATGAACTAAAATCAGCTAAGTAACATATTATTGGTGCATCAATGCCTCCTCTCCAAAGGATCCTTGTCGTCGAGGATTAATGTGAGGAAACTTTTGGTGAAGATCATACCAATACTCCCAAGTGACATCTTGTAGAAAGGAGTTACTCCACTGAATTAGCACTTTTGTAGTTCCAAAATTGTCACTAGTTCCACTAACAGTTGCCCTCGAGAATTGACTTCAGCTGGAAAAGAAGGAAGGACCTGGTGGGAACCCAACTTCTTTCTCAACAAGGATACATGAAATGTGGAATGAATCTCAGAATTTGGTGGCAGTTGCAGCCTGTAAGTAACCTGTCCCATTTTCTCCACAACTGGATTAAGGGCCCAAAGTATCTTGGAGACACTTTCTGGCAGTGATGAGACCTCAAAGAATGCTGCCCTATAAGGCTGCTGCCGCTTGACATAAACCAAATCACCAATGTCAAGCTGCCTATCTGCAGCCTGTTTCAGGTAATTTTGAGCTCTATGCAAGTGATGTTTGAGTAGATGAATGGCAGCTACCTTTGCAACCAGACTTTTATCTACTGAATCCACAATAGAGACTCCAGGAAGATAGGGATGATGGTTAGGAATAGAGTTATCAATTGTATCGTGTCGCAGCTAATTGTGTCGTATCATATCGTATTCGTATCAAAAAATCTCAACTCTAATCCTACCCTATTAATAATCGATTTGTGTCGTGTTGAATCTATTTATAGTCGTGTTCAACTTATTAAACCCATTTAGATTTCATTAAGTCATTTCATAAATTTGTAGAATTGTAGAGTTAGACCAACAAATAACCAAAAAAATCTTTATTTGTCTTTTTTCATTCTCTGTATATAACTTAAAATCACAAAACTGAGCAAATTATGTAGCACAATACGTAATAAAAACTTTTAATCAATAAGTATTTAAACCGTAGACAAAAGAAAAAAGTAACATATTTTGTTTAATAGTCATAAAAAGATAACCAACAAGGCCTATTAAAAAGTAGAGGATTTCAACCATAGAGAAAAGAAAAAAGTAACCTCATCTATTTAATAGTCATAGAAAGATAACCAACAAGACTTGGTAAAAAAAAATGAGGATTTCACTAATAAAATTGTAAAGAAGCTAGCATTATTAAAAAAATAGTATAAGACTAAAAGTCACGATATTATTATTATGGTCGAACTTCCAATTTCATTTAGTTTCCATTCCTCTTTCTTCAACAAAACTCAAATTCGAAAAGTTATTTGCCACCTTGAAGAGTCTAAAACTTGCAAATATGGTTGAAAACTATTAGTATTAAAAAAAAGATGAATATATATATTATAAAAAAAGGAATATATATATATATATAAAGAAATAAAGATTTATAAGTATACTTCAAGATTTAATGCTTTCAAATGCATTAGAAGCATTAACAGACTTGATAGGCATGAAAATAATGTTAAGATCCACGATATAGTTCATCTAATTTTAGTTGTGTAGTTACTACAAACAATAAAAAAACACAAAATTTCTTATAAATAGCTTTTAAAAACAAAGAAGGAATAGTAATAAGATATTCTCTTATTACCTTCATTTCCAAATAACCAATCTCTGGTGCAAATTAAGGACTCAACAGCATTAGAAGTAAGAGAACTACGATATTGATCAAGAACTCAATCACTCGTCCTAAAAGTAGATTTTGATGCAACAGTAGTTATAGAAATGCTTAAAATATCGCGAGCAATTCTCGCAAGGTCCGGATAGTAATATTGACCACTACCCTTCCAATAAGAAAGAATGCCAACTTTTTTTTTTCTATCAAGTCTCGGTTTATCCAAATACAGCCCAACTGATTTTTTGTGCATTATTTACAGATTCTTGACTCTCAAGACTATTAAACTCCTTTTCAAAATTTAAACAAACATAATGCAATCAATAACCAAAACCACTGAAACAAACAAAAATACCATAGGAAATAGAAGTTATAATGAATAAAATAAAGAAATTTAAATTATATTCCCATAAGAACATCTAAATTGTCTTTGCCATGGTCTACACCAAAGGAATGAGAAGAGTTCTCTCCATGACTTAATAAGCTTGAGGAACTGGGATTAGGAGATTTTCTCATATATTCATCAAATAGTACAATTACTTTTTATCGAACATTAGCACACTCTTCAGAGTTCACATCATACACCTTCTTATAAGAAAATTCCACAAGATATAGCTTATATCAGGATCAAATATTACAGCCATGACTAAAACTAAATATATTAAGAATTTTCCAATATTTCTCAAACTTCCCATGCATTTACCCCGCCATATTACAAAGAAAGTTGTAAATGTTGTTCATTTCAGTTTGAAGAGTCTGCCGAACCACAAACACTTCTAGAAAGTACAAATTTAAAATACGATACTTCACACGAGAAAATATAGTGATATTATAAAATATTTCCAAGAACTTATACAACTTTTCCACTTTGATCCCTTCCTCCTATGATGGGCAATGCTACTTGAAGTTCAAATCTCTTATAGCTAACTAAAGAAAGGTCTTACGGTAATATATAGAAATATTAAGCATAAGGTATGTCGAGTACCATCTTGTAGGAATATCTTGCCTTAATGATTTTTTGCTGTCCAAAGAAGCTTGAACAATACGATCAAGAAAATTTTGTTTTCTAACTTGGGAACCTTTCACATACTTAACACACTTTCTTATCTTACCAATTGATGTGTCAATCTCTTTAATCCTTCTCGGACTATTAAATTAACGATATGAGCACAACAAACCAGATATGAAAATAAGTTCCATCACAAAATAATGCATCTTATAAGTACAACAGACTTTTTAACAAATCAACCATTACGTCACTAGATGAAGCATTATCTAATGTCAAGGAACATAGTTTATTTTCAATGCCCTATTTGCACAACAATTTATGAATTTTCCCAGATAAAGAAAATCTATTCTGGGGGGAGGCATATATGAAAAGTTCAATGAAAAGTCCAATCAAACACAAATATCTATCTGTGGTAATTGATGTCCACAAATCAGAGGTTAAGCATATTCTTTTAGGATAATCATGAAGCATGTTAGTAATCTTTCTAGATTCAATATTATGAAACTTCAAAACATCCATCCTATCTATGTTTCTAGAAATATATTTCACATTTGGATACAGGTATGTGAGTAGTTCCCTAGTGCCATCATACTCAATAAAAGTACAATGTAAGTCATGCTTTATAATCATCCAAATGAGTAACTCCCTAAAATTTTCTTAATTAAAGTTATCAGGTAATACAATCTAGTAGCTCCATCAATAAAAGTTTGTTTAATATCTTTGTTGTTGATTTTCAAACAAGCTTGAATATGTCGCTTCATATTACCTGTACCATTTTTACTACTGCAGAGATATTTTTGTCCACAAAACTTGCACTCACACATTTCAATTCCGTCACTTCCCACCTTCAGGTCATTAAAATATTGCCAAATATCAGAAGTTTTCCTACGTTTGTGAATATGTTGTTTACCTTTCATTTTCACAACAAAATCATCGCCATCTTTTCCATGTACTTGAGTTAATTCTTGAGTGTTAGACCCCAAAGCAATGTTAAACTAGTCTAACTCAATACCATATGAATCACCATCTTCTCCAAGATTAATGTTTATTGCTTCTCTGTTCATCCTTTACACAAAAAATGTCATATTAGCATTAGAATCATAAGTTGTCCTACCTTTTTTTTTTGTCAAAAATTTTGTTCAACCAAAATCAGAACACTAAATGAGATATATATATATATATAGATATATATATATATATATATAGACACACATACACAATACTAAAATTTAAACCAAACATACACAAACTTGTTCTGATCATTGGTTAAAAAATATACTATTAAAAAATCTGAAACACAGATACCAAACAAATAGGTTAGAAAAAATACCATACACCAGTACATTAAGATGCTTGATTTCTTAATAGACAGTACTTTGTTTGATCGCTGCAATTAGTTAATTGTTTTTTCCGTTATGATATTTTCAACCGTGATGCATGAGCAAGGAATATGAAACCAAAACAAAAAAAAGGAGCCAAATATGATTTAAAGTTTGTAATTGTCTGCTCAACTCATGATACTTGCAAATTAACAAATGAATGGAGGATTTTCTTGTTGGTCATGAAAAGATGTATAGGACTATTTGTCTTTCAGAAAATTATGAATGGGATGTAGCTGTGAATAGTTATGAAAGAACTTTTGGTTGGTTTCTTTTTTTATTTGAGTTTTAAACTATTAATACTTAAAATACTACTTTAAATTGATGCCATGGATAAACAAAATTAAGAAACAAAATTCAAACATACTTTATAGTACGTTACCTTGAAAGCAGAGATTAGAGATCTATTCAATAAAATACTCCAATAGGAATTGAATAGAGACTTTTGTCTCTTTGTGTTTGAATCTTTGAATCTTTAATATAGTCGAAAGTGCTAGTATCTAGAGATTAAATTTAAAGCATTAAATGAGGAAGGGTTGGGTAGGGGAACTGGTAGTTATTTTACTCAAATGCTCAAGTATTTTACTCAAATTACCAACGATTTAAATGGGTTAACTATGACATGACAACTCATTTTAAGTTATCGGGCTAATCAGATAACCCGCGGGTTAACCGGACCTGAGTCATTTATTTACGTATTGTAAATAGGTTGACCCATTTACAATCCGAACCCAATAACGTCCAACTTTAACCTGCAACTTTCGTATCAGATTCGTATTGTGTTATCGTATCAAAAATTAACAGCCCTAGTTAAGAGGGGTTGACTATATACCACTTGATAAGGAATTGTATGAATAGCTGAGTGGTAATCTGTATTATGCCAATACTTTGCTAAAGGTAACTGGGAAGCCTATGCTTTAGAATACTCACCTGTCATGCATCTCAAATAAGTTTTTAAACACTTGTTTACCACTTCTGTCTGGCCATCTATTTGAGCGTGGTAAGAAGAGGAGAAATTGAGAGTGACATGCTATAAAGCAAAAAGTTCCTGCCAAAACTGGCTAAGGAATATTGGATCCCTATCACTAACAATTGACTTATGCATATCATGTAACCTAAAAATAGTATCCAAGAATATTTGAGCCACAGTAACTGCTGAATAAGAGTGAGATAAGGCCATGAAATGAGCATACTTGCTTAGCCTATCTACCACTACAAAAATGACAGATTTTTGTTGAGATATTGGCAAACCTTCAATAATGTCTATAGACAAATCAGTCCGAATTGTATGAGGCACAGGTATGGGCAGTAAGAGGCCAGGGCTGATGCAGCATTATCTAACTTGTTCCTTTGACAGATATCACATTCTGAAACAAATTTGGACATCTGTTGAAACATGTGCATCCAATGAAATGTCTCTTTTAACCTTTTATAAGCAGCAAAACACCAAAATGACCTCCAGAAGAACTGTTATGCTACAAGTGAATGAGTTTGTTTTGCAAGGCAGCATTTGATTCCATTACTAATTTGCCCTACCTCCTAAGTTGTTGATTCCAAGTGTAATGCTTCAAGGTGGGAGTGGATGAAGAAGCAAGTTGTTGAATCACCTTCTGCAGCCTATCATCTTGTGTACTACTGTTCTGAATTTCATGTAGCAATTCAGTAGTAACAGCTAAGATAGCTATCAGGGATGCTTCTTGAAAGTTTTATCTGGAAAGAGCATCTGCAGCAACATTATAAATTCCTTTCCTATACTGTAGCTCTTAATCATACCCAACCAACTTAACAATCCATTTTTATCGAGCAGTAATAGAAATCTTCTTTGGATTCCATGAGAAACTTGAGACTCTACTGGTTAGTTTTAATCACAAAGTGCGTACCAAGAATGTAAAGTAGACAATTCTGCATCCACTTCTGCATTGCAACCACAATAGCTAACATCTCTTTTTCATATACTAAAAGTCCTCGATATTTCCCAAATAAATCCTTGTTGAAATATGCCAAGGGTCTGCCTTGTTGCATAAGGATAGCTCCAATGCCCCCACCATAAGCATTAGTCTCAATTACAAATTCCTGAGTAAAATCAGGAAAGACTAAAACAAGAGGAGAAGTCATGATTGCTTCAGTTGTTCAAAAGCTGTTGTAGCTGCCATAGACCAGATGAACCCATTTTTTTTCAATAGCTCTGTTAAAAGTCTAGCTCTCTGACCATACCCTTTAATGAATTTCCTATAATAACTTGCGTGTCCTAAGAATCCTCTAAGCTCCTTGATGGTTTTAAGAACAAGTCATTGTTGAATAGCCACCGATTTAGATGGATCAGTACTAACCCCGCATAAGAAGTAATTAGATGGCCCAAATATTCTACTTGATTAGCTGCAATCACACATTTACTCCTCTTAATCTTGAGTTGATTTGCTCTCAGAGTTTCAAATACCAACCTAAAATACTCCATGTGTTTATCCCAATCACTATAGACCAGAATATCATAAAAAAAGACCAGAAAAAATCTCCTTAAATAAGATCTAAACATGTCATTCATGAGCCTTTGAAAAGTAGAAGAGCATTAGTGAGTCCAAAAGGCATCAGTACAAATTCACTTCACAGTGGCCATTATGTGTTCTAAAAGCTATTTTCTGAATGTCGGTATACGCAATCTAATATGATGATATCCTAACCTTAAATTCAGTTTGGTGAAAGAATGAACCCCAAACAATTCATCAAATAATTCATCTATAAGAGGAATTGGAAACTTGTCTTTAACAGTATTAGCATTCAACTGTCTATGATCCGTGCACATCTATGACGTTCCGTCTTTCTTTTTAACCAACACTACTGGGAAGATCAGAAAAAGGGCTAGTACTTGGCCTAATAACTCTATTTTCTAACATTTCTTTCACCAATCTTCTATCTCATTCTTTTGAAAAGATGGATATCTATATAGCCTCACATTAACTGGTATAATCCCATCTTTTACATATATCTTATGATCATGTATTCTTGTAGAAGGCAATTCTGTGGATTTAGCAAAAATATCATAATACTCAACTAACAATTTATTCAAATTAGGAGACTGAGATGGATTTGTTACCTCTTTTCCTTCACAAACAAACAAGGGAGTAGATTCCTTAAAAGAATCTGATTCTACTTGAGCACTGATCATACACAAATGAGCTATCTCAATCAACTCAGGTTTCCTGAGCAACTGTTGCATATACCTTTTCCTCAGCAATTGAACTACAGATTGCTTAGACCCTCTCAGCACAACCCTCATGCCTTTGTGTTGGAATTCCATCTTCAAAGTTCCAATTCACATTCCCTAGGGTGCACAACCATTGCATTCCCAAGAAAACAACTTCACACTCTTCCACTGGTAGCACCAGCAAATCAGTTACAAACTCTTGACTTTGCATCTTCCATATCAACTAAGGATAGAGTTGTCAAGTAGTAAGTTTGTTACCGTCAACCACATCTACTGTCATGGAGCTTACCTACACCACCTTCATTTCCAAAGCTGCTACCGTAACAGGGTGTATAAAATTGTGTGAGCTACCATAATCAATGAAAATATTAACTTTTTTGTCCACATGACCATTAATTCTCATTGTTTTGAAACTAGGCAACATAGTACTAGTCATAGCATGTACTGAAATATGGGTCAACTTTTCGTCAAACCCCTTCTTGATCTTGATGCCCCTTCTTGGTCATTTATATAGACTACATTAGCAGTTTTATCATTCTCAACCAATTCAATCCTAAAGGATTGTTACTTTTTACATTTATGCCCTTTTTCAAACTTCTCATCACATCAAAAACTAAGGCCTGTTGCCCTTTTGTCATCTATTTCTGCTTGACGGGCAACACTCAAGACCCTAGAAGATCTTCTTAGAGTGCCAGCCAATACAAAATCAGAAATTGGGGTTGGCAACAAAGGAGGAAAATTCCTTCCTTGTTCCTTATAGACTATACCCCCAAAATTCATTGGCTAATTCCATAAGGCCTCTCTATTCCTCTAGCCTTCCTCAATTTTGATTCCTCTACCTTAGTCAAGGCTCTAGCATATAGCATATTGCAAGGTTTTAGGCATAAACATTCTAACAAAAAGTTGAATTTCTTATCTTAAGCCACTCAAGAAACAACTTACTGCACAGTCTTCAGGGAGTTCAAGCCTATTCAACAATTCCTCAAACTGATCTTGGTAGTCTTGTACTGTTCCCCTATGCTGAGACTCATGAATTCTCCCATTGTGTCATCAAAAAGGGAATTACTAAATCTTGAAGCCAATGCCCTCACATATTCTTCCCATGAAGGTATCTCCCTTGTAATTCTTGATTTCATAAAAATCTAGTGCCACTGAAGTGCTTTCTAGCATCAAGATGCATGGTTATAATTCTCACTTTTGTTTTAGCTAGTGTCTCATCAATCTCAAAAAACTGTTTGCACTTGTAAAGCCATCCTTTGAAGTCTTCGCCATGGAATTTAGGGAATTCTAGTCTTGAAAATCTAGTATGCGTCTGGTAATTAGTTCTTGGCTGCTCTAGCCTATTTTTGGAAAGGGATTTCTAGAACTTTGCTTCTAATTATGGACCTCAAGAATCAAGACCCTCAATGCTAACATTTATTTATCAAATTGATCAAATTGATGTTTAGGTTCCTATGCTCACATCTTGGGATCTAGTGCCATCTTTCATGGTTTCTCAACCACAGCTCTGATACCACAATGGCAATGGATCCCCTCACTTAACTTCCAAGAATAACTACAAATAGAGAAAGCTATTCAAGGAAGGAAATGGTAGTTGTGTATTGGTGGATTGATTAGAAGAGGAGCAGAGTACAACGAGTGAGAGTACAAAGTTCAATCATAACTCACTACTCTTAATCCCCAAGCTATTTAATAGCTGTACGAAACTCAACCATCCCTACAAGTAATATGAAAATCTTTACAAATAAAATGAACAGGCCACTAATTAACCAATGAACTAAAATCAGCTAAATAACATATTCTTGATGCATTTAACACGTCTTCAACTATCTTTAATGGTGGCAACTAGCTCGGGCCAATATAAAAGCAGCCACACCCAATGCATCATGGGCTGAGACCTTCCCAACCCACTCAAATTACTATAGGATAGGCTAGCTCTCTATAGTAATCATGGTGAAAGTTAGACCCAGGAGTTTTGGCCTGTGATTGGGCCCATACTGGTTGTTGGACCAGCCATTTCTTGCCCATCTTGTGGTGGCCCAAAAATAAGCTAACTCATTAACTGGTAGTTTTTAATATTTTGAAAAAAACCTTCACAAGCTGAACATCGTATGCACTTTCTTTATATGGTCAACATGATACTGGAACATAAATTTTCTGAAATATTATGAAGATATGTTATTATTATACAATTTGGTAGCATTTTACATTTATTGAAAAATTTAGCAATTTTGAAGATTTCATAGATTTGTATGTTTAATATAATAGCTCAATCTATGTGAAAGATTAACTAGGACAACTTTTCATAAGAGGTTTGCACTTTATGAATAAAACTCACAATCTCTCGTAACTTTATCTTCTAATTCATCAAAAAATTTTGTGACTGTTTAGTTCATAAAAAGAGAAGTTTTGCCCTTATTATTTGTTACCGCCAAAAAAAGAAAAAACTACTATTGCTTTATCATTTCATCTAATATTTTTTATATGAACAAACTCCAAAGATTGAATTCCCAAGAAGATTTTGATATTCTTGGTTGACAATGATGAAATGCAAACTCATAGCAAATCTTAAGCAAAATTGCTCATGATTTGTTAGCTCTTTCGTTATCCCTAGATATATATGTGTTGGACCCCAGTTATGATAATCATTTGTTTTGATGATGATCAAATCGTACTAACGGCTTGAAAATAAGTGTGTAGAAAAACAGGAAGATTCGGACGAAAATGATCATCCGAACACAATCAAGAAAAATAACCAAAAATTGAACAACACCTTACGGACGATGAAGAGCGTCCAAAAGAAAGGAGCTCGGATGCAAGAGAACGTTCAAAACATGACCAGACAACACCGCAGAAGAACACATCTTTAGGACGCAAATAACCGTTCGAAGAAAGTGCTTCGGACGCAAAAGACCGTCCAAGACAAGGAATCCGCAAGACAAAAGAATCGGACGGTGAAATGAGCTCGAAATGGAGAAATTTTCTATCAAAGCTGTAGGATGCATATGACTGTTCGAGATACTATTCATCAAGTTGTATGACGCATATGACCGTCTAAACCCTTAACGGCTAGTTTTTTAATAGCTAGTTTTTTTAGTGTTGGAGCTCAAATTTCACACATCTTTCATCTATAAATAACCCAAGGTCATCCAAATAAACCAATTCATGATGGGAGAAACTACTATATTCAATACAAACACTTGTAAGAGCTATTTTGGGGAGAAATAGGCTAAAATGTTATGGGTTGAATTGGTTTAGGTACTATAGTTCTCTTGGCTCAACTAGAGTGAATTAGTGTGAGCAAGAGTAGACTAGTGAGTGATCTTCAAGCATAAGAGTGGAGGGATAACAAGTGTAAAAAAGTGAGGTTGTAGTGTAAAATCCTTTGGCTCAACTAGAGGAACTTAGTTGGTGCAAGGGTGAGCTTACTTTGTGTACTAGAAGGTTATTGCCTCACCTTCTTTAAAGAGGCACTACTAGTGGATGTACTCTAAACTTGTGAAATTTGGGAGTTTGGTTTGATATTCTTTATCTCAATATTTTATTTGTTCTTTAAGTTTTGATTGTTAAATATTTATCTTTGATCATTTATGCTTAAGTATTCATTTGTTGCACAAAGTTTGTATTTTCATTAAGCACTTCAAAAAGTTTGTTTTTTAAGACAACCTAAGTTCACACCCTCTCTTAGATTGCTTTTGGGCCAACAATATGAAAGCGCTTTTGATATGTGTCAAAGTTTTTAGAAGAAAGACAGACTCAAACATCACCGGTCACAATAGAGATGACAATATATATATATATATATATACACACACGTATATATTAAAAGATTTCGATGTCATAAAAAAAATTAATGCAATAAAGATACAAGTGATAGTTTGTTCCCAAAATCCTTCATGGGTACAAGAGTTATATTTAGACAAGGGTAGGTCTTTAGTTTTTTTTTTTTGAGGCAATTAAGGTTCCATGCCCACTCATATGTATTTAGAATCTTTTGCTTTATATTTTATTTAATTTTTTATTAATTTGTACTTGAAATAGTTTGTTATTTTTAGATATAAGATTCATGTCCCTTCATTCTGCTAAAAATATTATAAGCCGATAGGCAGGTTAGCTCAGCTAGCCTAGGACTAGGGCTGAGTTGTGGATTAAACTAGGTTACACACATATTTACTGGGTGCAACTTGACCGCTATAGTGAAGGGTTAGGGCTAGCATAGGCTCGTGAATTAAATGGTGGATTCATGGACCAAGTACCTAGTCCATATAGTCAATACATGACCCGACCCATATCATATTAGGCTAGGAAAAGTTCGACTCGGTACCTAATACATATACATAGGGCATCATGTCATCCGGATACCTGCTAAACGTGAGTCGGCTGACTAGATACTCGACCCAATCTAATCATGCCATTTTTTAAGGTAAAAAAATTTTAAAAATAAAAAAATATTAGTTGGTTATATAAAGAGCTAAATTAAAACATATATATATATTCCACCAACACATATAGGCATCTAACAGTCAAAACTGACATAATTTCATGCTAGTGAACATTATAAACATCTTTTATGTCTGGAAACTTCAGTCCAGTTTGAAAAGTAGATTCAGATTTCTCCCATATGGAACAATGTATTTGTTACAAAGCAGAACTTCTTTTCAAGATAAAAGATGATTACATACTCTATTAAACACATGCAGAAGAACTAAAGTAGACCTCATACAAGTTACTAGTACTACATAGTACTTGTCAAATAACTAACATAACTAAGAAATTACAAATATTTTGCTTCCAACACTAATGTTGATGATTATCCATCAATACTAAGATACTGATGGCACACTAAAAAGCAAAACTAGCCATTAAAAGTCTGAAAGGGAAGTGTCAACTGGTCAAGAAGTGCAGTAACTGGTGTTGCAAGCCTAGGCTCATATCCAAAACCATGCAACTCACCACCGTCTGCATAACTACCACAGCTATGACCAAGAATGTATGGACAAGGGGGAATCCACATCCATCTTTTTCTGCAAAAATCAAACATTAAAGCCTTATCAGATCCTCTAATCAGAATGAGAATAAATTCTCCATGGCCTACACAATTGAACCCTTGACCATTTTCAACATCTGAAAACTGAAGGTAAAGTTGTTGTGGCATTCTTTCAATCTCCACCCACATTGTCCCACAACTCTTGCAAGGCCCAAAGTCTCAAACTTTTTGGCACATTCAGCTTGCTCTTCTCCACAGCTGCAACCAGAATGAGCTTTCCTTTGGCCTCGATTAAGCTCGGCGAGCGCAGAAACCTCCGCATGGGTGCCTGAATTTTGCACCAATGATTCGAGACAATGTCATAGGAAAGAATACTAAAAGGACTGTAGTTCATGCAATAGAATCGGCCTTGGACGAAAACCATTCGCATTGATTCAAGACTGCAGAGTCTTGGCAGTGAAGAAGTGGTGCCCCAAATGGAATAGAATCCTCCTCCATCAATATGGAAGCTTTCAGTGGTTAAATTCTTGACTGCAAATGGGGATATCAGATCATCTCCGGCAACAGCAAGATCGATTGATGAGTTGGTGATAGTTAGGCCAACTGAAGGGAAAAGCCTTGGCCTTAAAGTTGCAGGCAATGGAGTTAGAGACCCTGGTATAAGTGGATTAGATAGAAGGATATTCTTTGAACCAGCCTCTCCCACCTAATCCGACACCCAACAGATTAGGCCACCTGAGGATGAGGCTGGGGAAAAACCTGGTGGGATTAAAGGGAAAGAAATTCGGTACCATTTCGACTCGTAAGGGTCGAAGATGTACCCTTCACAGTTGATATTTCTATCATCTCCATTTCCCACATTATTGTTGCTTCTATAAATATAGCTCTTTATATTCTTCTGTTTGAAGAATATGAACCAATGGCGGCTTGGAGAAACTTGCAAGTAGAGTTCAAGAAAGTTGTTGGAGAAGAGGAGAGCATACCATCTTTTACAGACTGCTCGAGCTCGAAAAAAGGCTGGAAATGGAAGAAAAGCAATGACCCTATCAATCAATCTTTGTGGTAGTCTGCTCCATATTCTACTGTCCATCCAGGGATTGGATGCAAAGCTTGCAGGGCCAGAAGGGATGCTACTTCCACTGTTGTTGCTATTATTAATGGTAAAATTGTAGGGAAGAATGGGAATGCTAATTGGACCATGACGAAAAGTTCCTCCATGTTGATGCAATAATAGGTTTACTGTTTGGAAAGCAATATGTGTGTGAAAAAGTGTTTGTTTGAGAACTTGAGATATATATGACCTAATAAGTAATCATTCTAGCAACCCTTTTGGCCAAAAAGTAGGAGGAAAGGTTTGTGAATGTTTTCTTTTGAAAGCCATTCTATTGGGAAAGTTAAGGTTAGACAAAGTATATATGGTTGTTTCTCAATTCGGTGGAAGTGAAGAGGAATTGTGGAACAACATGTTTAAACAAGTCAACAAATAGAAAAGAGAAAGATATACTTCTAGCAAGGAAGAAAGACTACTATACTTGGAAGAAACTTGGAAGGGTTATGTATTGGAGTAGTGTCTATATATTTTGCTTTGTTTGGTTTCTTGGATTGTTACTTTTGGTGGGAAGACATGTGTTTATATAGGATGGCGAAGAGAGTCTCTTTTCTACTCTCCAAACATGGGGCGGTTCTTTGTTAGCTAGCACAGTCGTTAATTAGCTTATCATACACAAGAAGACTCCTGCCTTCTTGTTATGTATTTGTTTGTCCTTTTTCTTGGGCTCCTTTTGCTGAGAAAAAGGTATGCAGTGAAAGTCACATTGATGGTTCCATCTATCACTTCGGTGTTTTCTTGTCAAGGCCGAGGAAGGAAGGACACTAACATCAGAGATATATGACTGAAGGTGGCTCAACACAGGCACAAATTCAGAAAGAAAGCAAGAGAAACCAAAAGAACTAAGGAGGTATTTGGTTTATGGGTATGAGAGGGGGAATGGGAATCAAAGTTAATGATATCCATAGATGGTGTTTGGTTGAATACTTTGGGAATCATTCTATGGGAATGAAAGTGTTAGACAATATCTACTTTCATTTCCTACTTGTGACATGGGTTTCAAATTGAGTAACTTATTAATATAATGACACTCATTCCTATGTTAAACCAACCAAGTAAGGAGGAATGATATAAATTCATACTAATAGTGGGATTTATGATTCCCATTCCGATATTCCGATTGCGAAATGTGAACCAAACACCTCCTAATTTAAATAATCATGGCCATGGAGCTCTTTAAATAAAGTCACAACTTCCCACAAACGTCATCCAAAATTTGAGTTGCTTTAAAAATAAATTGTTCCCCCAAAAGTTGTGGTGACTTCAATTCCATGTAGTGAACGTTTAGACAATACAAATGGGGATTGAAATAAGAACCTATATATATATATTATATTATCAATTTCAATTGGTGCAATAAAGGAGAATATCTTTTCCATGAAAGAGAGATCGTGAAGAGTTGATTTGGAGCAATATAATACTACTAGCTAGAATTGGTTCTTTAACAAGTTTGCTAGAAAGTTGTACGAGTTAAGAACTTGTTAAGTAATTGAACTTCATTAAAGATGTAGAAGAGGACGTTCGTCGTTAGGATTTGGCACCTCAAACTCAATATTGGTATCTTGTATAGTATCACAGATACTGCGATATTGATTATAGATTGTCGTAATTTTCATATTTTCCATCTTGCATAATTGCAATTTAAATTTCTCATAAAAATATTTCAGAGATGTTTGGTTTGCATTCGATAATTGAAATCAGAATAGAAATTATAAATCTAACTATCAGTATGAATTTTAACCATTCCTCTTCACTTGTTTTGTTTGAATAAGGAATGCGTTTCATTATATTGATAAGTTAACTAATTTAAAATTAAGTCACAAGTAGAGAATGAAAATAAGTATTTTCTAACAATTTTATTTCTATAAAATGATTCTCACAGTAATTAATTAAATAACATTTATGGGAATCATTAACCTTGATTCTTAATTTTTTCTTCTTATACCAATAAACCAAACACTTACATGAACAAATTGAATTTAAGCTTGTCAAGTACAATTTATCTTGATATGTGTACGTAAATTTTCTAATGTATCTTAATTTTTGGCCTAATTCTTCATAAGTCAAGTTTAATTCAAATTAATTATTTTTATATTTTAAAAAAATAATAAGAATGAGAGGACTGTCTCTTATTTTTCATTGAATGGTTAGAGGCGAATTGAAGCTAAGCAGAATAAGAAAATTAGACATAATCAAGAATTAAGATAGGATCATCAAAAAGTTATCAAAATTAGAGTGTTGACCTAATTATAGAATATATTTTACATGGTGCAAATTTTTTGTTAAGTTTTGAAATTATCTATGCCTATCGCGAGCTAAATTAAGAGAAAATAGTTGCGAACTTTTTTGGGAGGGGAAAGAGATCTAGTTAATTTAGGGCTAATAGTCAAAGCAACTGCTCTTCACTGAGCTTAGACATAACCTGATTTATCTAAATTTTCAATTGTCACCTGGATCCTTATGATTGCATGATTTATACAGTTTACAAAAAGGTGCTTCCATCTAATGATGTTAATGTAGAGTACTTGGCCAAAAATCATTTCATTTTCTTTGATTTTACTGGATCTTGTTGCTATTTTTCTTTGATTAGTAAATTGTTGAGTGGATTTAACTGAATCCCACGTGATATGATCATCTATAGACACATTCACATCCCAATGCAGTGATCTGGCAGATGACAAAAGAATTAGAGTTTCAGATATCATTTGTCCAATCCCATCTCAGTGAATGAATTGAATAAATGTAGTTTTTGCACAGTTTGGCGTGAACTACAAAAGGCAGTGAAATCCACGAGGGCTTTGATGATAGATCTAGTATTGGAAATAAGAACTAGTAAGGTACCCTATTATTGAAATTGTAACGCGATCAAATTATAAAAATATTTTAAGTTTGATTATTATTGTTTTTAATTTTTTTTTTATGAGTGAAATCCATAAATCATTAAAATATTTATTAATGGTCAACATGTTCATGAAAAAAGAAGAGTTACTTATCAAAAAAGAAGAAAAAAATATTTTGGTAGTGAAACGTTTAAATTTGATCATATAAATACCACTATAAGACTACCAAAAACGTTTGAATTCAACATATAAGTATTAGTATAATCCGATGAAATATGCATGAGTAATCTATCATGTTCATAAAAAAGTTAGATGAACAACCTACTAAACTTTTTTTTTTTTCAAAAGAAAAAGAAAAAAAGGTATTTCGATAGTAAAATATTTTAAATTTAATTTTTATTATTTTAATCTCTTGTTTGATAGGCGAAATCCGCACGTCACTGAAATATTTGTTGATGGCCTACCCTGTTTCTAGAGAAAAGAAGATTAACCTACTTTTAAAAAAGTAGAAAAACGTACTCCAGTATCTAAACATTCTAAATTCGACAATGTAAGTTCTAGATTATCAAAACGTTTTAAATTTAACTATGTAAATACCACTATAAGTAACTGAAATACGCTAGCGGTTAGTGTATCCTATCTGTAGAGAAAGAAGAGCAACCTATCTTCCTAAACTTTTTTTAAAAAAAGAAAAAAAAAAAGTACTTGGGTATTAAGCATCTATATCTATACTATATTTAAAGGGAGAGAGTTCTTTTTAGTGTTTGTCACTTTATAAAATTCTAATTTTATCCTTTATTACCATCAATAATTATGTTGCTGAATCACCACTTATAACTGCTATATATAACTTCTCTTTTTGTTTTTTTTTTTACTTGATTTTTTATCTCTTCAATACTAGTGATAATGGGGAATTCTACCGTTCTTTTTAGGAAATTATTTCCTTTAACTTTAAAAATTTGTACAATATAAATATTTAAAATATATGATATTATATCGTACAAATATTTAAAATACGAAAAAATAATTTTCAAAAAAATAGTGTAGAATTTTCCAGTAATAATAATAGCTCCTCTCAGCAGTGTCAGCACTACATGCACTTATGCAATCTCTCTGATATCTCTCTTTCTTTACTTTCTCTTTTCTCTGAGTAATAATATTCTCTTTCTGAAACTCCCTTGGCTTTTGTTTGGTTTTGTTAAGGGTAGCAAATCTAAGTCAGACTTCACGCCCACCAGTGCAGTCACCATCGTCTTGTTTCTGTCAATCTCTTTAATATGATTGCCTATAAATTTACACATTCAAAAATGGAAAAAGTTTTGCTCCTCATCTTTTGGAAATTGTGTTTTCCTTCAAGAAATCTCCTTTTCAAGTAAAAGGGTTGGTGCTTAGATTTGGAAAATTATGCATTCCAGCAAGAAACCCCTTCTCTCTCGTTGGGGTCATACCAATACTATTGAGTTTCATAATTGTTTGCTTTTATTATCATTACTATTTTTTTTAAAAAAAAATGCTTTTCTGATAGCCTCTTTTGCTAGTTTAGTTAGGCTCTCATATACACTATTTCATAAATCCTAAATTTATTGAATAGTTATCCACTTATCCTAGTCTTGGAACAAACAAGAATGCTAGTTTGACTTATCTTTAGGTTGCTTAGGAATGAGAGTCATCCATTGTAAAGCATTCTGTTTAGTTTAGTACGAAGTCCTACCTTTGACTTTTTTCTTGTTTCTCCAATTTTCCTCTGGTTAACTGTAGTACTAAGTCAGTCACTTCAACTTATGTATTAGCAGACGTATTGAGCTTGCACCTCTTAGCACATAGAATAAACAAAGACTGATTGATTGTTAATTATACTTTGCCCCCTTAAATTTTAGTATAACTAACATTTTAGTTTCTAATGTTATCTTTTGAACACTTTACCCCTTCCGTTATTATAATTCAATATTTTGACCATTTTACCCTTATTCCTTTTTTTGTTGGATTACACTTTACCCCTTAAAGTTTACAAAGACTAACACTTTAGTCCATAACGTTGTTTTTGACAATAAAGTCCTTTAATTACACTTACTACATGATAATTGCAATCCTATTTATTTTAATCTATTTTTTGTTTATTTTAGTTTTATGAATATGTATTTCCTCAAAAGAAAATTTGAATTAATGTAGAATTAAATATGAACAAATGCCTAAAAGTTTAATTCAACGTATTTACTAAACTTTTTTGTCTGAATTAGCCATACTTGTGTACCTTGAAATTTAAATAGGATGCACATAATGCTTATAAATGATGTATAATAATATTAAAAAAAATAAGCATGTGACCCTTATTTTAACCACACGTTGTCACAAATAAGACCTTGAATTGGACATACAAGAATTTTTCATAGTTAGTGGAGGAATTTAGATTAAATAGAGACAACAGTATAAAATAATAAAATAGAATAGGGATAGAATGGTGAAAAATTGGTATAAACGAAGAGGTTAAATACAAAAAAAATAACGTTAGGACTGAAGTGTTAGTAATTCTAAAGTTTAAGGGGTAGAGTGAAATTAACTCATGGGTATTTTTGTCCATTTAATCAATTTTTCTAACGCCGTTAGTGTTGACCATTCGTCAAAGGGGTTTAATTTCAAAAGATAACGTCAGGGATTAAAGTATTAGTGACACTAAAATTTAAGGAGATAAAGTGTAACTAACCCATTATAGAAAGTAGGGTGTGTGTGTGTATAGACACACACCCTACTACACACACCCTACTTTCTATAATTAACAATCAGTATATGAAAACGAAGTGCATTAAGTGTGAAGACGCTTCGTGGCGCCTATAATTCACTGGTCATAAATTCTTGTATCACTAAAGGATAAGGGAAGGGGTGATTTTTCTTCTTTTTTTTTTAAAGTAGTGCATTATATATTTTTCATTTTAAGGTCCGTTTGGTTGGATATGTAAAAGGGTTTTCATTAGGAAAATATTTTTCTTGAAAAACATTTTACATAAAAAAGTTCATTTTTTATACAATTTTTTGACATTGACAAAACGAAAATATTTTTAAATATATTTTTTAACATTTTTCATCTTTAATTTATGAATGTGAGATCAAAAAAATTCTATAACAATTGTAATAAATTTTTCACATGTAATTGTGGTCAACAAAAAATATATTGATTTTGTTTACAATTAAATGATAATATAATCCAATTGTAAAATATGCATAATGAATGTTATATTATTGTGAGACCTACAATAAAGAGAAAAAATGAATGGACAAAATCCTCTTTATAAATAAGTTTAATATATGAAATTATAAAAGTAAATATTTGAACTTTAATATTACTTTTGAACTATCCAGAAAATAACTCTTACGCTAAAAAATGTCTTAAGTTATTTTCAGCCAGAGGGAGGACAATTAAAAAATATTTTATATAGGAAAATATTTTTTAATATTTGACGCCAATTAGGGATGTTCAAATCAAATTCAACCCAACCTAAATGGATTTGGGGATAAATGAGTTGGGTTATCGGGTTCCGAGTTACTTGGATTGGGTTACCTGAGTATTGTTGAGTTGGGTTTTATTTTTTAAAATCTAACCCAACCTAATAAGGTTTATTATATTTTTTTTCCGTTCTTGTCCTAATTATTTCATCTAACTTATAATTTTTTTTCTTTTTGTTCCTGAAATAACATCTTATTTACTATATTGTATATTTTTTCTTTTTATTTTGACCTAATTATTTAATTTTTTACAAAACATATATTTTTAATGGATGATCCTAAAATCATAAATTTTTAATTTTTTATTAGTTTGAATTTTTCATCCAAATAGTCTAATAACCTGAGTAATCCGCTCGACTAATTAATACTTGTACTAGGTCTGAATTACTTGGATTGCTATATTATCTGGGTCAGATTGCGTTTTGATTTCTTGATCCAAATATCTGAAAACCTCAACTCAAAAATTCGCTAACCCAAAAATCTAACCCATGAATATCTCTATTGCCAATAGAATTTCTGAAAAATATTTTCTTAAAAAATATTTCAACCCAACCAAACAGACCCTTGTTATCATTGATGTTCTAAACAAAGTATGTTATCTCTTATGATCACTTAAAAGTTGGGTAAATTATCGTAAATGTTTATGTGGTATGGCCTTCATACTCAAATTTTTTGTGTTCTAAAATACATCCATATGGTCTAGATTGAAGAGTAAAACAGACGAAAAATATCTAAACTATTAGTTTTGGTTGAAATTATGTTCTTATTCCCATATTTAAATTAGGATAAATTACCGTAAACCCCATGTAGTATGGTTCTTGGACTCATAACCCCCCTTATATTTTGAAAATATACCCTATATCACATGTTGTCTGGACTGAATGGGTTAAAACAGACAAAAATCATCCAAACTCACGATTTTGATCAAAATTACATTTTTACCCCATTATAATTTAACATCAAAACTTTCAGATAATTCATTTCTCTATATTATTTTAGATATTTTATCTTTGAATTTGTATGATGAGAAAAAATGAAAAAATGAAAAAATGATATTAGTTTATTATTACAATTAATAATCCGTAAATTCTTGCATGAAAAAAAAAAAAAAAAACTACGGAAAAATAACTTATGCAACGTTGTAGTCGTGCTTTTTGGTTGTAGATGGATAAGTGTATCATTTTGAGTATCAGTTTATATAAGTAATAATAATGGTAGATTGGACATAAAATGTTAATTTTTTAGAGGGAAAATAAATTTCCAGACAATAACTCAAAATAGGGATGTGTGTGCATAGTTTGGATAATTTCTGTATATTTTACATTCACTCTAGGTCACATTGGGTATTTAGGTATATTTCTAAATTATATGGGAGTTATGGGTTCGAAGGTTATACCGTCACATGATAATTTACGGTAATTTATCCTAAAATTAACAACTTAATATCTTGAACCCATGACTTATAATTTATAGGAAAAACGTCTTACTACTTAAACTGCATTTTGTTGTCAATTTTAGCACTTTAAAGTTTAACAATTTGTTATAGAGATTCTATGCTTCAAATTTTGAGCCCTCTTTCGCATTTTATCAATTGTATCTTATACATTTTTTCTAAAACAACTACAATTTGGATTGATTCAAAAAATTTACAATAGCCTATTCTTGTTTGCTACGTCCAACTCCTTAATTTAGAGTTAATGCAGAAAAGGTAATTCTGAAAATTAAGTCCCATATATCCATTTTCTTATTATTTTGAGCTTTAAAAATTAGAAAAAGTAAAAGTTTTAAATAAAAAGCATTTTGGAACACTAAGAGTTATGGCTTTTCTTAAAGCTATAAAAAGCTGGTCCAATAATAAATAAGAACAACCTTTTTTGTAAATTATTTGATATAGAAGTTTAATATGGTGGTCTGTTCCATGGCATTCTTTGGACTTCAATTGAAGAAGTTCAACGTTAAGGTCTGTTCGTTTGGGTGGAAAATATTTTTCAAATTTTTCCATATTTGATTGAAAAAAAGTTTTGGAAAATATTTTCAGACAGAAAATGATTTACATCCACAAGCGTAAAATGACTTCCAAAAAAGATTTGCCGAAGTTATTTTCCATGGATGTTTGCTACATAGAATTGATGTTTGCTACCAGGGCATGACATGATGAGACAGTGGTGAGAAATTTCCCTTCTATCGGCGACCCACTACTCACTCAATTTCCGGCGACACACCACCCACTCAATCTCCGGTGAACCACTATCCACGACCAACTAGATCTACTCCAGCACAACAATTCAAATATACTCAACATGCCAGCGACTTAATACATGCATATATCTCCGACAACCCACTACCCACCCAGTTTACCAGAACACCGGCGACTCCAAAACCAACTCCATTTCAGAAAATGTCGTCTGTTTATGGCGAAGTTGGAGAGGTGATGGATTTGAGATTCAAAATTAGAGTGGTGGTGTTGGATTTGAGAGTCCAAAGGGAAGGAGTCGTCATCATTGATCAGTTGGAGGAGGAAAAAACAAAATGAGGAGAATTTTGAGGTTAAAAATTTTTATTTTAAAATATTTTTATTTTGTCAATTATGAAAAATATTTTTTCATATAAAATATTTTTTAAAAAATATATTTTCTCTAAGAAAACATTTTCAATCTAACTGAATGCCACCCTAAGGTAAGTTTTTTTTTGTGCTATCTGCCCTACAAATTAAAAAGAATATTTAATTAATTGCGTCAAAAAATTCCTAAAACTTTAAAGAAGCTCATTTTAGTTCTTGAACTTCTAATATGTATTGTTTGCCCAAGCTATCAATTGACGGGAAAAAAAAAAAACGGTCATTGATGAAAATTTCGACATTGAGTCGCATTATTTATGCTAAGCATGCCAAATGAAACGTCAAAATTCCTTCACTAAAAATTAGAACTTAGTAACTATATTGAAAATAAATTTTGGTAGTCTTATTAGTTAGTGGGATAAGTGTAAGATAGAAAGTGAGATAGAAGTTTTGCAGCCATTATTTGGCATGCATGTTTATTTGTCTATGTTAGTCAGTGTAAAAATTCGTTAAGGATCTTCCGTCTTGTATCCTTTGCTACTATTTGTTACACCATATAATGAAACTTCACTAAAATTATTCTACAGAATCTTTACAGTTTATTAGGTAGTGTAATATGTAATGATATAAAATATGGAATAGAAGACTGTATCATAAAAATTCCTGTTTATGTTTTGAGAATATTCGCTTTTATCAATAACCTTATAAATTCCATCCATTTATTCTTTTATTAATGGAAAAGGCACACTTTATAGGTGTGGAATTTTAAAAAAAAAAATAGAGAGAGAGAGAAAAAGAGTTATAAAAATATAATTGTGCAATTTAAAAAAAAAAGAAATAATGAAAAGATAGATAATTGAAGGGAATAGTAGAAAAAACCCAGTTATACTAATTACGTTTTGATTATAAGAGTATAGTTGGTAAATTAAAAAATAATGATGCCAATCTTTTTCTCAATTTATATGTGGTATAAATGTAATAAGTATCACTAATGATGACAATTTAATTTGGACAAAATCATGATCCCGACAAACTATACATTAGAAAGAAGATCATGGTTGTTGCGTGCTAAAATAATTTGTAACAAGTGGTTGACGTGCCCAACAGCTGCATCAATCAGTAATACATACTTTTAAGCTTTGATCCAATTTATTGAAAAATGAATTGGTGATCTCTACTCTTCAGTTCCTTCTTCAATTGTTTGGAAGGGCCTCTATTGTCAAATTTATAATTGTTTCAGATGAATTGAGATTCAGAATTTAAAAAGGGAAAAAAAATTGCAACAAGTCAATTTAATCGCTAATCTTTTAAAATATTAGTCAATGTAGGACATTTAATAAAAAAGTTAGACAAACTAATGGTTAAAGTTATGTAAATATCATGTATTATTTTGACTGTTAAAATACAAATAATTTGAGATTAAAAAGTTTTATTCCTTATTACCCTCAATATTTTTTTTCCTCTCATTTCACTAACCTTAATTTGTCCCATTTGCTTCAATCACAATCTTCAATGACAAAAATTAACGAAGAAAATTTCATTAATTTTAGGTTTTTAACCTCTAGTCATTATGTTTTAATGACCAAGTGATATTAACGTAATTTTCACCTTTAATTTGTCTAACTTTTTTGTCAAAAGTCCTACATTGACCAACATTTTAGGGAGTAAGTTTACCTACTCCTTCGTAATATAGGGTAGGTATGACAATCGTTGAAATGACTGAAAAGTAAGAGGGCACCAATACTTTTCAATCATCTAACAGTTTGAAATACTCATTCCACAATGCGGAATGAGTAGCAAATAATTTTTCCATTTTAAAAGTTAGATGGACTAAATTGATTTGTTGTCATATATAACATAAAGGATCAAATTGAAACACACCTTAAAGATAAAAGGGAGCAAAATGGTCCTTTTCCCATTTGAAAAACGAAACCCTAAATTTCTAGACTGTTGTATTTTTTATTTTTTTATTATTACAATGGTAAACTGGTAATTATAGATGGTCAACAAGTGGGAAGGAGAGCAATAATTTGAACATTCAACTTTCTGATAGTATCATCTCTCCATTGACACAACCCGTTGACAAAGAAATTTTGGTTATTGTACGCCTCTAACACTAAAATCTTTAATCTTAAAAATTAAATTTATTTAGTTGTTTTAGTATATTAGATTTTTTTTTTGTGCTTTGCCAGTGGTTATGTTCATGTTGCCATTTTTGTTTGCTGAGTATTGTTAAAATATAAATGGGCGTAAACTGTAGTAGTACAATGGTCGAATAAAAATATTTAAATATATTTTTTTACAATAATACTCCAAAATAATTTTAATCACATAGTATCTAAAATCATAATTACTTATATAATTGCTATTCATACACTTGAATGTAAAATGTAATGGAAGGCATACTAATCTCCATTTTTGTGTCATCGTTTTGGATAAAAATAGGGTTAAAAATAGAGTTATTATACTTTGCCCTATAAAAAATTTATATACATATAGCCCTCACATTTAAAGTCAAAAGTTAGTTAAAAAAATTAGAAGTGATGCTAATTTATTGAAATACCCTCGTAATTTAAAGTTAATTACTCTTCACCCCTGTATCAATATGATGCAAAATATTACAGTTGCTTAATATAAGAATTTTTCTAATTATAGTAAACTCAACCAAACTATGACACGTGAATAATTTGACATAAAAAATTGTTTGCATACTTAGAATGAATATTTTTAATATTTATACTAATTTGTCTATTTTGGTAGTTTGTTTATTTGTTATTTATAGTATAAGTAATTACTCACAATATTATACAAATAAAATATATTTTTCTTATATTAAAAATTTTATTTATTCTATAAATTATTTAGACATATGTAAAAAAAAAAATTAGAACTTGTAATTAATCAATTACTAATAGTATAATAGTTTAATAGTAGCAAGAAATAATGAGAAAAAAAAGAAAAAATTAAAAGAAAAAATATGAAAGAGAAAATAAATAAATTGGTAAGAAGAAGGAAAAAAGAGAAGCAAAATTATTATAATAGTTAGGATAATTTTGTTCAAAAACATGAAGGAAGTGGGTTAAGTACTTATTAAATAAGTTGGAGATGTAAACTGCAACTAGGGTGTAAGTTCATAGGTTTCATGCACTTAACCCTTTTATCTAACTTAATTTGCGCAGGTTAATTAGAAATTTTAGGACATTATAAGGGGTAAAATGTATGTTTTACTATTTTACGGGATAAACTGTAACTAACCTTAACATTATATAATGGCAGTTTCGGAATTTAATGTCGCTCTCTAATGTTTTGACTAACAGTTGACTTTAATTGTAAGTCAAAAGGGGTTAAATATACAAAAATTTTGTTTCAGAGAGTAAATCGGAACATGATTAAGTTTATAAGGGGGCAAGATATTATTAACCCCAGCTAAAAATTATTAAAAATTTAAAAACCTAAATAGTTTATACTCAAAACACACCGCAATATACATATATATTGCACCTCAAAATAACCTCAAATCAAAATTTAAAGATAAACATCAAGCATTTTGCCTAGTTAAAGATTCATGAGAAAATATCAATTGATTTCTGAAAAATTCTTGATTTTGCAATAATATTATGAAATTCATAGAATTTATAAGTTCATAAATTAAAGCATTATTTTTTGAGCCATTTTGTTATACTTTTATGATAGTTTAATTATCTAAAAAGCAAAAAGCTTGACTTTTATGCTTAGAATTCGATACGATTCGGGTGAATTTGATGAGATGTTATCAAGGTATAAAAGAAAATAACTTTATCCATCTAAACTACTTTTGGTAAGGACTTTCATAATCCCCTTTTTTTTTTTTTTTTTTTTTTTGTGAGTAGGAGTTTTATGTTTACTTGAGCTTTTGCAAAAAATAATTATTTTTCAATGTTGGTTGCATGAAAATTGACATTCAAGATATAGTGGCATGAAAACTAAGGTAGCTTTTATTGTAATTTTACCCATGAAATTGTATAAAATTTAAAAATCAAGCATTTTGCTTTTCAATACATAAAATACCATGAAAGAAATACTAAAAGAGCTAAAAATAATGCTCAAATTTATAAATTTTATTGCAAAAGTTGAGATTATTCTGAGCTCAATTGTTATTTTTCATGATATTTAACTATTAAAATGTAAAATGTTTGACTTTATATTTAAAATTTTATTTGAGTTGCTTTAATATGCAAAATTTATTTTCTTTATTGTGAAGTGTATTGCGTGAGTTTTGACATTTTATAAATTATTTAGGTAATTTTGAATTTTTAAATTTTTATCATGATCGATAACAACCATTGAGGTAGTCTTCTAGTGCATTTTACCTTCAAATCATTTGGATAATAATTTTTATAGTAAATTATGATTTTATCTATGTAATTACAAGTATTTTAAATATTATATGTAAAAATATGTGAATTTTCCTTGAATTTTTTATTCTGCTCGAATTGCAACGAATCGTGTTAGAAGTTACATCCATTTTTATTTTTACATTACAAAGAAAATTATATAATAAATAAAAACTCGAGCAAAGCACAAAAAATATTTAGTTTATCAAAATAAATAAATGAAATAAATTATCAAAAAATGTTATAATAAATTAAGATATGAACTTGATAATTATTCCTATCATAATATGCGATGTTGACGTGGTCACTTAATTACATTAGTGAATGAGACAAACACTATGGGTGTGTTCGTTTGGATTGAAAATCTTTTCAGGAAAATATTTTTCAGAAAATTTTTTGGTGCCAAACACCGGAAAATATTTTTCGGTGAAAAATATTTTTCAATTTTCCTTCAATCTGGCTGAACACAACTTACGTGAATTTTTGATGTAAGTCACTATAAGAACATTAAGAGCAAATTTCATGCGGATTTTTTCAATATATAATTCATCAGGATGTATATACGGATTTTAGCAAATTTCATGTGAATGGTGGTGCGGGAAATGGAGAGGAAAAGTAATTTCCTGCACCACCATTATCATAACCCTCCACCTTCTTTCCAACTACCATCCATTATTTCCAAACCTAAATTTCATCCCTTATTCATACATTTCTTTCTCTCCTCAAGCAATTTTGCTCCATCCTTCCTCTTGAAGAAGCCGCGTGAACTAGAAAAATTCAACTTATTAAAGATTTTTTTAACTTGTATCCAGAAAATTAACCGTGCAATTCGGGAACCATTTCCAAGGTGATTGATTGATCTACCATTTCAATTTTTGTTCTTTAATCTATTTTTTTAAAATTCTTGTTATCCATAATTTTTGTGGGTGGTTTATTTTGTTATTTTCAGTTTTTTTATTTTTTTTGCAGCTATTTGTTGTCAATAAATTGTGTAGGATTTTTGCTATGTTATTTTCATTTTTTTTATCCCTAATTTCTGTAGGATTTTTGCTATAATTTTTTCAGTTTTATTTTTATTTTTATTTTTATTTTTATTTTGTTTGTTATCGTATAGATTTTTGCTATGTTATTTTGATTTTTTTTATCCTAATTTCTGTAGGATTTTTGCTATAATTTTTGCATTTTTATTTTTATTTTTATTTTATTTTTATTTTTTTTATTTTGTTTGTTATCGTATAGATGTTTTGTTGTGTTATTTACATTTTTTTTTCAACTGTTTGTTATCCATAATTTGTCGAGGATTTTTGCTATGTTATTTTCAATTTATTTCCATATAATGACAATATTTAACACCTATACTATCATATACTAAATTTTTACTATAATAAGCAAGTGGAAAATTTTGATGAAATTATATTCTTATATTTGTCTAGATATTAATTGTTTAACAAGAGACTAAGTAAGTCATTAGTTTGGTTAGGCAAAATGGAAGTTCCGGAGCATCGAAGGTGGATGTCTAATAGGCTTCTTCCAAATAAGCTAGACAGGTGATGAACTTATCACCTTACATTATTTTGAGTTTCTAAATTTTGCTTGTCAACAACCAAAATATTTAACTGAGGGAGTTATTAGATGTCCTTGTGTGAAGTGCAAAAATGAGCGACACCATGTCCCTGATATGGTGAATGTTCATATTCTGAGGAAATGTTTTAAACCTAGATACTGGTATTGGACATCACACGGGGAGGAAGCACTGCCTAAATCCTTATGATGAACATGATGGTGAAGAAGTTGATTTAGGTAGGAGGCAGTTAAGGGAAGAGGAAGAGGAAGAGGAAAAGGAAGACGAAGAGGAAGAGGAAGAGGAAGAGGAAGGCGAAGGCGAAGGCGAAGACGAAGAATAGTAGATCCATAAGTATCCTAATAGTTATATAAGAAGAATAATTTTTGTACAAGAATAATTATTTTTTGCATTTATATTCTATCTTTATGGTTTGAATGAGGGATTTCTTCATGTTATTTTTCCAATATTGCTTACATTGGTGCCATGTGAATTTGTCTTGCATATTCATGTAATTTTTCAAGAATCCTTATATTATTGCTATGTGATTTTGTATTTGAATTAATCAATATCTTACTTGGTTTCATTGGTTGTTGTAGATGCTGATAAGAGACAGTTCAAATACAATACATATATAGCATTTAGTTATCTAAGTAAACAACCAAAACTAACAAAAATTTTCGTGAAAATTATTTGGGGATTTTGTCATGGAAATTTACAGGATAATTTCCGCAAGCAATATCCCCATCAAAACCCTTGCAAAATGACGAAATTTTGATGCGGAATTACCAGCGCAAAATATCCGCATGTATATTTCAGAAAATTCCCCATCAAATCCATGCACAAATTATTATCCACGGCCTTTTTACCTGCGGATTATTTTTGGCACCAAAATCTGCAGAAAGTCTTGTTTGCTGCGGATTTTTCATTATAATCCGCAGCAAAATCCGCATGAAAACAACAATTTTCTTGTAGTGAGTTATTTTCCGGATAATTTAAGAGTGACATTAAAGGTGTGTTCGTTTGGACAGAAAATATTTTCTTGAGGAAAATGTTTTCCTTGGAAAATATTTTACATGAAAAAGTCTATTTTTCATACAATTTTCCGGTGTTCGGTTGACAAAATGAAAATATTTTGAAATAAAAATTTTAACGGTTTTATCTTTAATTTTCGGATTGCGGAATGGTTCCGCAAAAATTCTCTTACAACAAATTGCTGATTATGTGTAACTTTGATTTTGTGTCAAAACATTAAATGATAGATCAATATAGTAGTAAAATATGCATAATGATAGTTATATTAGTGTGGGACCCATAATTGAGAGTAAAACGAATGAAAAAGAATTAAAAACGAAAATAAGTTTAGCAAACGAAATTATAAAAGTAAGTATTTGAGGTTTAATGTCACTCTTAAATTATCTGGAAAATAACTTACACTCAAAAATTCCGTAAGTTATTTTCAGAGGAAGGAAAATTAGAAAATATTTTACACTGAAAAATATTTTCCGGTGTTTGGCACAAAAAAAAATTATGGAAAATATTTTCCTGAAAATATTTTCAGTCCAAACGAACACACCCAATCTCAAATACTTACTTTTAGAATTTCGTTTGCTAAATTTATTTTCATTTTTAATTCTTTTTCATTCGTTTTTCTCTCAATTATGGGTCCCACACTAATATAGACTATTATTATGCATATTTTACTACTATATTGTACTATCATTTAATTTTGAACAAATTTAATTTTTTATTAATCACAATTACTTGTAAGGTATTAATTACCATTGTTATAAGTTTTTTTAACTTGTATTCATAAAATTAAAGATAAAACCGTTAAATTTTTTTATTTCAAAATATTTTCATTTTGTCAACCGAACACCAGAAAATTGTATAGAAAATAGACTTTTTCATGTAAAATATTTTCTTCAAGAAAATATTTTCAGTCCAAACGAACACACCCTATGTGTGCAGTTTTAAAAAAAAAAATTAATAATTCAACTATCTACAGGAGATGAATTTATGATTGATTAATATGGTATGTGCTTGCTTACCTAAAAGAAAAAAGATTGATAAAAGAAAAAAAAAAAAAAAAAAGAAGGTATTATCCCAGCATCGATTTACTCTTCCTTTGTTAAAAAATGACAGTGTTAACATTAACATATTATCATATCAACATCATCATCACTAAAAACTGTTGCTACCACTCAAAGGACGCTACCTACATTGCCTGTTTAATATAAAGGTTTTTCTATGTTACGCTAAATAAAACGATTAAATTAATAAAAGATTTAAAATTTAATTTTTGTTGTTATTTTTTGTTAATGAATAATTTATAAAAATTATTATAAGTTATTAAAATATGTACCGATGACCTGTTCTAACCTTAAAGAAAGAAGATAACTTATTCTTCTTATCTTTTTTTTCACCAAAAAATAAAAATCGTTCTATATTAAAAGTAACGTAATATAAAAGCTCATGTTCAAAGTTATACAATAACTTACTTACCTTCTATCTTTAGATAAAAAAACATATAAATCCAATTTAACAACTAATGTCTACATGTTATACACAATACTTTGTTTAAAGATTAGATATTCGATGCTCTATTATCTAAGTATTACGTGATCATTGAATTTTGGAAATTGAGATTTTCATTTCAAAGATAATACTGAAAGAGTTGTTTATCATGTGGATATTTGTATGATTGGTAAATAAATCTATGGAAATGGCCTCAAATTGGGTCGTGAAATTATTCAACAAGAAACAATCACTGTTCGTGAAAAAGCATCAAATTGTGTGGCCGGATATGTATATATACCTATTCTGCAAGCATTGCCGAAGGTACATTTCATATTCAGGTCTTTTCTCCATCAAAATTGCCTTCATTACCTATACGTGAAGGTCTGTTTGGTTGGATTAAAAATATTTTTCAGAAAATATATTTTAAATTTTTTTTTGGGTTAAAAATATTTTTTCAGTTTAAAAATATGTTTTTAATTTTCTTTTCTCCGGCTAAAAATAATTACGAATTTTTTGAAGTTAAGTTATTTTCTCAATAGTTCAACAATGATATTAAATTTTAAATACTCACTTCTATAACTAATTCATTTACTAAATTTATTTTCGTTTTCAATTGTTGTCCATTTATTTTTCTCTTCATTGTGAGTTCCACAATAATATAAATATTATTATACTTATTTTACTATTACATTATATTGTATAATTTAATTTTAAAGAAAATTAATTTTTTATTGACCACAATCATTTATAAAAATTCATTATAATTATTATAAGTCTTTTAACTCATATTCATAAAATTAAGAATGAAAAACCTTAAAATTATATGTCAAAATATTTTTACTTTATCAACCAAATACTAAAAAATTATATAAAAAATAGATTTTTTCATGTAAAATATTTTCCAAAGAAAATCTTTTCCTCCGAAAAATATTATACATCCAACCGAACGGACCCAAAATGTGAAACTTTTTCATTTGTGACAGAATTACACAAAAAATGCAGTCCTTATCCTCGATGTTTAGGAAGGAGGCCAAACTAGTCCCCACAGTTTCATCAAAACAAATCTAGTCCTTCATATTTCAATTTTTGGCCAAAAAAGACAATTGACGAAAATTTATTTAATGGCCAATAATCAAAATCAAATTGACGTTGTACAAAAGTTTATCTTGCAAATGCATGAATGAACCCAACTTCGAATTTCCAAGTGATCTTTTAACCTTTCATCAAAATCAATTTTTAGTTTAAAATCAAAAATTTTGAACTATCGTTTCTTTACGGGTTATAAACTCCTTATAGTTTATGTGTGGCAATGACTGAGGAAAGCAGCCCATGAATACCACAGTTTGCTAAAAATTGCCAAGGAGATGTGAATTTTGGCATGATAATATGCATAGCATAAATACTACAAAATGTCTTAATGAGTGGAACGGTTGATTTGCAAACAGGAAAACAATTTTACTTCAAACGAAAACATGAAATATTTCTTTTGTAAGAGGCCATGATCATCGACATCGTATATTAGGAAGAAACAATATTGGTCAGTTCTAGTTGCATGTCATCTTATGGTACATTATTCTCACTAGTGATTTTGATAGATTCTATGTGTGCTATTTAAAAGAAAATTTATGAATATAACTTTAATTAAATAATTCAATATTGTTAAATTAAAAAGATTTTTTAAAATAAATTAAAGAGATAATTTTTTATTGAAAATAATTAAAGAATTTCGTAATTTTAAACATTTTTTTTATTTTGGTTATTTGATGGTAACTATTTTTTTTTATTACTTGGTGGTAGTTTTTCTAAAATTTAAAATTTCTCTTTTTAATAACTAATTAGGAAATTAAAAGAAGAGATCACCATATAAGATTGGGAAGTTCCTTTTATATATATATATACAGTTAGAAGTTAGAGTGTAAATTTTGACATTTCCTATAATTCAACTCGAGTGTTAACTCAAGGGTATATTAGTCATTTTGACATCCTTAACTTCTACATAAAACATTTAGGGTTAATAACACTTTACCCCCTGAACTAGGTAGGTAATAACACTTTGCCCCCCGAAACTAAAATAATTACACTTTGCCCCCAACACATGATTCATCCTCTAAAAAATTTATAATATCATGTTAAATGACTTAAATACCCTTAGCACTATATATTGATGTTTGTATTTAAATTTTGATAATGATGTGATAATTATTTAAAAATAATGAATAAACAAATTATATAATATTTTCATATAATCCATATCAATCTATATCTTGATCAAATTTTTAAATTTTGTTATTTCATTTTATATTATTTTGAATTTAAATGTCTAATTATAATGGTAGAACAATTCCTAAATGGGCTAATTTTCTGTTAAAAAATCATTCTTTAAAGATATTGTGTGACAATATATATATATATATATATTTATAAAATTTGTGATTTTTTTTTATATCTCTTAACATTTTACAATTTTTATATTTGGATTAATTTGTGCAAATTGTAATGTCTCTTATAACATCTAATTTAATATTTTATCACATTTTCACTCGCTAATTATTTTGTTATTATAATATTAGTTTGTTATTATATTTTATTTTTTCCTAATTCTTTTATATGTATTGAACATCAAAATTAAATACATGAAAAATCAAAATATAATACTAAGGGCATTTTAGTCATTTAACTTGATATTATAAATTTTTTAAAAGATGAAATTGGGGGGCAAAGTGTAATAGGCAATTTTTTAGTTTAGGGGAAAAGTATAATTACTTACCTAGTTCAGGGGACAAAGTGTTATTAACCCAAACATTTATGCATACTGTGCATAAATAAATACCTTAGGTAATCTTAAGTACTATCGCTATATTTACAAAAACAAAAAAAAAAAAAAAAACTTTTAACTTGAAGGACTGAATTGTTTGGGAGCGCTATGAGGGTTCAAACAATTTAGTGTTTGGAAGCGCTCTAAATTCCTTACCGCTACTAGACCACCAACAATCATCAACAAACACAAAAGTGTTCAGCTTTGCCACCAACTTTAGTGGGTTCAATTCTGAAAATTGGAGGGAGAGAGGAGGAGGCCGAATCAAAATCCCCAAGAAAAAAAAAAACACACACACACACAGAGGAAGAGGATGCCAGTAGCAAGGCCAGAGTCATCAGATTCAAGGGTCATCGCGCATGTTGACATGGATTGCTTCTATGTTCAAGGTCTTCTCTCTTTTCTCTTTCCCATTTCTTTTGCTGTTATTCTTTGTAGATGTGTAAATTGCTGTCTTGTTAATCACAGTGAGATGGTAGTTTTCTTTGTGTAATTTGAATAAAAAAAAACAAAGATGCAATTTTGAGCATTTTAAAGGATTTGGGTTTAATTTATGTGTGATTTTGTTTTACTGAACATATTACTGTTGAGGGTTTTGATTTGTGTGATTACTTGGATTAAATATGCAAAAAATGGCCTGATCAAGTAGACGCTTTTCTTGTTTAGTGAAAAAAGTAGACCCTTTTTGTTTTCTTTTGGAAAAATTAGAAATAAGTTTATATTCTTGATGAATTTGAAGGATTAGGATTGTGTGTAACTGTAGTAGAAAATGGGAGATGGTAGGCTCTACTTGAGAATCGTTGAGGAAACTACAAAAAATGAGGTGAGAGAATGCAGGGCAGATGCCTTTGCACTTGTAAATCAAACGCACTCATTTTTTGTGGTTGTATTAGAGAAAGGCCTTGAGTTTGATACTTAGAATTATTTACTAAAAGTCATTTCAGTCTCAGCCTCAGTCTCAGTCGCGTGGACAGTCGGCCCGGACAGGGACTTTAGCACCTCCAGCTGGGAGTAGGAGTCGTGGTCGACAGGTGTCATCGATCATAGGACTTCTTGTCTAGGCAAACTTTTGTTCCTTTGTGTGTGGAAAACATTTTTTGTTCCATATTTTATAATATGTAATAATTGAAGCATATATTTTTTTACCCATAATGCGTCTGATTGTGAAGTGTTAAGGGCTTTCGGGTGTTGCCAAATAATCATAAACATTGATTTGATTTTCCTGGTGGAGATGTTTTAGAAAACATATATTGTTCTGTAGTTTTTGCTGTCCAGTGGGGTTACAGAGTTATTCCTTTTTGTATGGCTGACTGGTTTTGGTACGTTTCTCTTAGTGGAGCAGCGTAAGCAGCCAAGTTTAAGAGGTCAACCAACTGCTGTCGTACAGTACAACACCTGGAAAGGTGGAGGCCTGATTGCTGTCAGTTATGAAGCTCGTAAATATGGGGTAAAGCGGTAAATATGTAATCCCCTTATTTTCTGATTATTAAACTTAAGAAGCATTTCATGGTTAATGGTCATGTGCTCGGGACACTGGATAACGGCTTTCAACACCTAATTCTTTAGTTCAATGAGAGGTGATGAGGCAAAACAAGTTTGTCCAGAAATTCAGCTCGTCCAAGTACCTGTTAACCGTGGTAAAGCTGACTTGACTGTGTACAGAAATGCGGGTTCAGAGGTTAACGACTTTGAAAGCTGTTATACATTTACAACACTTGCAGCCAATTACTGTCACCTAAATGTCAGTTTTTAAATATCCTGTAGGTTGTCTCAATTCTTGCAAGGAAAGGTCGATGCGAACGAGCTTCAATTGATGAAGTATATCTTAGACCTTACTGAAGCTGCTGAAAAGATGTTGGCAGAAACTCCTCCTGAGAGTCTGGAAGCAATAAACGAAGAAGCTGTTAAATCTCATGTTTTGGGGCTTGAAGTGGTGGTAAATGCTGCTCTGAATCTTTTTCCTTTTATTTTTCTTACAGAGCAATTTGGTCGCATTAGTCCTTGAAGTTTCAAAAGAAGAGTTTAACATCGCTGCTCTCTTCTTAGTATTGATATGTATTTTTGCTTGCAAAAGTATGAGCAGATATTATAGGGAGTTATTCATTCTTAGATGCCTTGGTCTCATACCTGCTTACTCTCGCCCTTCTCTCAGATCATAAAACTGTATGTATGTATGTATGTATCTGTGTATGTGCGTGTAACTGTGTATGTATGTATGTATGTATGCATGTTTATCTGTAGATATGGGAAAACAGAGTAAAATAGAAAAGGAAGAAATCATAGTTAATAAAGAAAATCCTGCAAACCTGCACTTATATTTTGGTGGTCGACACACCTATGTTTTAAGATCCTACTGAACCCTGTATTATAACTAAAGAAAGGTGTATACAGTAATTTGGTCACTTTCGTCCATGGAGTTCCGCATAAGTATTTACCATTGTTGCTTTCTTAGTATTATATGTATTTTTGCTTTCCAAATGTATATGTATGAGCAAATTCTTTACGGAGTTATTCATCCTTGTTTTTTTACCTGCTTATTCTTTGCCGTCTCAGCTCATGTAGTTGCTTATTAGTACAGGATGGAGTTGATACCAGAGAAAATGTAAAGAGGTGGCTAGTCAGGCCTGATGCTGATCGCCGCGACAAGTTGTTAGCTTGTGGATCACTTCTTGTTGCTGACCTGAGGTTGCAAGTTTTGCAGGAAACTCAGTTCACTTGTTCGGCAGGCGTTGCTCACAATAAGGTTGGAGACAGTCTCTTTTATCTTGCTACCTTTTATCTTAGAGCAAATAATTTGTTTCTTATCTTGAAAAGATTGTCTTCTAAAATTTAATGGAATCGAGCAGATGCTGGCCAAACTAGTCAGTGGTATGAATAAACCTGCTCAGCAGACAGTTGTGCCCTCTTCATCCGTAAAGAAATTGCTTGAAACTTTACCAATAAAAAAAATGTAAGTTTCTATTGCGAACATAGTCTTCCTGCTTCTTGTAATTCTCTTATGAATTGCCGTTCTAGATAAAAAATATGTAATCCTAACTTGATAGTGTCATTTCATATGTTTGGGATTGTTGTTGTGAAAGAATCCTTGTAGATTTATAGTTTGTTCAATACGTTTTAATATGCAGGTGCATTATTCTAATCATCAGTACAATAAACCAAATGCTTTTTTGCGGTTACCATTTTTTTTTTTCTTTTCTTTCTTTTTGGTTGCAGGAAGCAGCTTGGGGGAAAGCTAGGAACATCCTTGCAAACTAACCTTGGGGTAGAAACTGTGGGGGATCTATTGCAGTTTCCAGAAGAGAAGCTTCAAGAACTCTTTGGCATAAATACAGGGTAATTATCCATTGAGAAATCTCAAGATATTTTTCATAAGATGCTCAATTCTTGCATGAGACTTGTATCAATAGAATGTACTATGTGTTTCCCAGAAAACCCAGGCCCTTCTACTCATAATTACAAACCTAGGCCCTTTTACTCATAAAGTCATAATTTCAAAATTTGGAGGTCACCTACTAACATATTTGCTTTTAGCAGACAAGTTTTTTATGTTCATTCTTTTCCTTTGTCTTATTGATGCTTAAAACTCGACACATTTTAATTTCATTGACAAGTGCAGTTTGAGCTTTCTTTCCTGAAAGGATTTTTTTACCTTTTGTTTACTATCTATCAGTCTTGCATCAAAGGACTAGATCCTTTTACAAAGATCTTATGCAGTGTCAGAGGAATATGTTTTCTGTGCAATCTTTTGTCCTAGTTTTCCCCAGTTTCATTCTAGAATTGATAATGAAGTGAAAAAGGGCGCATAATAGGATTGTATTAACACATATATAGTATTGCACTTTCTCAATCCCTGAACATCAATGAGGACTGATTTCATTTTCCTTAACTCATCTTTGCAGTACTTGGTTGTGGAACATTGCACGGGGAATCAATGGTGAAGATGTCGAGGGTCGCCTTCTTCCCAAGAGTCATGGTGCGGGCAAGACATTTCCTGGACCTAGGGCTCTGAAAACCATTTCTGCAGTACGTTCTCCGAATTGAAAGGCAGTTATTTCAAAGCTGTTATCCTTTATCATTTTGAACTGTTGAATCTTTTGCATTATCTGTGCAACTAATATCTGAGTTAAGGCGTGCAAAGAACAAACAAACAAACCAAGCTTTAATCCTACTAAATAGGGTCGGCTGCATGAATCCTGTTACATCATTGCGCTCTGTCATGGATCATATCCTCCTCAATTCCTAGAATGAGCTATATCTTTCTTACAAGTTACCCACCAATTCTTTTCGGTCTTCCCCTACCCCTCTTATGTTGACCACTCTCTCTAAAATCTACTCGTCTAACAGGCGCTTCTATGCAAGTCTGGACGTCTTAACACATGACCTAACCACCTTAAGCGTGTTTTCTCTCATTTTCTCATCAATAAGTGCACTCCAATCTTCTCACAAATATGCTCATTGCGTATCTTGTCTATCGTAGTGTACCCACACATCCATCTTAACATTCGCATTTCTGCTACTCTCATCTTTTGCTCAGGTGCGTAATTCACTGCCTGCCCAACATTTAGACCCATAAAGCATCATTGGCCTAATTGCCGTTCTATAAAATTTACCCTTAAGTCGTAAAGAAATTTTGTGGTCGCATAATATTCTCGATGCCATTCTCTATTTAGTCCAATCCGCTTGTATCCAATGTGTAGCATCTCCATCTATATCACCATCACTCTGAAGAGCTAATCCTAAATATTTAAAATTGTCACTTATGGATATCTCTTGATCTCCGATACTTACTCCTATTCTATTCTTACATGCACTCTTGCTAAACTGAAATTTCATGTACTCTGTTTTTGATCTACTAATTCTAACATCCATTTGCCTCAAGCGTCTTTCGCCAAACCTCGAGTTTAGCATTAACCCCGTCTTTTGTTTCATATACTAAAACAATGCCTTCTGCAAATAACATATACTATGGTATTTCCTCCCGTATGTGCCTTGTAAGTTCATCTATGACTAATACAAATAGATAAGGACTTAGAGCTGAATCTTGGTGTAAACCTATGTTTATAGGGAACTCTTGTGTCAAACCTCCTGGTGTTCTTACACTTGTAACCACATCCCTATATATCTCCTTTATTAATTCTATATTTGCTACTCTAACTCCTCTTTTTTCTAAAACTCTCCACATAACTTCTCTAGGGACTCTAACGTATGCTTGTTTAAGATCAATAAAAATCATATGTAGATCCTTTTCCTTATGACGGTATCTCTCGGTAAGTCTCTTTAGGAGATGTAAGTCTCATTTTCATTATTTTGTGGTATCTGTAGAACCATTTACCTAAAGTAAAGGCATGCCAAATTTTATGATTTAGTTTTTTATTAGTTATCTATTTCGTTTACACAGTTTGAATTTTTACTTGCAGTTTTGATTGTGGGCAGTGGTGTTCCAAGTTAATTATGATGTACTAGTGGGGAAGGCACACACTATGTGTGTGATTTAAAAAAAAAAGTAAAAAGAGGAGTAAGTTATACTGAGTAGTTATTAGTGGTGGTGCAAAATGATATTACTAATGCTAGGAAAGGATAAAATAGGAAGTTCCAAGTTAATTATGATGTACTAGTGGGGAAGGCACACACTTTGTGTGTGATTTAAAAAAAAAAAAAAGTAAAAAGAGGAGGAAGTTATTTTGAGTAGTTATTAGTAGTGGTGCAAAATGATATTATTAATGCTAAGAAAGGATAAAATAGAAAGTTCATAAAGTGACAGACACCAAAAGTAGGTCTCTTGCTTTATATATAGTATAGATGCGTTCCAGTTTTGCTTACCTTTTGTTGCTACTACTTATGCTCCAGGTTGAGCAGTGGCTAAATGAACTTTGTGAATTGGAACTTAGCGAGCGTCTTCAATCTGATTTGGAAAAAAATAAGCGCATTGCACATACATTAACCCTACATTCTAGTGCATACAAGGTATCTATTTTTCTCTTTGGCATTGCAGATCCATCCATAAATATTAAGGTTGCAATGTTCTTTAGATAACATAATCATCTACTAGTTATCTTTGTGCTTATAAATTTAAAAATATTATTGTCATTTCTTGCAGCTGAATGATACTGATTCACATAAAAAGTTCCCATCCAAGTCTTGTTCGCTGAGATATGGGACCTCAAAGCTTCAAGAAGATGCCCTTATCCTATTTCAAGCAGGGCTGCGAGAATATCTTGGGTCGTACAAGCTCAAGACTTCAGGAAGTCAGCATGATGGATGGCGAATAACTGGTCTTTCCGTTTCTGCCAGTAAAATTGTAGCTATCCCATCAGTGAGTAACTTTATGTATACTGTTGTTACTTCCATTCTTTTTTCTTGGGTTTGGCGGAACATGCAGGGTCCATGTTAACTAATGTATAAGGGAGTATTGGCATGATATTTACTAATCTGCTGGATTGCAGAACTTTTAGTGGTTAAGACATTATTAGTATCTAGTTTTTACGGGTTTTCTTTGGCAGGTTCGAAGCTCTGCTAATATATACCCAATTTCAAGAGTTTGGTTGATATTGTAGTAACAAGATGGTGGTATGGTCCCTTGGGATGAAAGAATTCCCAAACTGAATTGTCATATATGATTAGAGCTTGATGTTTAACATTAATGCTGGATATCCTTTTCTATCACTGTCTAATTATAAAATCCAATGCCTTTGCTCTTGTGCTTGTTTTGCAGTAGTCTCTGCTATGTTTAGGATATTTAACTAGCTTTAGCTGATACAACACCTCATACCAGATTGAACAATCAAAATAAGCTTGTGCAATTTTATTCTTTCTTAATACTTTCTTTCTTCAACAATTCTTATGTTGGTCTTTTTCGAACTAAACCATCTTGAAGATGTTAAAAATCAGGTATGCGTATTAAACCTAAAAGGTCTCAAAATGAGAAGTAGATTCCCAAGACCAATTCCACTCTGAAAGACCTCTAGGCTTCAAAGTAGGATATGTCGGAATGATATGTAATGCAGCTTTGAGTTAGGTCCCCAATTTGTGCTATTGTAGAAGATTTTGATGAGATGTATAATCTATGTTAAGGTGAAAATTTATGTTTTTCATACCTTTCTTTGAATGAAAGGCTTTCTTGGAGTTTTCCCATTTCTTCATGAACTCAAATGTTGTATTTCTTTCCACATTTTGATAATTTTTCGCTAGAATTAATGGTTGTCATGTGTAGACAACATAAATTTAATAGCAGAGGCTGTCAGAAGTGAAAAGTTGTTCTCTGCAAATCTGACTGTAGTCTTCTACTTATTTATTATGCTTTGTATAATGTCAAGAAGCTTAACTACAGGACTTAATTGCTATTACATTTTAGGAACTTCTGACCTGGTCGTCTTGAGATAACTGGTTATGCTTGTTAAAAAAGAGATAAGGAAAAACTTAAGGTACACTGAGCAGAGAATTACTTGATGCCTTTTTCTTAATGGGTTTAGTCGATTGGAGTGCTGTCCTTGATGCAAAAGAACACAATAGTGCTCCTTGATTCACTGAGCATCTAGGCTTTGTTTTAACAGGTGGTCTCTAGACCATCTTTCAGCTGGCTTATGTTAAGAGGGCAAGGCGTAGAAACCTATATATTATTGTCCTTTTCTCCTTTCCCTTTTTATTTTCTATGCAGAAGCGTACTCCTTTTTGAAAACCTATCTTAGACTAGCAGTCATTTGTCTGAATATATGTGGTAGTATGATGCAATGAAATGGTAATAAACATTCAGCTGAAATTAGTTTGAGGAAAGACTTGAAATTTCTTTTTGAATATACTTTTTACACAAGGAGAAAGAGAGATTCCAGTTTGATAGATGGTTAAAATGTCTCGCCATGCATGGGTAGGTTAATAACAGCCACCTTTTCTGAAATCCAGCCGAGAAGGGAAATTGTGGTTGCCCTTTTATTGTTATGCACATGTTATTTTTCAAGGACCAAGGGAAGGGTTATGAAGACATTTTATGTTTTCACAGGAAAGCAAATTCTTGTGCACTTTCTATCCCCTTGTTTCAATTGCTGAAGGAATAGTAAATAAGAAAAATGGGTAACATAATTTTTGCGGCATAAAGCAATCTTTTGTTTTTTATAGCAATGAATCTGGTCAACGTGAAATATAAGGACAGAGGAAAAGGGGGCTAAACAAGAATAATAGAGCTTCTTTTACCTAATGAGGAAAATGGCATCTAGGTATATCAAAACGAAGCTCAAAAAGGATTTTTGGCACTTGCTTAAAACTTGCAAGCAAATTGCAAACTTTATAAGGTAATTCTTTGGATGTGGTTAACTGCAGATTTAGTGCAACTTGGGCTTGAGCAAGTAGTTATTGCTTGGCTATCCATCTTCGTCCCCAATCTTTACAGTGATATTGCCTCTTCACGTCCTGTCACCTTTCTCAGATTTTTAGATGTTCTTTCAGTTCATTAATTGTGCTATGCAAATGTTTTGGCAGGGTACACGTTCTATCTTCAATTATTTTCATAGCCAAAATCAAACTTACTGTTCATTAGAAGAGTCAAATGGTAGAGATGTCCAAAATGCTGCACCTTTATTTCTTTCAGGTTGTGTCCATTACCTCACTGGTTATCGCTTTTGTTTTTACATTTTTGGTTTAAATCCTTAATATAACTGAAAATGCCTTTCTCTGTTCACATTTAGGAATTGAAACCAATTCAGGAGTACATTCTACACTGCCAGAAGTCGAATCTTCTGACAAAGAGGACAAGAGTGTACATGCCTTGAAATCATATGATCTGGAGGAGAATGAGACGCAAGTGTTAAGAGACAAGGTTTGACTCATAACTGTCAGAAAATTACTCTGTTGTCTGTGACACCAATACTCTAGAAATAAGAGATGAGCGTTACATAAATTTAATTTTTATGGTCTCTTTTAGTTGCTTTTGGCAATCAATTTAAATTGTCTGAGAGAAGGGTAATTTGATAATTTCCCAAATGGAGAGATGCATTTCTTCATTGTTTATCTGATGCATGTTAATGAAGTCAAATATAGTTTGCATTGATTGGTAGGAAACAAGTTTTGGTTGACATTTTCTGGTTAATAAAATTTACCCTGTTTCTGTTAGGTATCAAATATTGGAGTATCGTTGCAAGTGTTTTCTATATATTTTCGCTGCTCTTCTCATGCAAATGCATGGTCTATTGCTTCTTTTGGTATTCAAATTGAGTAACCAACTTCGACAAAGAAGTTATTATTAACTTCTAAAATGCACAACACTATCACAGTATAGACAGTTTGACCCCATAGTTTTCCTTTAAAATATTGATCCCAAGTTTTGTTAGGACTTTAGGATCATCCTCAAATTGAAGAGTTGTTTCTCGAGTACTTCATATGATGCTTTAAAACTCAGAGAACTAACAATTCTCCTCCTTTCCCTGATTTACCTAACCCCTGTTCATGATTTATTTTCGTGGAAGGCATCCTGGCAAACAAATGCACTTTAAGAAATTGTCTTAGCTTGGGATGTGGCGTGTTTGCTTTATGTGCAAGTATTCTGGTGAGAGTGTCAATGGTCTTTTGTTAGATTGTAAGGTAGCATGGGAACTTTAGAGCACATTTTTCTTGGTCATCGGTTAATTGTTTCACCAGATACAGTGAAGATGTTGCTTAGTCAGCACCCTACGAAGGTAGATAAGATCTGGAATTCTCCCCATTTACTCCTGTTGTGGAGTTTCTGCAAGAAAGGAATAATGGGGCAGAAGTATCCTCTTCACCGTATCTTCACCAGATACGGTGAAGATGTTGCTTAGTCAGCACCCTACGAAGGTAGATAAGATCAGGAATTCTCCCCATGTACTCCTATTGTGGAGTTTCTGCAGGAAAGGAATAATGGGGCAGAAGTATCCTCTATCAAAAGACACTGTTTGAATGCTTTATCTTGTTGGCCGTTAAGACCAGATTCTATCAACTCATTTGGTGAGTTTTGATGTCCTTTATTTATTGAGTAATTATTCTTTTCTTAGTTTTTTTCAGCATTTCTTTTGTTCTTTCTGGGAAGCTTGTATTAAGTACCTAGACAGTAGACACCACCCACTTCAGTACTTATTAAGGGTATTGGCAGTCACCCATGCTAATAAGGGGTTTCTTATATGTTACAGTTTGTCAAACAGAACTTGATACAAACCTATAATCTATCATAAACTTTTGAGTCCTTCAATCCTTCCTTAATGTTCTTTACCCGATTTTAACCATTTTTATCTGTTTCCTGTTAGAGCAAATTTCTTATGCTTTTTCTCGCCTTATGAGGGAACTCTTGATTGTATCTTTTCAGTCTGCTAGTTTATGCTTGCTTTTCTAAACAGCAACAGCGACTCAAAAGTTCCTTTTCTGTGTTTTATATACTTCTCTGTTATAGTATACATCTGTTACAAGAAGTCCTGTGCACAAGTAGGTCCGAGCAAGATGGATTTGCACAAGAGACTGTAACATCATCATCAATAGGTAGCACCCTTTTATGTACTTGATACAACTATTATATTCTTCTTTCATCCTTAAGCTGTTCCACAATCGGGCTTGGTGTTTCTGCAGGAACTCATAGTTGCTCTATAGTGAATCGACCTGAGTCACGAAAAGAACTATCTGGGGAACATCTTGTGCATGTAACGTCCAAAGAACAGAAAATAAGCTCTTCTAAAGAAAAGGTTTGTAACTTTCCCTCTATTTGCTATCTTCGGTTACAGTTCTACTCGATCACTTTCCTTACTGCCATTTGCCACCCTAAAATGTCGTGTTTGTGTATCCTCAGATGTATACACACATTCATATGCAGATGCTAATATGTATCTTAATATATGTGTCTCGGTGTGTTGGCTATTTGATAGCATTCTTCATTTTAATCTAGGACTGAAAGGAAAGTTTAAAATATTTTGGACAAGATTTGAACTCATCTGTAATATACGTTAAATATGAGCCTTTTTTTTAGTAATTATAAACTAGGGCAACGTGTCCTGTCTTCCTTTCCATGACCTTTTTCTTCTCCAACTTCCCTGCCGCCTCTTTTGTAAAATAAAAGGGAAAAACTAATCACACTCTGGATTCATTTTTGGCTTTTATCATTCTTATCAGGTGACTTAGTCCTCAGATTCAATCATTCTGCGTCAGTAACATTTATGTTATGCCAATCAGAACTTGATATTTAGGAAAGAAGACTAAAGAGCCTAAGAGATCCTCGGCCCCATGATTGTGGGTATTATCTAGCTATATGTTGGTTATATCCTACTGCATGAATTTTTGCTGTATTTCCCTCACTAGCAAAAAGTACCAGGAAGTAAAGAAAGAAAATGCCCTTCTTTTCTGCACTGGGGTTTACCAATTGGAGGATGATATCTTACTCCCACTTTCCACGCATGTCTTTTTATGTTAGAATTCGAGTTGTTACTTTTATTACTCAGAACATAAGCTTGTTGGATTTTCTGGTTTGCCCAATTTTAAAATGAAATGAAAACTAATTAAGAGGAGTATTTATTTTGCCCTCCATGAGCAATTAGATCAATAGTTGGACAGTTCAGAATACTCAGCCTTGTGCAAATATTTGCACACTGATATCATATTGATTTTTTTTTTTTGGGCAAAAGCACTGAAAAAATAATCAATATTTGACACGTTTCTGGAAAATGTTTTTGCTTGATTCTCCAGAGAAAGAGAACAACTTCATCTCTAAAGAGTATGAAGTTTAAAGTTTTTCTAGGAAGATGACTGATGATTCTTGTGGCAAGTAATAAATATGGGCTGGATAAATCAATAGTAGATACAAGAGCAAAACTAAAGCTGAAAGAACAATGTTACATATCTAGATGAATTTTATGTGTTTTCTTTGTGTATAGTGGGTTATGCTGAAGAAAAAATACTGTAGGAGCTCTATTCCCAATTCTCTAGAATACTCTGATGGGTTCAATAGCTTCCAACCAAATTGTTCTACATTATCCTGCATTAGTTTTTAGTCATGTAACATCTATTATCTCAAATAGTTTCTTAGCTTCCTGATGAAAGTAAGATGGTATATACTTATTTTTGCCTTTCGTGTATCTTGTGGTAGCTTCTAGCTTTAATTTTTTTGATCAGGTAACACCCTCTATCTTAAAATTCTTTCAAAGTCGCACTTCATGCACTGCTCTAAAGTTAGGAAGGAAATCCTGACCTAGAAGCAAATGCATCGTCAACCTCAGGTTATTTAGGTTCATAGTTATTTATAACTTCTGCAAGCTTTGAGATTCTTTCTCTTTCTCACGTGTGTATAAATATCATGCAGGTACTAATTCTGCAGTCAATACCTGTTTTGAAGCTTTGAAACAGAATGAATCACCTGCAAAGAACGGAAATCAAACTGACACACTTAGATTTGATCAAGATGAACTGAGAAGAAATTGTTGGAGTTACAAGATTGACGAGATTGATCATTCTATACTAAGATGACGAATTACCCTTGGAAATACAGGGGGAGTTTAATGCTTGGCTTCGGCCTCAAAAGCGACCTAACACACTGAAGAAAGGTTCTAGTATTGCTCATTACTTCTCACCCATGAAAGAAAAATAGATGCTACCCAAATGTTGATCTGTAGATGTGTGTAAATTTATTTTCAGAAACAGTTCTAGAGTTCTTGTTCTGCTTTATCTGCTCCCTATATGTAAGTTATGTAACCAATGCCATATCTATTTGAGATACCAAAAAGAATCAAGAAACCTGCAAGTTGTAATGTGGTAGGCTTTAGGAACAATAGACACGTCGAATGTAAGTTTCAACTAAATTAGACAGTACAAATGCACATATATTGTTGGCTATTATGCACTCGAGATGAGCTTTGCAAAGATTGCTTTATGGAGATTATCTCCAACACTAATTGTTGCATCCTTTTTTCAGTAACATAGGACTTATCAAAATTCTATTTTCATATTTTGACTTTTGTGTTTAATTTAGAGCACATTTTTATCTATAGTATCGAATTTTTATCGGTTAGATTGCAAAAGATTACTGGAAGAGTTTGTCTCTATGCTTTCTTTTTTGTCGCAGTTGTTACTCCAATGTAGGATGTAGGGACCACGTACTCCAATGTTCTGAATTGACTGGGAGCATCTTTGTACTTGACGTTTTCCTCGACCTTGTAGGTGAAATACATTAATACTTGGTAAAACTCCGTTCTTAAACTCAATTGTATATCTTAAATCTTATGAAATAAACGTTGATGAAAATACAAATTTATAAGATTTAAATTTAATTAAAATTTATATATAAAATTTAAAATCGAATTTATTTAAATATTTATATATAGTAATATCATGAAGAATTAGAGTGTTAAATTATTGAGGTTTTCGCGAAAAAGTATTTGAGTAGATTTTGTGTTATATTTTATTAAAATTAAATTTTGTGATCAAAATTAAATTATATAAAATTTTATTTATATTATTTGATATTATATATTCCTTACTAAATTTAATTTATATCACAAATGTACATCTTAAATCCGGTATAAAGACTGTGGCTACAACGTCTCTGTCTGAAATTGGTGTCTACCTTATCATCTTTTCTGGAGTTGCTTAATGATTCTTTGATCTGCTGATCTCATTTCTGAATAAAAAACATTCTAGTACTTGATACCGAGAACTCTGAGAGAAAAGTCAAAAGCTCAGAAATGCAGACCTGGTGGCTCATCTTCATCTTCACCATCCTTCTCTGCATCATCTTCACCATCGTCAAATCCCTCCTCAGTTCCATCTTCAACAATCCCAAAAACAAGAAGAACCACCTCCCTCTCCCACCAGGACCCTCAACCTTACTAGTCCTCAAAAGCTTCCTAATCTTCGTATGGCATCGAATGACTGTTTTCGACATGGAACCAAAACTCAGAGACCTCAAAACAAAACATGGCCCTTTATTCTCCTTGGGACTAAAATCAAAACCAACCATTTTCATTGCCAGCCAGAGTTTAGATTTAGCCCATCTAGCTCTCATTCAAAAGGGTGCAGTCTTCTCAGACCGTCCAAGTTCTCAAAATGCACCTTTGCTGAAAATCTTCGACAGCAATGCACACAAGATTAGTACTGCCACCTATAGTGCTACTTGGCGGCTCCTCCGTCGGAACCTCGCATTAGAGATTCTCAATCCTTCTCGTGTTAAGTCCTACTCCAGAGCGCGGGATTGGGTGCTCAGCCTGCTCATCAGGCGTTTTCTTGATGAGTTTCCCGAGCCTATATACGTGGTGGATCATTTTCGGTATGGGATGTTTTGCCTGTTGGTGTTTATGTGCTTTGGAGATAAGCTTTCGGAGGAGAAAATCAGGGATATTGAGACTGTACAGAGAAGGTGGTTGTTGAGTCTCGGGAGAATGAATCTGTTCATTCTTTGGCCTAAACTTGGGAAGATTTTGTTCGGGAGGCAATGGAAGGAGCTTCTCAGAGTGAGGAAAGATCAAGAGAACACATTTCTTCCGTTATATGAACTGGCATATTCGAGCACGAATCACGAAGAAAAGTGGAGTGGATTATGGCAATAAGGAGGAAGAGCCAGTGGCATATGTGGACACGTTCGTGGATTTGCATCTGCCTGATGAGAACAGAAAACTCAATGAACAAGAAATGGTTAGTCTTTGTGGAGAGTTTCTGAATACTGGAACTGATACTACAGCCACAGCTTTACAGTGGATCATGGCTAATTTGGTTAAGTATCCTGAAATTCAGGACAAGCTTTATGAAGAGATAGTAAGGGTGGTTGGATTGCCACAACCTTTACCACCATCCTTCGAAGACGATCGATCGGCTATACTTGAGGGAGTGGTGAAGGAGGAGCATTTAGAGAAAATGCCTTACTTGAAAGCAATAGTGCTAGAAGGGCTAAGGAGGCATCCACCGGCGCATTTCGTTTTGCCCCATTCCGTGACAGAGGATGTGGAATTAGATGGTTATATGATCCCAAAGAACGCTACTGTGAATGTGATGGTGGCTGACAAGGATCATCAATGATGGGATGGGATCCTTACGTGTGGGAGGATCCTATGGAGTTCAAGCCTGAGAGGTTCTTGAACAGCACCATTGATAGCCATCAATTGTTTGATTTAACTGGGAATAAAGAGATAAAAATGATGCCATTTGGTGCTGGAAGAAGAATGTGTCCAGGCTATGGATTGGCTTTACTTCACTTGGAGTATTTTGTGGCCAATTTTATTTGGAACTTTGAGTGGAAAGCTGTAGATGGTGTTGAGGTTGATCTATCAGAGAAGCAAGAGTTCACTGTTGCTATGAAGAATCCACTCCATGCTTACATCTTCCCCAGAGTTAAATTAGTTTGATTTTATTATGGTGTTGCTAGTTGCTACCTCATTGCCCACTATTTGTGTAATCTTTTTTTCTGCGGAAGCTTTCAAGTTTTTCTGCATATCTCTCTATGAAGCTACACATCTTGCTTTGTAGTAATAACTATCATACCATTGTCAGTGTTTGCACTTTGTATCAATTGGTAGAGGAACAATAATTCTTAGGTGGACTAAGTTCATGGTAGGTGTCATGGACACCTTAGTTTAAATTCATCCATATTATCAAGTTCTTGGCATTTATCATGGACTCAATCTAACAATTTCGCAATAGGTGGAAGGCTTTTGCACATCAAAAGTGATATGCTTCTATATTGCATTGAGCCACTTGTTCTCTCAATCATTTCTTGAATGAAGTCTTGCTCCCTGCACATTTCGAGGTTATTTTTAGCTTATTTGTACTAGTATATCTTTTGTAAGACTGTAGCTAGTTTTGCAGTCAACTTGAAAATGTAATGTGGAAAGATATATTTTCCCCTTGGCTAATTCAATTCATATAGGAGCTAAATGATCAGTTGCTCAAATTGTATACTGGATGAATACATAAATCTTCTGTCCTACGAGGAAAAAAAAAAAGGATCCAACTCCAGTGAGACCTAACTAGGAATGTCGATGGATCTATTATAGATTATACCAAGTAATAGTTTAGATTTGGGGAAGGGATGGAGTGGAAGCTGAAATTAATCCATAAAATTCTTCAAGCCGAACCATTAGGTAGCTAAACTAATAATTGAACTTCAATATATGTAGAATTCCATGGATTTTTTTTTTTTTTTTTATTGTTTGGGAAAAAAAAAAACTTTTAGAGCAAACTGCAAATAAAGTCATTAAACTATTTGGAAATTTGATTTGAGGTCACCAAACTATTAATTTCACAAATTTTGTTTTCAAACCCTAAAAAGAGTTTATTTTGGGCCATTTCATCAATTGAATTGTGGGCTTATGAGATGTTAGTTCTTCGCAGGTAAAAGTTGTCGAAACGCCTCGAAAAAATAAAGTTTCTCCATTGCCCACCCACAGCCACCACTAAAGGCTGCCAACAGAAATTTTGGGGAAATTATTCAAAATTCGTATTCAATCACCACAAAATAAACCAAATATCCAACACAAATTACAAGAAATTCATCATAAATTTCATCAAATTCTCTACCAATTTCAACAAATCCATAGCTAATATTCCCTCCGTCCCATTTATATTATCAAACTTCTTATATTAGAATGTGCTAATAAAAATGTCACATTACCTAATATGAATGATTTGTATTGTTCAAATTTCAAATTTATCCTTTCAAGCATTCAAAATATTCCCAACTTCAATAACTAATGGGTCCCAATACATCAATTCATCATCCTTTCTCCTATCTTTTCTTTCCTCTTTATTCCTAATAAAGATTCTCCAATTTCAAATATTTGTCGTTTAGTGATATGAAGTAATTCAACTTAAAAGGGTATTGTGGATATGTAATAGAAGTATATAATTACCTAAATATTTGTATAAATGTTGTTTAGGTGACAATTGTATTGGGACAGAAGAAGTAATACCAAATAAACCAAATCAGATTTAGCTAACCCTTTGTTCCATATCGATGGTGTAGTCAGTAGATAGGAAATGATAGAGGGCGGGGAAAGGATGGGAGTTGACAAGGAATGAGGGATATGGGGTGGTAGGAGTAGATAGGCAGGTGGTGGCAGGGATGGAGATTTGAGGACTAGGGTGATGGATCTGGAAGCGGGGAGTTAGGGGATGCGAACTGAAGGAAAGGAATCTAATGGTCGGGAAGTTCAGGTGGTAGGGAAGGAAAAGTAGCAGGAGGTGGTGACGGGGAAGGGAAGAAGGAGGTAGTGGCTGGAAAAAAGGAAGTAACGGGGCAGGAAAAGGCATCTAGGATCTGGGGATAGGGTGATAACTAGGTGGGGGACAGGGAGAGAGCTAGATGGATAGAGGATTGTGTAAGAACAAAAGTTTATCAAAATTCTAATATTATCTGTTAACTTTTTCCTTTTTGTTTTGACTCTATTTTTGCTTTTTAAGATGTTTAACGACTTTACCCCAAAAAAATGACTTTTTGCATGTTGTAACAGCTGAACTTGATGGATTGACCTGAGTTTAGCTATTTTTTGAGTTTCAAGACTAAATTTGCAAAATTAATAATTGGTAACTTAAGATTATAATTTAGCGACTTTATTTAGGGTAATTTGTTCTAACTTTAAATTTTAAATGATCTATACTAAAAACTTTCAACCTCTAACTTAATAATATAAAAGTGTCACTCACGGAATTATGGTACCAATATTTTATTACAATACAAAACTATCCCAAACTTGAGCAGTCCCTAAAACTTTTGACCCTAAACTATCGGGTCAAATTGCTTGAACTAAGTTATCAAGAGCTCATGATTCATAATATCATATTCAATACCATTTCCTTGACCCAATATATGTACAAAAGGAAAATATTTAGTTAGGTTTGGTCTATGATCTCACAAGTAGATTTTGTGACTATAAAGTAGTAATATGTGCTATGTGATGCCACATGACATCTATATTACCCACATAAGTAATGCCATCTAACATCACATTTCTTAAATGATCACTAGTTAGTTCTACGGGTATCTCCAACCCTACCTATGTATATCGTTGAACAAAATAATGGATCATATTTTTACAATTAGTAGGTTACCCAACATGGATAAATTTTTTACAATTAGTAGGTTACCCAACATGGATTAGTGATTGGTCGTTAACTAGGCATCAGTCACAAAAATAAATTTTTCCATGCCTATGTAGCAAAATTTATAAGTTGGACAAAGATCTATATAACAATTTTCCCAAACACAAAGAAAAACAAAGGGTGAAATACATTTTCAGTCCCCAAAGTTTTATTCATGGACATTCTTAGTCCCCAATGTTACACAAAAAGTAAATCATGTTTCCATTTATTGTTTTGACCAAAGAGGTATAATTAACAGGAATTTAAAACCTTATTGATGATACTAAAGTTAGTTACTTACGTGGCATTAGATATTTGTGTATAGCTTACATGGCAAGTCATCAAAGGCATTTATGTAATCAGCCAGTATGCTTAGCTGGCTCTAAGACAGTCAAAGCTCCCCATCAATGTTTATAAATAAGGGGTCCTCAAGACAAATCTATATCTTATTCACTCACAATTTACACTCAATCCAAGGCAATCTGTCCAGGCTTTGTCTCTTTACCTTTCTATAATCATCATTTGGCGTCGCCTGTAGAATCTGTGACAAAAAACTGTGTTTGCTATGAAATTCTTCATTTTTCTTGTTTGATTTCTTCATTTTTTTGCATTTTCTACAATTTCTATTGGTTCAAATTTTCATAAAAATGAAGAATCATGCAACTGCTCACAAGCCAACAGCAAAAAGGCTAAAGGAGATAGTTAACACATCCTGATTAAAATTGACGGTCAGGATGAGGTTGGAGACTCTTTGATGATGCAACAAAGGTAGGAAAATATATTCCAGTGCATTTTTTATCATTTTGAATCCATTTGAGCCTTCGTGGAGTATTAAGAAAATAAAACACCTTTCACTCAATGAAATCCAGCAGAATAACCACATAATGAGCAGGAATGCCCTGATCACCGCCTTGGCAAGTAGCCTGAAGTTTCCATAAGCAGTACTGACCTGAGGTATAAGATTATCAAGTCTCATTTTCTGGATAGGCCTGAGCAGTAGTCACATTCTATCAACAGCAAGCCGAAAAGGCCAATTGTGCATGACAATTGGGCTATCAGATGAGGTCCAAATCTTTGGAGAGGCCAGGTCCCTCCGCAGCTATTTTTGAACAGCTTGAGGAGCAGAACTTGGAAACAAAGATTCAAAAAATCCTGAAGAAGAACAATTTGGTCGCTCATGCCTCATTTCTAGCCGAGGTAGTGAAGAATGCATTCACATTGTCCATTAGAATAGAACCTCTGCCTGTCCAATTCAAATAGCCTAATCTCGACAAATACAAAGGAGATTTGACCCTTTTGATCACATCTCCCATGTAGTGGTAGTAACGAGTATATATGGTTATAGTGGTGCTATCAGATGCAAGCTCTTCTTTGCCACCATACTCCAAGGTTCAATTCAAAAATGGTTACATGAGCTGCTAGCCAATTCAGTGGCCATATTTCATGACCTCGCTAGTCTTTCTTAAGACATTTTAGAAGCGAATTTGTCTTGCAAAACTAAGACACATTACATTTGATGAATATCAAACAAAGATCTAAGGAGACTCTAAGCCAGTACGTGGACACCTTTAATGACAAGGTCGTGCAGATAAAACATATTGATGAGAAAATAATGATTGCCATTTTCTGTAGTGGAGTCCAGCCTGGATCCTTCAATGCTGAGTTGACCAAAAAGATGTCCTCCATATTCCTAGAACTATTGGAAAGAGCATCTGACCATATTCGAGGAAAAGAGTCCAACAGAACAAAAAAAGAACTCCATGAGCCTCGAAAAGACAGAAAAGATTTCTTCAGGTCCAAAAAATTAAAAGTCTCTGATCAGTTAGGTTTGACAAGGTCACATTTCCAAATAATAATGTTGGGGACAGGCCAGTTCAGACAAAGATATTTTCAGATACAAACTTCACTTCTTTGAACACTTCAAGGAGGCAAATGCTATATCAAGTCCAACATACTGGATTTTGGCGCTCCTTTCTCTGATGCAAACTAGTCCAAATCAAAGGGACAAGTCAATGCACAGTATTGTGCCTTTCATGGCCAACATGGCCATGATAGCGAGGTGTGCAATTACCTCAAGATTAGAATTTAAAGAGCCATATAGGATGATTGTTTGCAGCATTTCATCTAGAGGGCAGCTGCTGAGTTCAGAAGAAATGATCACTAGCGAGAAAATTGAGGACCACCTCGACAATGTCCTCCTCAACAACCCCCTCAACCAAGAAATAACCAACCCCCAGAGAAACCTCAGAATAATATTGCTGGAGTGATTAATACTATTATTGGCGGGCCAATCACTGGGGATTCGAGCAATGCCTAGAAGAAATATGCTCAATATATCCTCGAGAGTGACGATCGATAAAAAAGACTAAAGATATTCATGAGCCTCGATTGCACTTCAAATGATCCCACTCCTACCCATATACCACACGCTAACCTGATTGTGATTCATGTCCAAGTCGGTAGCTATGAAATGCATAGAGTTTTTTTGGATACGGGTGTAGGCATTGAAATTTTATTTCAATTAAATTTATTTGTTGTCTATAAATTAAATTAATTGGCATAAACCAATTCAATAATGTCATATGTCATAAAAATTTTGGAGTATTGGTTATTTTATAACTAATTATATTGCTCCACATGTCAACATGAGGTGGTTTGGCCAATGAAACATTAACGCATTTGGGTCACTCTTCCTAATTAAATTATGCTATGTCACATGTCTGTAAGATTTGACCAATAAAGATATATGTACACTAGTATTTATCTCTTTATTAATAAATTAAAATAAGGAGACAATATCAAAGTAGTACAGTTCTTATGTATTGATATATCTTATGTGTGTAGGAATTTATTTCTTTATATGCAAGTAAGGAGGTACACGTGCAATACAAGTCTTGCAACTTGCTCCCCTCCTATACATGTATAAATAAGGGTCACCCCTAGAGGTTCAAGACACACATACACATACATATTTCTAAAGTCTAAAAATTGTGAAAACTCTAAGTCTTTAAATTCTCTCTTAAAGTCTTCCACTTCAGACATATCAAGATTTGAAGATCTTCATCAGGTGTTTTTCAAGTCTTCCACATCAAGGTATGAAGAAGTCAAGTGTTCCTCAAGTTTTCCATATCAAGATTTGAAGGAATCATCTCTCAGTTTGGGAATAAGCTGCGATACCCTCGGATTGTATTTGAAGTAAAGAATCGAAGGACTTTTCTCCACAAATTGAGAATATCCTAGAGATTGTAATCCTTTATTTCAGATATTCATATATTCATATTTTTGTCGTTATCCTTCTTGTTTGTTAAGTTTTCTACAAACTCGAGATATTTTGTTGCGCATAATTTTGGCGTGCACAATTTTGGCACGCCCGATAGGACCATCTCTATCTTCCATCTCTTTACTTTGCATATTCAACTGCAAATCTATATCAATGGCTCCAAAGAATGACAAATTCATGCCTACTAGCTCCAACACCACTTATCAAAAACTACTATAGGTTTTTCTTATGATTCTGTGAATCCATGAATTGTTGGCCCACAAAAACAAGGAGCATGAAGAAAGGCCTCTCCCAAGGCAATATGGAGGCACAATCTACATCAACTCCTATGTTTGGCTTGACACCACCCAAAATCTCTTCTCTCGTGTTAGGGCTGAAAGAAGTTAGAGTTTCAAACGAGAAGACCCTAATGATGCTCGAAGCTGGTTCTAATTCCAAAGTCTTGAAGCACGCTGATGACATATCAAGTAGTGATTCTGCATATTCCCAGGGAACTCCACATATGAGATCTCCTATTTGTGAAGATTCTGCAACTTCTATAGCGGTTTTCTATTATGCCCACTATGGTGACGCAAACCTCAACTCTAGAGGATTAAATGGCAAGCCTAACTAGGATGATAGAAAGAATGATGAAGCCCATACAAGATCAAGATGCTATCATTGCTCAACTCATCGATAGGAAAGATAGCACCCCAAAAAAAAGTCAGATGGATTTAAAGGCACCTGTGCACATCAAAAAGCCGAAACTTCATCAAAAAAAAGGCAAAAGATGAGAAGTGTACATAACTTCTAATGGAACAATTCATGTCAATCAGCTAAAAGAGTTCATTGAAGGCATGATCAAGGTGAAATATGATGGTGGCTCGAAATCAAATCTTGTATATGCTAAGCCTTATTCTACAAGAATCGACAGCACGATGATGTCTTGTGCATATCAACCACTAAAGTTTTAACAATTTGACAGCAAAGGAAATCCGAAGCACCATTTGGCACACTTTGTCACGTGTAACAATGTTGGAACCTATAGTGATTTGATTGTCAAGCAATTTGTTAGTTCATTAAAAGGTAACACCTTCGACTGGTACATTGATCTTGAAACTGGTTCAATTGATAGTTGGAAACAGTCGAAGCAACAATTTCTCAACCAGTTCGACAACACTAAGAGGTTATCACTATGACTGAACTTTCAAATTCCCATTAGTGGAAATATGAACTTGTTGTCGATTATATCGACCGATAGAGGACTCTAAGCCTTAATTGTAGAGCTTGACTTTTCAAGACGTTCGCTTGAGATGTGCATTCAAGGCATGAATGTGGGGACTTCATTATATCGTGCAAGGGATTCAACTCTCAACTTTTGAGAAATTGGCAACAAAAGCTCACAATCTTGAAATTGGCCTTGGAGATCAAAAGCCGTCTTTCCTAATCCTCGTAAGAATAACGAGAAACAAAATTTTAAGAAATGGGGCAAGCTTTCTCCCAAGTCCAGGAACAAAGAAGTTATGACAAAAAATGCCACACCTATTAAGATCACAACAAAAGTTAGCCAAAAGCTGATCGAGAGGGTAGAGTCTTGCAAGATAGGCCACGAAAAAGACCTATGTTGAGAGAGATGCAAAAGAAAGAATATCCTTTCCTCGACTCCGATCTTCAAGGCATGTTTGATGATCTACTCAAAGGCAAACTCGTTGAACTCCTCAAGATGAAGTGGCTGAAGGAGGATAGGCGAGTCAATAATCCAATTATTGTTGCTATCACTGCTTGGTTAGTCATCCCCTCATGAGATGTGCTGTTTTGTCTTTAAAGATAAAGTGATGGAGTTAGCCTCCAAGGTAAGATTCTGCTTCTAGAAAAATAAAGCAAGTGCAAATCAAACCATTGTAATGCCCCAACGCTCACAGTTTGTGAAAAAATGGCAAGGCATTTTTTCATTTACCAAAGTTAGTCTGCAAAGAAGTGACACAACCCATGATAAAATTTAGAGATTTCAATCCTATTCCACTATATAACAAGTCTTTCCCATAAGATGAAGTGCCCTTCAAAAAGAAAATCGAAGAACCTTTGAAGGATGAAGATGCTGCAAGTATCAATCTATGAGGGATGGACACTCGACTTCCCGAAAAAAAGGCGAAAAGCCAAAGTACAAAGGCCTGATCCACTACCAAAATTCTGGATGGTGAAAAGGCAGGTTGCAAAAAGAAAGTCCAAAAGAAAACCAACTTCATTATCGAATTCACCAAGTGATGCAATATTTCAAAAAGCATGTCAACCAATTATTTTGATGGAATTCATGATCCAAAAGAATACTTGAATGATGATGATGTCCTCGTATCTTGCCATATTATGAACATCAATGATGATGAAGTTGATGAAGAATTTAAGAAAAAACTCACTGTTGCTAATAAAGTCCCCAAGGAATGTTCAGCAACAATCATTTTTTATGATGAAGATTCATTTCTTGGAACAAAATCTCACAATTGGCCTTTGTTTGTTAGTGGCTATGCATGTGAGCAAAAAGTAAATCGGATACTTCTCGATAGAGGATCTGCTGTGAATATTATGCCCTATGCGCGATGAAGGAGCTTGGAATCACAAGTGATGAACTCCCACAAAGCCATCTTATGATCCAAGGATTCAATCAAGGGGGCCAAAGAGCCATAGGTTTTAAAAGACTTGATTAATTGATGGCAACCTACCTTCAAGTGCACTCTTCCATGTTATCGATGCCAAAACATCTTATAATATGCTTCTAAGAAGGCCATGGATTCATGAAAATTGTGTTGTACCATCTATTCTTCATGGCCTGTCTCAATATTTCAAGTATTGCCATAACGGTATGATAAAGAAGGCGATTGTTGATGATAAGCCTTTCACTGAAGCCGAAACTTACTTTGCTGATGCTAAATTCTACCTAAAAGGTAACGAAAATAAGAATGAGTCAACAAAAATAGATACTTGAAAATCCAAGACACATCTTTCGGTAAATTCCAAAGTTGATGAGAAAAGAAGGTCAATCTCCTTTGTTGGAGGCAATGAATTGAAGGAATTCACTATACCCCTCTCCAAAATTGAGGCGGTCGAGCATAAGAAAACTCTTCTTGAAGGCTTTGTTCAACCAAATATCGAGATCGAAATAGAGCACAATTCATTACCTATAACATGAGGGATTTGATCCAAATGTATACAAGTTGTTTGCTAAAGTTGGTTACGATCCCAAGGAAGAAGGTACTGTGGGCAAGCTTCCTACTGAGGCAACTAGAAGAAAGACTGGTATGACTTCTGCCTAATAGATGCTGAAAGATAAAGGATATGTTGTCAACAATCCATCAATGGGACTTGGGAATAGACCACCTTCTCCTGTGCACCTAGCAATAAGAGGGCTAATACGCATCATGTCACTATCAAAGAAGAAACTGTGTCAAAAGGTCCAAGGCGATCAGTCTTTCATAGATTGGGGAATGTTACTCCATATGTTTTGTTGTTTGATAGGCTTGGCCCACGAGAAAGAGTTTTGATAAAGAGACCTATTCACGAAAGACTAAATTTTCCAAAGGCACAAAAGCATATTTTTAATACGAAATAAAATAGTGCTCCCTACAATGATGGAAGTTTAAGAAGACGAGTTACTAATCTTTTCATACATATGACAATTCATTGAACGTGAGAAAAGAAACCATCGTTGACATAAAAATCAAGGAGAAAGATGAGGAAAGCATTGCTTCTTGTAACCATATCACTATTTGAGGCAGAGAGCCTTTTGAAGAAGAAGATGCTGGAGAAGCTCCCCCAAAATTAAAAGAAGTCATGAAGGCAACTATGCATGACATCTTGATGAGTTGGAAGAAATCAACCTTGGCATAAATGATGATCCTTGCCTAATTTATATAGGTACTTGGTTGACTCTTGAAAAGAACAAGCATATGTAGAATTGTTGCTCAAACTCGAGTATGTCTTTTCTTGGACTTAAAAAGAGATGCCTAGCTTGGACCTAAGAGTTGCTATTCAGTACTTGGCTATTAAGCGAGGCGTGAAACTTGTCAAATTGTTGTTCACTACTTGGCTATTAAGCGAGGTGTGAAACCTGTCAAATAAGCTCAAAGATGTTTTCAGCTTGATTTGATCCCATTGATCGAGAATGAGGTAAATAAGCTTATAGAAGCTGGTTTCATCCGAAAGGTAAAATACCCAACATGGATTTCAAGCATAGTTCCTGTGAGAAAGAAGAATGGACAAATCCATATTTGCATTGACTTTTGAGATCTCAATGATCGAAGAATGACTTTCCTCTCCCTATCACTGAATTGATGGTCGATGCCACAACCAGCAAAGAGGCATACTTATCTTTTATAGATGGATTCTTGGGATACAATTAGATCCGAATGGTACTAAGGGATGAAGAACTCACTACATTCCAAACTCCCAAGGGAATTTATTACTACAAAGTCATGCCTTTTGGCTTGAAGAATGCGGAAGCCATATATCAAAGGGCAATGCAAAAGATCTTTGATGACATGCTGCACAAGAATGTAGAGTGCTATGTTAATGATCTAGTTGCCAAATCAAAGAAGCAAATTAACCATATCCAGGATCTTAGAATAGTGTTTGAGCGACTTCAAAAGTACCAATCGAAGATGAATCCTTTGAAGTGTGCTTTTGGAGTTACTTTTATAAAATTCCTTGGCTTCATTGTACATTGCCGAGGAATTGAAATTGATCAATCCAAAATTGATGCCATCTTGAAGATGCCCGAGCCACACAACGTCCATGAGTTTAAGAGTTTGCAAGGAAGATTGGCTTATCTTTGAAAATTCATCTCCAATTTGACTGGAAGATGTCAGCCTCTATCACCCTTTAGCCACTTGATGAAGTGTGTACATTTTGAATGGGACGAAGTGTGTAGCAATGCTTTCAAAAGTATCAAGTCCTATCTCATGAAGTCACCCGTATTAGTTGTGCCTATCCCCAGTGAGCCTTCAATTCTTTAAATAGCTGTACAAGAACGGTTTTTAAGAGTATTACTTGCCCAAGAAAATAATGAAGGAAAAAAAATGCGCTATACTACTTGAGCTGAATGATGTCACTGAATGAGTTGAATTATTTGACAATTGAGAAGTTGTGCTTAGCTCTCTTATTTGCCATACAAAAGTTGAAGCACTATTTTCAAGCCCATACTGTTCGTCTAATATCCAAGGCGAATCCAATCAAGTATGTTATGACTAAGTCTGTGCTGTCGGATTGTCTTGGAAGGTGGTACCTTCAACTTCAACAATTTGAAATTATTTATGTTCCTGCAAAGATTGTAAAAGACAAGTACTGGATAACTTCTTTGTCGGTCATCCCATGCCTGAATCGGAATGGAAATTATCAGATGAGCTTCCTGATGAAGATGTTCTTGTGATTCAAGTTCTTCTCCCATGGACAATGTACTTTGATGGTGTTGCACATCGAGGTGAGGTTGAAGCTGGAGTAGTGTTCATCAATTCCAAAGAGACCTATAACCATATTTATTCACTGTGACACACCAATGCTCAAATAATGTCACCGAGTATCAAGCACTTATCCTTGGTCTCGAAATGGCAGTGGGCATGAAGCAACTACATCTTATAATTTTTGGAGACTCCAAGTTAGTGGTCAATCAACTCCTTGGAGAGTATGAAGTCAAGAAACCTAAGCTAGTGTCATATTACAACTGTGCTAGGCAACTAGTGGGGTGGTTAGGCAATGTGGCTATAGAGTGTGTTCGAAGGAGGCACAATCAACAAGCTGACTCCCTAGCAAAATTGGCTTCCACACTCATCTTACCTGATCAACGAGCTCAAATTCCTATATGTCAAAATTATCGTGCCTCCTTACTATTTTGAAGAAGAAGATGATGGGAAAGAGGAAAATACTCATATAGTCTCTATCTATAAAGTGGAGAAGGAATATTGGTGTTAACCAATAATTGATTATCTCAATTATGGAAAGTTGCCCGATACCCGATGAAATCCGTCATCGCACACCTCGCTTCATCTACTACTTTATCGACGATCGTTTAATAGAGTATTCCTGCGATGTCTTGGTGAGGATGAAGCTATGCAAGCAATAGTAGAGACTCACTCAAGAATATGTGGTGCTCATCAATCCAGCCCTAAGTTGCACTTTCACATTAAAATGATGGGGTACTACTGGCCAATTATGGTAAAAGATTGCACATACTATGCAAAAAGATGTCAAACCTGTCAGTTTCATGCTACTTTCATTCTCATCAACCACCAAAATTGTTGCATCCCACTATTTCTTCTTGGCCATTTGATGCTTGGGGGCTAGATATAGTTGAACGTTGCCAAAATCTTTTGGTAGACATATCTTTATACTGGCTGCATAATTGATTACTTCTCAAAGTGGGCAAAAGCAATTACACTAAGAGAAGTAAAGATGGAAAATGTGGTCGACTTCATCGCGTGAACATCATCTACTGGTATGGGTTTCATGTTATATCATTACTGACAATGGCAAAACTTTTTGCAATGCTGCAATAAACAAGCTTTGTAAGAAGTTCGACTTCAAGTAACATAATTCTTCCATGTACTATGCGGCTGCAAATGGACTTGCCGAGGCTTTCAATAAAACTCTATGCAATTTGCTAAAGAAAATTGTCGACAAGTCAAAAAGAGATTGGCATCGAAGGATTGGTGAAACTCTTTGGACATATAGAACTACCTTTCAGACTCCTACTCAAGCAATTCCATACACTCTTGTCTATAGTGTCGACGCAGTTCTTCCACTTGAGTGTCAAATACATTCCTTGAGGATTACTGTGCAAGAAGGACTCAATGAGGAAGACAATGCAAGCCTTCATCTTGAAGAGTTGAAAGCACTTGATAAGAAAAAAAGGTTGAAAGCTCAACAACGACTTGAGTACTACCAAACTCGCCTCTCCAAAGCATTCAACAAGAGGGTTCGACTGCATTCTTTCCAAGTAGGTGAAATTGTTCTTGCTGTTCGAAAGCTGATCATCCTTACACATGGAGGTCAAAGGAAATTTGTCTCAAAATAGGATGGCTTGTATATTGTTCAGGAAGTCTACATAAATGGCTGAACAAGTTGACCACTGAAGATGGATTAAGGATTGGCCCCATCAACGGCAAATATTTGATGCTATACTACGCATGATCTATATTATTCCATGACGCATGAGAATAAACTACACGTTGCTCCTAGCCCATATGAGCTAAAAGTAAAATTGTGGATAACAACCACCAATAATGTAGTATGTGGTTAAACTGTTGAAACACTCCACCAAGTCTAAGGTAGGGTGACCACAGTTCCAGTTTCAGAATCGGAACTGCCAGAACCGTCCAATCTGGTTCCTAGAACCGGAACCAGAACAACATACTCTTGAACAAGGTTCCAGTTCCAGTTCCGATTCACTATTTTTTGGAACTGGAACCGGGTAAATTTTTTAAAAAAACTAAAGATTCAAAACAATGACCGTTGGTCTTAGTATAGCTGCTATGCCACGACAGCACACCAACACCAACAATCACATGACCGTTGGAGGACTTCTTCAGCATCTTATGGCCGTTTCCAAAGGCCATAAACTGTTTCCCTCTTTTTTTTTTAATTTCCAAAATTTATCTATAAATACCCCTTATTCTTACCATTTTCAACACACAATTCTCTCAACTCAATCTCTCACTTATTCTCTCAAATACTCTCAATTTTTTCATAATCTCTAATATTATTTATCAATTTCTATTTATTGTCTTTATATTTATAATTTCAATTTATTTCTTATTATACTATTTTCAAGTGTCATTTATTTTCTTTAATTTTCATAAATTCTATTAGTTATTCTTTATAATAATTTTTTTTTTAAATTTCAAATTACTATTTCTAATGGATAGTCAAAACTTAGATTTCAATGAAATTTTTATTAATCTTGAAGATAATGTTGAAATAACCCCCGATTCCACAAGTAAATCAACATAACCTCCTATTTCTAATGCTCCAAAGGCCGAAATGTTTACGAAATATTTTACAAAAAAATTAGATAACGAAGGGAATCCTACTAATGCAGTGTGTAATTATTGCAAGGCTAGCTACAGTTGGAAAAAAAGAAGCGGATACGCAACACTAGCGAAACACTTGACAAAACAACATCCGACGGAATTCGGCATCGACAAGACGTAATCTCAAATACCCAGGTACGCATCTTCATCCTCTAAATCTAATCCTATATTTAAATTTTCTGATCAACAATATAAAACTGGATTAATTAATTTTGTTTGTGGAGAATATTTACCATTTAGTTTTGGTGAAAAGAAGAAATATGTACATTTTCAACAAACGTATGTGAATCCACAAGTTAAACGTATGCCCAGAACAACTTTTACACGTGAAATTTTAAAGTATTATAAAGAACTCTAAAAAAGATTTTGGTAGATATTTTTTCAAAATTATAAGGTCGTATTTCAATTTGTAGTGATATTTGGAGTGATCATTGGAATAGAAATTCTTATATAGGTGTAACTGCTCATTGGATTGATGATAATTGGATTATGCAAAAAAGGATAATTGCTTTTCGTATATTTAATAAAAGTCACATAGCCATAAATATAAGTAATATGATTAAAGAGATTTTAGACGAATATGGCTTGGTAAATAAAATTTTTTGAATCGGATTTGATAATGCTACTAATAATACTACATCGATTAGAGATTCAAAAAATTATTGTGAACCATAAGTAGGTGGTAAATTTTTTCATATTAGGTGTAGATGTCACATTTTCATATTAGGTGTGCATGTCACATTTTAAATTTAAGTGGTCAAGATGATTTGAGAACACTTAATGCTTCGGTTGAGCCTATTAAGGATGCAATTAGTTATCTAATTAGCCATCCAAAAATAACGAAAGAACGGGCTAAATTTTTGTATTGAGAAAGGAAGGAAACCTAAAAAATTTGTTCATGATGTTCCCAATCGGTGGAACTCAACTTATGATTTACTTAATAATTCTTTAAAATATAATGATTTATTATGCAAATCTTTTAGAAACAAATATCCTAGTAATTTTAACTTGCATCCTAGCCTATGGGAAACTTGTAGAAAAATGGTAGAAGTTTTACATGTTTTTAAAACTGCTACTTGTACTTTATCTGGTGTTTATTTTCCTACATCTCATTTATTTATACCCCAAGCATATGATATAGTTAGTATTTTAGAAGATAGTGTAAATGATATTATTTTGCAAAGTGCTGTTATTGATATGTTACAAAAATGGTTTAATTATTATTATCATATTCCACCTATTTATTTAGTTGCTTCTGTTTTAGATCTTCGTGTTAAAATTGATGGTTTGATTCAATATTTGGAAGCATATTACACTATAATAAAGAAAATGTTAGAATATATTGTTCTTAAAGACAACGTAGTGGTAATAGTGTCATAAGAATCCAATTGAATTTGTTGAAATAACTAAAGAGTGTATTCGTACATTATATAGTGATTATCAAACTCAAATTCCGTATACTCGTGTTGGTAGTAGTGATAATAGTGCTAGTAGTAGTCCACGGAATACTACTAGTACTACTCGTACTATAAATATCCCCTCGTCTAAAAAAATTATTACATACTTTGAAAAGGTCAAGGGGCGGCGCTAGTAGTACGGAACTTGATATTTATCTTACTACTTCTTTTGAATTCCAAGATGATGATAACTAGAAGCTAGTGGAAGGCAAAGAATTCTCGGTACTGGAATGGTAGGGTAATAAGTCAAAGGTTTACCCCATCCTTTGTCTTATTGCAAAGTAAATTTTAGCAACACCGGCATCAACTGTAGCGGTCGAACAAGCTTTCAATACGGGTGGGAGCATTGCGGACAAGAGACGGTCTCAATTAAGCCCCGACCATTTGAAAATTCAAGCATTATTAGCAAGAAGGTACGATGCGAGTATAAGTGGGGGATCAGGAGATCGAGATTAAGACCAAAGCAGATAAGAACGAGAGTGATAAGAGTTCTATAGTTGCTTCTTCAAGTGGAACAAACTCGAATGTTGAAGAAATTCTTAATGACCTTAGCCTATAATAGTCTTACAGGCCAATGTAATTTATATATTTAATTTTTTTAAAATTATCTTTTAGTTATAGATTAGTCAAAATGTATCTTTACTTCAATTTTTAATGGTTCAATAAATAATGCAATAGTATACTTTTTTTTTTCTAAAAACAAAATCTATAATTGACATGTAAATAAAATATAATTTTTGTTTCTCATATTAACTTATATTATAATTTATTTTATTTTTATTTTTAAAATTTTGAAATCAGAACCAGGACTGGAACCGAACGGAACCGGAGAACCGATTGGAATCGTCAGTTTCGGAATCGGAATCAGAACCGTCTCCCACGGTTCTGATGCCGAATCTACCTTTTTTCAGAACCGGCGGTTCCAGAACCGTGGACACCATTAGTCAATATCTAAGGTGGTAAACAAATAGATGCTCCTGACACGCAAGCGGTTATAACTGTAAATGGCAATAAATTTATTTTCTAAAAAAATGAACTATGTGTGAATAAGTTTCATTTTGGGATACGTATGCAGCTTAGAGGGCAACTTCTAAGTTCAATTACACCCCTACAAAAGCAACTCCTTTTCCTTAAAAGATCTTTTGAAAACCAAATTTGAAAATCAATTATGGTTATTAGTTACTTTGCTAGACAAACTCACAAGATAAGGAAAATTAAATAGTTATCTTACTTGATTAAAAAAGGCTCTTCATCTTCTCGAACTCTCTAGAAACTTCATCCGTTGGAAAGCTCCTTTTGAAGGATGTCTTCCAATTTTTAGTTGGTTTTCACCTTTCTGCAACACTCTAAAGACAATGTACATTACATTGAGAGGATTTCTACATGTGTTTCTTCAAGAATTGGCCACGGTGCTAAGACTTTGAGGAGTTCATCGTGTCTTCATCTTGGTAGAGCTTTTTTTAGCATTGTCACGGTCTTTGATGTTGTCATGATTTTTGAAGAGTTTAACAAGTCTCTATCTTGGTAAAGCTTTTCTTCATCGTCATGGTCCTTGATGTTGTCATGATCCTTGAAAAGTTCATCGTGCCTCCATCGATGTGGTCTGTGAAGAGTTCGTCAAGCTTTCATCTTGGTAGGGCTTTTTTTTGTCGTCATGGTCTTTGATATCACCTTGATCCTTGAAGAGTTCATCATGCCTTCATCTTGGTAGAAATTCTTCCATCAACATGGTCCTTGACGAGTTCATAATACCTTCATCTTGGTGGAGCTTTTCCCATCGACGTAGCCCATGAAGAGTTCGTCATGCCTTCATCTTGGTCGAGCTTTTCCCATCAATGTAGTTCGTGAAGAGTTCACCATGCCTCCATCTTGGTAGAGTTTTTCCTATCAACATGGTCCATAAGAGTTCACCATGCCTTCATCTTGGTAGAGTAGTTCTCGTCAATATGGTCATTGACGAGTTCGTCACTCATGCCTTCATCTTGGTATAGCTTTTACCATTGATGTTGTCCATGAAGAGTTCTGCATGCCTCCTTCTTGGTAGATGCTTTTTCCTACCGCTATGATCTGCAAAGTGTTTGTCATACCTCCATCTTGGTAGATGCTTTTCCCACTATCGTGGTCCTTGAAAACTTTGTCAAGCCTCCAGATGCTAAGGACTTCTGAAACAAGTGAAGGGTGTTAATGAAGTTTTTACAGCCGAGTCTCCAAGGACTTCTCAAGTCATGAAAGACTATCATCGAAGGTTTCGTTGTTGAGCCACCAAGAACTTCTCAAACCAGTAAAGGCTATCATTGAAATGTACGCCTTCATGTCTCCAACGACCTCTCAAGCTAGTTAAGACTATTCAAAGTGAGCACCCTCTTGATTTTTCACCATAATAGAAAGCGATAATGCAACAATTGTCTCTTTGGTCGACTTGATCGTCTATTGTTCAAGGAATAGAAACTCATCAAGAGAGAGCAAATCTGGGTTGTTCTAAGGCATGGTTTGCGGGCTTGTAGACATACAGTGGCAAGTTCCTAGATTGAATTCCTTCTCTTTCGCCAAAGAGGGATATATGTGGTAATGGTGTCTCGTGATCTTTGATTTGCATGATTGAATATGTGTCAATTCTTCTTAGACATCTAACAGCCTGCAAGAAAGAGCGTAAGTATATTATGGTTTTTATTTAAAAAAAATAAAGTGCAAAGCTATGCAATTTACTTGAAAATAATTTTCACCAAGCGTGTGTGAGGATTTGTCCGAAGCAAAATTCCTTTGGATTTTAGGTAGTCGTCTGCCAAGGTAGAAGGATTGGAGTTAGCTTTATGAATTTTATCAAAAGAAAAGAAGGAAAAAGTCGAGATTTGATCTAATTACTAGCAATCCTAAGATAGAAGGAAAGTAATGTTCAATATGTTTTCCCGATGTAATTCATGGTTAGTGCTAAAGCGTTGGGCCTTACTAGTAATCAAGTGATTTGGATACTTTCATGGTATTTGGGAAACAGGTTGTTTGATTTTATTGCCAAAGTGGTTGAAGACAAGTCATAAGTCTATTTGACTATTATTCAACAGAAAACATGATATGCATCTGGTTATTAGGTACATATGATCATAATTTGATAAGGTCCAAAGGGTTAGCTGTATGTAAGCTATTATGGACAACAATGTGTAGCTATGAAAAAAACAATCAGCAACGTATATGTAGTAGCAATAATGAAGAATGGCAATGGCGTGCAATAGCAAAGCTGCGATGGCAATGACAAGCAAAACAAAAGTGCGATGGCAACATAGATTGGGAATTGTCTCACAAACACAGCAATGAGATCAAATACTTCCTAGCTGTTTTTAGCTATGCAAACTCTTATGTGAGCACAATGCCAATTTGAATTTGCTCCAGCTTGTATTAAAGAAAAACAATGATAGTTAAGGTTGAAGAAAACTTCCCTTCATAGACAGCGGGATCGTCTGAAACCAAATATAATTCGGATGCTGAAATCATGTTCTAAACAAATTGGGTTAAGGTGTAGATTCGGATGCTTATGGCAATTAAATTCTGTTCAAAGAGTACCTTATTAGATTTCATATGGAGTTAGAATTGTTATCTTTCCAATTTAAGTGAATCTTTGGAAGCTTCTGAAATCCATTGGTTTTCTTTTATTCATGTTATTATCCGAGGCTTCGCTGGTTTAATTCATTAAGAAATGGACTTGGTTGTTATGGGAGTTAAGTCTAACGCAACAAGGAGTTGGTTTCGGAATTCCTATAATATAGGGATTTAATTTCTTTTGGTATTGGTCGACTTGTTTGCCAGATTCGATAATTCAGTTCGACAAGAAATGTGTTTTCTTTTACGCATGTTGTCCGTGAGTTTGATTCACCAAGGAATGGACTTGGTTGCTTATGTGAAGTAACTTAAATTTTTACAAGGAATTCACTCTACAATTTCACTTGTTTCTGGGTTCACACTTTAATCCAAAAAGGAAGAGGATTTATGTGCTTAAAATTCTGGAGTGGGGCTTCATTTTGCAAAGAAAGTGTTGATCAGTTTGACGAGGAATTTATGCATCTTTTTAAATGAAGTTGTAATTATTAAAAGTCAGCTTGGAAAAATACTTTTGGCAGCTAACAACATTCAAGTTACTTCGAATTATATCCGAGTCAAATAATACAAGGCAACATTGTTTCAAATTCATGATTGCTAGTGGTGAATTTTTGTTAGGATCTGGACTTGAATTGATCTTGTCGTTTAAGCCTTTACTTTTGGAACTTAGGAAAGTCACCGCAATAAGACGTTTTCTTTTGCTAGATTATGGTCACGTTCCGTTTGATTCTACAGGTGATTGGAGTTCAATGGTGTAACTATTTGGATTGCATTCTGGAAGACTTGATACTCATGCATGAATGTTTGATTGGTTAGTCTTTGGCATTAGTACTAATGGATCGTGGCAATCAAATATTCTAGTTTGAGACCATCAATTATATTTGTGGATTTCATAGTCTTGTTTAAGAGAACTTTTCCTTATTCTTTTGAATTATGAATTTAAACTATATAAGTTTTTGATATTTCCAATAAAGCTCGAAAAAGATATCGAGACTTGCCCGCTCAAGTCATAACTCAAAGATCCGCATTCGCAAACAAGTTGCAAATGGGCATTTGTAGGGCAGTGAAATTTTATTTCAATTAAAATTTCATTTATCTATAAATTAATTTAATTGGCGTAATTATAGTCCAATTATATAATGTCATATGTCATAAATATGTTAGAGTATTGATTATTTTATAACTAATTATATTGCTCTACATGTCAAATGAGGTGGTTCAACCAATCAAACGTTAATGCATTTGTATTGCTCTCCCAATTAAATTGTACCATGTCACTTTTCTGGATGATTTGGTCAATAGAGATATATGTACACTAATATTTATCTCTTTATTAAAAGAAGGAGATAATATCAAAGTAGTATAGTCCTTATATATGGATATGTCATATGTGTGTAAAGCAGTTCTTTATATGCAAGTAAGGAGGTACACATGTAATACAAGTTTTCCAACTTGCTCCCCTCCCATAGATGTATAAATAGGAGTCACCCCTAGGAGGTTCAAGACACATATAAATATATATATTTCTAAAGTCTAAAAGCTATGAAAGCTCTACATCTTCAAATTCTCTGTTCAAGTCTTCCACATATCAAGATTTGAAGATCTTGATCAAGAGTTTTTCAAGTCTTCCATATCAAGGTTTAAAGAAGTCAAGTGCTCCTCAAGTCTTCCATATTAAGATTTGAAGGAATCATCACTCGTTCGGGAATAAACTGTGAAGCCTTCGGATCACGTTTGAAGTAAAGAATTGAAGGAATTTTCTCTAAATATTGAGAATATCCTAGAGATTATAATCCTTTATTTCATATATTCATATTCATGTTCATATTTTTTTTTCGCAATATTTCTTGTTTATTAAGTTTTCTGCAGACTGGAGATATTTTCTTGTGCACAACAGGCAGCTCAATAAACATTATTTTCTAGGATGCTTGGGAAAACAATGCATATGGACCATTCTCTAATCAAGCCCTGTAAGACCCCTCTGGTAAGATTCACTGGTGATTCTGTTATGCCAGAAGGGTAAATAACTTTGCCTCTAACCTTGGGGACTCCTCCGAGGCACCGAGTTGAATTGATAAATTTTATTATTGTGAAAAAAAACAACTTGTACAATATGATTTTGGGTCGGCCCACCCAACATGATCCTGCTATCTGTCTTTCACATTGGCATTAAGTTTATGCTTCGGGATGGATCGGAAGGAACAATTATTGGAAATCAAAAGGTAGCCCAGGCTTACAACATGATGTCCTTCCGATCCCAGTCACAAACAATGACCATTGTAGACAAAGCTTATTTAGAGCAGTTTGATGCTAAACCCTTCCGTTTAGGGGCACCTGAGCTTTTGTTGGTCCTTGATCCCAAAGGGAATGAGAAAGGAAAAGTTAGAACCCAAGGATGAAGTCCCAATTGAAGAAATTTTAGCCTTTGATCCGACTTTTCCAGATCGAAAAAATAAAATCAATGCCACTCTGCCAGCTCAACTCAAGGGTCTGCTGATCCGATTACTTTTTGAGTATAGGGATACTTTCGCTTAGACTTTGGAGGATATGCCTTACATTCCTCGGGAAATTATCGAACATAAGCCAGGCCATTGTCCTAAATCACAAACTAGTCAAGCAAAAGAAGCACCTCTTTGGATCAGAAAGAAGTTTGGTTATTGAGGTTGAGATAGATAAGCTTCTTTTAGCCAAAATCACTAGAGAAGTTTTTTATTCGATCTGCTTTTGAAATCCTGTACTTGTAACTAAACCTGATTCTTCTTGGCGAATGTGCCAAGATTTTACTATTCTAAATAAAGCCTGTCCAAAGGACAGTTATCCTTTGCCTCAAATCGATACTATAGTTGATCATTTGTAAAATTTGTAATTTTACATTTTTTGGATGCATTTAAAGGACACCATCAATTACACATGACAAAGGAAGATCTGAAGAAAATACCTCCATCACTAATCGGGGCACTTATAGCTATCTAACTATGCCTTTTGGCCTAAAGAATACTGGAGCAACCTATCAAAGTCTGGTCAACAAAACCTTCATGCCTCAGATAGGCCGTAATACGGAAGTCTATATGGATGATAGGGTCATCAAGAGCAAAACATATGAGGAAACAATTGATAATTTAAGGGAAACTTTTGACACCCTAAGGTCTATTCGAATGAGGCTAAACCCTAAAAAGTTCACTTTTAGGATCCTTTAGAAAGTTTTTGGGCTCCATTATATCTCATCGAGGCATCGAAGAAAATTCAAAAAAGGCCAAGGCAATAATTGATATGAAACGCCCGACCTCAGTAAAGAAAGTTCAGAGATTAACAGGAAGAATGGCTGCTCCACTTCTTGTCCAAATCAACTGAGAAAGAACTTCCATTCTATTAGATTATTAAGAAGGTTGATAATTTTCAATGGAATAAAGAAGCTCGGAAAGCCTTTGATGAATCAAGCTAAAATAATATTTGGGTAATATTCCTAAACTAGTCTTGCCTCAGAAAAATAAGCATCTCTTCTTATATCTGTCTACTTTGGATTATGCAGTCACCTCGGTTCTAGTCAAAGAGGTAGAGGGAGGAAACCAACTTCTCATTTGTTTCCAAGAAAAATGCTTCAAAGGCCTAAAATAATTATCTATTAATTGAAAATATGGCATTTGCTCTGGTGACTTCGGCTCGAAAATTAAGGCCATATTTTCAAGGGCATAAGATACCTGTGCTAACTCACTTTCCTTTGAAAAATATTCTAACAAAACTTGATGTCTCGGGACGGATGTTAAAATGGTCTATAGAGCTCTTCGAGTTTGATATTGAGTCCAAACCAAGAACAACAATTAAGGCACAAGTTCTCTCAGATTTCCAAGTAGAAAAATCAGGCTCGGATCAACAAGAAATAGTGATGTCTCTAGAGCCTGTAAAATTAGCCAAATCAAAAGAAAATCCAATCTGGGAATTACACTATCTCTGTCGATGAGGCCTCATGGGAGTCCAAATCCAGGGTTGGAATTATCATTCAAACTCCGAATGAGATTATTTCACCTATGCACTCAGATTTGAATTTTAGGCAATTAATAGTGAAGCAGAATATGAAGCGTTCATATCTAGGATGTGGATAGCTCAAAAAATGGGGGTTCAATCTCTAAAAATCCACAATGATTCACAGTTGGTGGTCAATCAAAGTTTGGGAAATTTCGAAGCCAAACGGATAATTCTCTAGAAAAATTTAGACAGGGTGTAGAGCTTGGAGGCACAATTTAAAAAGGTTGAACTCGTAAAGGTACCAAGATCTAATAATACTCGTGTTGGTTTCCACAATCTACATTCATCTTACTAAAGAAATCCTCGTCGAGGTGCAAGTAGCTAGATAAATTAATTTAGCTGAAATTGTAATGGATGTTGACGAGGACCTCAGATAGATGGGCTCGATTGAGCAATATCTTTCTAAACACTTCCCACCAACCAAGAGTAAGCTAGATAACAGAATGGTTAAGTTCGAGCTACAAAGTATGTATTAGTGCAGGGGTTCTTTATAAAAAGTCTTATCTATTTCCTCTGCTAAGATGCCTTCGGCCATTTGAGGCAAAGTATGTACTAATGAAAATTCATTAAAGCATTTGCGGAAGTCACGTGGGCCTGGAAACTTGGGAAGAAAGGTATTGCCGGCAAAATATTATTAGCCAACTTTGCATTCTAATGTTGATGACCTAGTTCGAACTTGCTATAAATACCAAATCCACGCACCTATACCTTGACTAATTGGCTTGGCATGGTTCTTATTCAAAATCCATGGCCATTTGCTTAATTGAGAATTGATTTGCTTGGCCCTTTATCCAAAGGCCCTGGCAAAATTGACTATTTCACCAAATGGATTAAAGTCAAACTATTAGCTACCATAACATGAAAATCCATTGAAATTTCTTTTTGGAAAAGTATCTTATGTTGGTATAGAATCCCCTCAGTCCCATCTCAAACATTGGTAAGCCTTAGTTTGAAGAAGAGCTTTTTGCTAGTTTTTGTGCTGGACTCGGAATAAAGCAACACTTTCACTTCGGTAGCTCATCCACAGGCTAATGGGCTAAGAAGGTATACAATAGATCTCTCTTAATAGGACTAAAAACATCGACTTGAACGAGCTAAAGAGACTTGGGTTGATGAGTTACCAAGTATCCTTTAGGCATATCGAACCACGCCTCGAACAGCCAATGGAAATACATCATTCAACCTTGTATATGGCCCTGAGGCAATCGTTCCAACTGAAATCAGCCTACCTTCGACTCAGATTGCCTTACATGATCTTGAGTAGAACAATGACTTGGATCTTCTGGATGAGCGAAGTGCTCAAGTGGCAAGGATCAAGCTTAGAAAAAGCAAATGAAATGAAAAATAAAAATTAGAATTAGACCTAGTGTTTCTCCCTTAAAATAGAAGAGTGGCCCTAACCTCGCTGAAGTGCTCAAGTGGCAAGGTTAAGCAAAATTAGAAGGACTGAATAACCTAGTGGTCCCCTTTTAAAATAAAAGAGTTGTTCTAAGCCAGCTGAAGTGCTCAAGTGGCACGAATCAAGCTAAAAACAAAAAAGCAAATGAAATGAAAAAAACAAAACTAAAAGGGTTGAGGCCTTATGGTACTCCCTTAAAATAGAAGAGCTACCCTAAACTCGTTGAAGTGCTCAAGTGGTAAGGATCAAGCTCAGAAAAACCAAATAAAATGAAAAAACCAAAATTAGAAGGGCTAAGACCCAGTGGTCCCTCCTTAAAATATAAGAGCTGCCCTAAGTCTGCCAAAGTGCTCAAGTGGTAAGGATCAAACTCAAAAAAAGTATCTGGATCTTAAAAGACAAAAAATTAGAAGTGCTAAGACCTAGTGGTCTCCTCTTAAAATAAAAGAGTTTCCCTAAGCCCGCCGAAGTGCTCAAATGCAAGGATCAAGATCAGAAAAAACAATGAAATGAAAAAAAAAAAAAAAACAAGGAAAATGAAAGTAGAGTAAAGACTTTTAAGTCTAATTATCTCATGGCACAGTTTTGAAATTCCTTAAAGTTTCTTGGCAAGTTTTAAGTTTGAGTTTCATACCAAAGTTTAAGATGTGGCTAAGGCATTGTTGTCTTGCTTTTCAAAGAAATCAGGGCTATAGAAACAGAACATCAAACAAAACAGCAATAAAGTCCAAGATAGAAAAAGATAATCAAAATCAAAGATTCAAAGGTTTGTAAGGAAATGAATTCATTCAACAAAGATTGTTAAGTATAAAGTTCCTAGTCTATTACAAAAAGCCTATTCTACTAGTAGCAACAATAGTTGGGAACTTCAACGATTTCTAGGGCGACTTTAGTGTTGGCTTCAGTCTATTAAGGATTCTCTATTGAAAGGCCACTTGCCTCAGCATGTTTGGGCAAAGGGATTGGAGCTCTGAACTGAGCCTCCAAGTCGTTTAGCTTCTTCATATTCACCTTATTGTCATAAAAAGTGCCTGGATACAAGTTTGGATTTTTAACAAGACAATCACAAGTTGCTATATGCCACCCCATAATGTAAGAATTTTTGGCAAAATCCTTAATCTTGCTTGATGCTTCGGCTGATTCAAGAAACTCATTCCGATCCAAGATTTTCGGCTCAATTTCCCAAGTAGCGACCTTTGCTTGAGCTTCAGCTTGAGCCTCAGTTCTAATTTTAGCAATTTGAGCTTTAGCATTCTCAATAGCCTTGGCAAGTTTCTCCTTAGCTTTCTTGAAGACCATTTTTAAGGTAGCCTTAGCCATCTTTGAGTCATGGAGTCTGTCCTTCAGCTCTTTCATTTCAGTTGGCCATTCGTCATACCTGGTTGCTGCTGCTTTTTGGCACTCAATGTACTTGGCCTTAACACTCTTGTCAATCAAAGTTTTAATTCAAGAGTTGCTTTCAGACTTATAATATTTGACTTCTTGACATAGCCCAACCACCTTGCCATATGTGCTTTCTCTCTCAGCACAAGCGGCAATATGGAAATAATCTACAAAAAACAAGAATGAGTAAGGGCAAGAAAGTTAAATTATTAAAAAAAATTTATTTTCAAACCAAAAATTTAATTAAAAAGGACAAGTTGCTATAATTGATTGACTCACATTCATGGCCAAGAGAAAGAGTTCATCATACCTCTCCTAAGGTGTGAGGTGTTTAACATACTTTTTGTCTTGGGAAAGGACCATTCCCTTTCTTAATTCTCGAGCCACTCGACCAAATTGAGCCCAGTCACTTATATCAAGGATCGAGTAGGGCAGAACTTCGTGTTGCCAGTGGTCGAGGTGCTTAGAATAGGCCTTACTACCCTAGAAGCCCATGGCAAGTCTTGACTCCTTGCCGAGGCTTGTTCTTCCTTGAGGGTGTACTTTTTCTCACTTGCACAAAGATACAACCCTATCATATTTGGATTTTGAGGAATACAAAAAGTATCCGAGCCTAGGGTTATGGTCTCTCATCTCAGAAAGTATGTATCTCAAGGCGGGATTCTTTTGGCATCCCTAGAGGCAGTTAGAGCTACTGGGCTCAACCCCAGCTGCTGCGCAACTACTACAACCAAAACTTTTTGATTCCAGGGAATCTCTTTAGTATCCGGGTTGAGCCCCGATTCAGTAGTTATCAATGCACAAGTCTTCTTGCAAGTAACTCAAGCAGGAGCAAATGGGGAACTGTCGGTAGTTTGGGAATGAATAACTGCTCTATTTACATCAATAAATACGGACACCGATTCAGTATTTACCACAATACGTAGAGTTTGGGATGTTTGGGAGGTATTTGCAGCAATCACCCCAAAGTGGGCCTCAATCTCCATTGAGGTAGCGATAGGGGTAACTGCTGGGGTAATTGTTGAAGTTGGATTAGAAATAAAGGCTGTGCCCAGAGCCAAGAGGGATGAGGTATCCATTTCACTAAAGAAGTCACCAAGTCCTAAAATAAAGGGAAAATGCAAAAGTTAGTCAAAAATATCTAAGTTGACAGCAACAATGAAAGAGCAACTAGGCTTGGATATGAGCTAAGAAATACAGGAAAATGACCTTTGATAGGGTCAAAGTTCCTCGGGAACGCTCCAGCCCGAGAACAGGTCAGCCTAAGCTATTATGTCATTACTTAGCAATGACATTTTGACCTACACAGTTAACTCAGGCCTCAGTAATTTCAAAGCCTCATTCGAGTTTGGAGGAGTAGCGTTTCGAGCCATAATAGGCTTCTTTCTAAGGCTCTATTGTCCTCAGGGCATGGAAGGGTTCAGATATCTCGTAAAAAAAAAAAACCTTTTCTTTCATTCATGGATGGAAAAAGGGTTATCAAGGATGATTTGCTGACCAACAATTCGGAGAGAGACATGAAAAGGCCCATTATTATGGGTCACTTTCATAAGCATTTGGAAGGTCTGTAAGGTTATTGGGATGTTGTATAATTTACAAAGTATATAGAAATCTACTATGATTCTGATGTCGTTTAGGGTTAGTTAAGAAACATTGATATCCCAATGATCAAAAATTTGGTAGAGAAGTGGGGAACGGGGAGGCATAGCCCGGCTAAAATATGATCTTCATAGATTGGATTTCATGTGTCCTAGAAAAGGTAGATGACCTCAATCCTCAGACCTCAGAAATTTGAGGTAAACCTTGGAAAGAAAATGATAAGAATCCTGAAGATGTCTAATCTCTTTGAGAAAAAAGTGTGTTCTCAAAATCACGAGTGGTGAGGTTAGAGTGATGATTGACAAGAAGAGAAGGCTCGAGAGTTGCATTCCCAGGAAAAACTAAGGAAATCTCAACTAGTGAAGAAGATTAATCAGGGTTTAACAGCAAATCAATAGGGTTCCTACGGCTTGTGTGTAGTGGTGTGCTAATGAGATAAGGAGTAAATGTACCAGAGTTAGATCCAGAAGCCATTTATGCTTTTGGATTAAAGTTGAAGCAAAAAGGTTGAAACTTTTTCTGGAAAAGAGGCTTAAATCAAGGCACAAAATTACTCGAAAATTGGTGTATATGTTTCGGGCAAGAGTAGCGTGGATCAAGAAAGATGAAGTAGATATTGAAATTGGTAGGATCGGGAAATGGTGAAAGGAAAGCCTTAACTTTAAAAGAAGGGGAAACTGATTTTGCAAAACAAGAGATGCTTGCAGAAGGCCTTAAAGTTGCAAGAGAAAGAGATAAAGAAGGCAAGATAGGCAAAAAGTGGTAAAAAAAACTCTAAATTAAGGTATTTATACAAAGGAAAAAAGGGCTGTTGGACCTTGAAAATGAAGTAAAAACTGGTGCAGTTGGTGTTTAATGGGCCGATTTGGGTGCTTTATTATGGGTAAACCCAAGTTTACTGCAAAGTAAATGAGTTATTGGGGCACACTAGCATTAAATAAGGGCATAACATTCAAAGAATTTGTTACAGTTATAAGAAAAATAATCATGAACAGTGTTGAAGGGACAGTAATCCAACTGGCACGCATATAAGAAAACTGAAACAAGCATGGGAATGAATGCTTGGCAAGAAGCTAGAAGGACTTCAAAGTTTGAAAAAAAAAGGTTTTAAACGCTTTCAGTTTTGGCCCAAGAGCTGAAGCTCAAGCTTCAAAGCAATCAAGTTCAAAACAAAAGCCTTAGATCATGGACTCAAAGTATTGAGAACCTCAGACCGGGGACTCCAAGTATTGAGAGCTTCAGATCAAGGACTCCAAGTATTAAGAGTCTCGAATCTAGGACCCCATGGATAGATATCAACTCAGTCTTGAGGCTAAGCTCAGCCCCGAACTGAGGGAACTATTGATCATACCAAAGTTAGCTGCTTACGGGGCATTAGCTATTTGTGTATAGCTACTTATGTGGCAAGCTCATTAAGAGCATTTATGTAATCAACTACTATGCTTAATTGGCTCTAAGACAGTCAAGGCACCCCCATCATTATCTATACATAAGGGGTCCTCAAGACAAATCTGTATCTTATTTACTCACAATTTACACTTAATTCAAGGTAATTTGTCTACTTTTTCTCTCTAACTTTCTATACTCATCACTTATCTTCCACTACCTCAAATTGCCTCCAGCGATCGCTAGCAGCTGCCTGGCATCATTTCCAGGTTAGTTGAGGCAACTGGCAGGCTGGAACTATGGTGCTTCAATTGGTGGTGTGGGGTGGTGTGAATATTGAGTTTGAAAAACTTTTTGTGTGCCATTGATGAGTTGGGTGTGGTGTGTTATGGGCAAAAGGACAATAGAGTTGGTGCTTTAGTTGGAAAGCGGCGGTTGGCTATAGCCAAAGCTAGCAGTTGGCAATCTAAGGCGGTGATTTCCAACTGCAAATGTTAAGATTTAGAGATTTTTGGTTAATTGTACTGCTTTAGTCAAAATTGGATAGACGTGGGACATGGTTTTTTTTTTTTTTTTGTGCAACTTTGAGGACCAAACCGTAGGGACTAAAAGTGTATTGGGCAAATCACCTGAATAGGCTTTAACTTTTTCATTAAAACCAAAATAGTCCCTTAATTTAAATATTATTCGATTTATTCTCTCAACTAAATATTTGTACGAATTCAATCCCTATTTAATTGTGCTGCAAAATCCAAATTTTCCCATCTGCCTCACCCACAATTGCACCAATGACCATCCTTTGTTCACTCTTAATCTGAAAAAACCCAACAAATTTATATTTTGGTCAGTATAGCTAAATATAGACTAAATTAACGACAAACATTTAATTGAGTAACTGAATCTACTGAAATTAAAATTGAGGAACCTTTTCGACTTTACTAAAAAAGTATGATTACTATTAAGGTAATCTATATTTCACCCAAAACAAAAACAAAGATGCTGTTTGGATTGTAAAAAGTTTGCATTATGTGCCAAATAATATTTGGTCAGAATATTTGTTTGCATTATGTGCCAAATAATATTTGGTCAGAATATTTACTGTTTGGTCATCAAACAACTATTCAAATAATATTTTATACTATTCATATTTTGTCTTATTCATTATTTATTATTCATATTCATTATTCACACAATACATTATTTGCACTATTCATGTCCTATTCATTATTTACATTTTAAAAAATATTCTGTTAATAATTATGTATAAATAATGGAATTAATTATTATTATTTTATTTTTTTTTTTGCAATCCTTACTTTCGCATAAATAAAAGGACGTTTTAATCTGATAACTATTAGAATCGTATATTTTTATTTTAACGCGTGTTTGTTGCAATATTTTGTTAGTAATCTATAAATATTAGTATTATGAATATAAAAATAATTTGCCCTTGTGCATTCGTTTGAACGGTGAACATATATTTATTATTACTTTAATTTGACTTATTTTGTATGTTTACTCAGTTACACAAAAAAATGTTTATATATATGTGTGTGTGGCGGTTCTATTAATCATGGCATAAAATACGTGGGTATAGATGCTAATTATCTGTTATCATTATTGATTTTGTACATTTTTTTTATTTTTATGTAGGGTTAATTTCACTTTATCTCTTTAACGTTTAGGGTCATAATCACTTTAGTTCCTACCGTTATTTTCTAGGCATTTTACTCACTGGACTAACAGTTAAAGCTAACGGTGTTAAATTTTGCCTTAAATGATATTTTTACCCTCAAATTATTGATGTGTAAACACATTTTCTCTTAATACCCAAAACTTATCTTATTTTATTTTCATAGATAGAGTTTGATGAAATTTAAAAAATGTTGATGAATAATAAAAAAATTTATTAAAACATGTCAATAAAATAAGTGTGTGTGAGAGAAAGAAAATAAATCAAGTAAAATTGAAAAAAAAAAAAGAAGAAGAGAGAATAAGGGTATTTTTGTTAAAATAATATTGAATGTTGAGTGACAATGAAGTGTAGCTCAAATGATATAACTACATTTTCCCTGTGATTTAGGTCATGGGTTCAAATCACGTCATGGTTCAAGTCACCAAGAGGTTAGAAGGAGATTCACTGTAAATTCTCTTTAAAAAAAATCAATGTTGAGTTAAATTTAGGATCAATGTTGAGTTAAACTTAGGTCATGGGTTCAAGTCACCAAGGGGTTAGGTGGATATTCACTGTAAAAAAAATCAATATTGAGTTAAATTTATCGGAAGGATTTAAATATCTAAAAAATAACGTTACAAATTAAAGTGATAATGAGTATAAATATTAAATGTGTAAAGTAAAATTAATCCTTTTTATGTATGTGGAGTTTGATAGAAACAAAGGAAAAGATGCAATTTCAAGTTTTTATCAAATGTAGTGTGACGAGAATAAGTAAAGAAATTTTATAACTGTTATTTTTCTATTTGCATTATTATTATTTTTATAAATAGGTTCACCAAATAATAGTTACTATTCATTATTTCCAATCCAAATAATTATTTCAAAATATTATTTCATATCTAAATAATTATTCTACTATTCCAAAAATTAACATTATTTCTAAAAATTACTAAAATTAACATATAAATATTATTCACCAAATAATACGCGTCCAAACAGCACCAAAACTTTTGTGTCATTGAAGGTAGAAGCAAATTTGGCTTGGGCCCGAAGGCAGCTAAACAAACCATTTATGTAAGAAACCTCATAGTCCGACCCAATTCCTTTACACAGTTACTGCTTTTCAGCTTTTCAAATCCCCCGACCTCCGATCACATTCAGGTATCCAGCTCTTATTTTTGTACAGATTGATTGTTGTATCTATCATCGCCGATTATTTTTTTCTTCTATTACTTCTTCTAAGTGGGGCCTTATTTGGTAAGCCAGCCGCGATTTTTACCGATTCCGGCGACAAAAAATTTCAATTTTTGTTTTTTACAGTTAATTTAATTTCTTGCTTGATAATTGTTAGAATCGTTTAATGGATAAGCTTTAGATGTTTGAATTCTAAAAATAAAAATAAAAAATGGTAGCCCTAATATAGTCTTCACTAGGTCAAATTTGAAACTTCGAGAATTATTTTTAAAAATAGTTTGGTTGATTTTCTTCAAAATTTTAGTGGTAAGTTGTAGCACTCTATTATTTGTTGCCCTTACTCAATTATAGCGTTGTTGCTGGGTATTATCTTTTGTACACTCTGTTGTAAAATTTTATTTACACTAGCGGGTCTAGATCTGTAATACATTATGCATAACGTCAATCTAAACCCGTCCGTGTAAAAAAATATATGCATTAGTGTCTATACGTGACACAAAAGAATCTCGTTATATTCATTGGTGACAGAAGTTTCTTGTAAGTTCAATGGTAACACTACTTGGGAGGTTTTGTTCAGTGGCCCAGAGGATTAGCCGACTTGGTTCTATATTTTTTTTATTATGTTGCTTTTTAGGTTAGTGTATCACTTTATATGTGCTTCTGGTTTTCTTAGGGTAAATTGCCAACATATTTTCTGAACTTTTCAAGGAATCTTTTTATTGTATAACCATTTTGTTGTGGAACTCTAGAACTGCTCCAAATTGGTTTGTAGGTGTATGTGTGGTAACATTTGTGGGTGTATTGATCGCAACCAACTCATATAATCATTTTATTAGGGGCAAAAGGGGTCGTAAAATTTTGTCCTCTGAAACTGAATCTCTTCGCAACAAGAAAGTCAAAACATTTTATTTTTGAGTATGAGGAAGTGTTGTATATTTTACATCTGCGCGATTTTTTTGGGTACCCGTACTGTATCTGCTATCTCTAATGTTGCCATGATTTAAGATCATCCTCTCTTTTCTTCTTAATTTTGCCTCGGTAGGCTGTTTGGAATGCTCCATTTCCTTCCCCTTTGTTTGCTAGTTGATGCTTATTTATATATTCCTATTGTTAGGGCCATGAAGATGGAAGAATCGATTTATAATTCTGAACTGATTATTTTTAGCATTTTTATCCTACTTTAAGAGTTCACTGCTTCGGTTTCTAGTAAAGCTGTGTTCCATATTGCTGTATTTTTTTCTGTAGAAGGTTCTTTTGCTGTGTAGGCATCTTGCTCTTATAAGGTGGGCTGATGTGTATGATGCTGGATTTTGTACAACAATTTGTGGAATTTTTTGATTTGTATTTTAGAAGTTTTGCTGGTTAGGAAGATAGTGTTTAAGCTAATTTAAGTGGAATGTCTCACGCTTTGCTTTAATCCAACTGTACCATGTTAGCTCAAATTCTCTGCAATTGTTTTGGTGGTTAAAAATGTCCAAGCTGCTGGAGACTTCTAAGGAGTTATCTGTAAGATGAGTCATGAACTATCACTTTGGACTGGGAAGTGGGATTCATGCATACAGGGAGGAAACATCAAGACGCTTCCTTCTTTTTTTGTGCCTTTTCTCTTGGCCTGGGAGTGGGGGTGGTCATTTATGGTTTGCTGGGTAATGTCTATGGAAGCTTTTAAAGATTTCTTTTCGATTAACATACACACCATAGTCCTAGGAACAAAGATGCTGTAGCAGGAGCAATTGAGATGTTTGTTTGCTCCAAGATCAGGGGAATAATATTTGGAAGGAGAAGATTGAGGATAGGTAGTAGGTGGCTTTCTTAGCAGTTATGGGCATGGGACTTCATTTTTCTTGGATTGGGATTTGGAATATTTTTTTGATATAAGTTCAATAACAAAGTGGTAAGTAGTTACCATGAGATATTGCAGATTCTAACAAATCCTGGGTAACCTCTTATTCTGGGTGCATCAAGGTGACAGAGAACCCTTCTTTTGCAGCTTCCATTTGGATTTTCAAGTAGTTCCTCCTGGAGTCACTTAAGTATGGATGGAAACTATCTCAGTATCCTAGTGATAGTTAAACAAAGTGTATCATTTGAGTTACATGAGCAATATTGCAGGATATTAGTATCACCATTGCCAAGTATTTGAGGGCACATTTGCTTTTCTTTGTCAAATGATATGGGCTAAGCAGAAAGATTGTGATGAATGAATGTTATCTGTATCCTCTATATTACAACTTGAGTATGAATGAAAGACAATTCTAGATATCATACCTAGGTTTTGAAAAGTGTTCAGTCCCTAGTCTTTTTCTCATTATCAGGGTAACTATTTTGTTGCTTTGAGACTTCTGTTGAGTTTTTGGTTGGTCCTTTATATCAATTTTTTCAACTCGATTATGCTTTCTCATCCTTGTTGCAAACAGTTATACTGTACCCAAAAAAGGAAAGAAAAGAAAGAAAGAAAGAGTCAACCACGTGCTTAATTATTATCTTCCTAAGTTTTGATTGATCGGATAAATAGGAAGATGAGCAGCTTCACTCGGTGATGCACTAAGAATCTCCATTCATTTTCCATTTTCTCCGAGTTTTTCTGAGCTACTCCTTTTAACTACTGCATCTTAGGCTTCAAATTTCACTTCAGACCAGCTTCTGCCTCTTTTAGTTATATGAAGATTATAATAGCTTCCATAATAAGCAACAGGTTATAATTGGCCTTTTTATCTCTGCTATTACTTCTTCTTCTTTTTTTCAGTTTTATGCTTAATAATCTTTAAGTGACTGTCTCAAAGTATTGATTTGATGTGAATTGTGCTGCTTCTTGTACTTACTGTCTAACATGTTTGCTGTAGAGAAAAAAATGTCACGACGATATGATAGCCGTACAACTATATTCTCCCCAGAAGGTCGTCTCTACCAAGTTGAGTATGCAATGGAAGCCATTGGAAATGCAGGGAGTGCAATTGGAATTTTGTCTAAAGATGGGGTTGTACTGTTAGGTGAAAAAAAGGTCACATACCCAAGCTTCTTCAGACATCAACATCCACTGAAAAGATGTACAAGATTGATGACCATGTAGCCTGTGCTGTGGCTGGAATAATGTCTGATGCCAACATCCTAATTAACACGGCTAGGGTTCAAGCTCAGCGCTATACTTATGCTTACCAAGAACCAATGCCTGTGGAACAGTTGGTTCAGTCTCTATGTGACACAAAGCAGGGATACACACAGTTTGGTGGGCTCCGTCCATTTGGTGTTTCCTTTCTGTTTGCAGGCTGGGATAAAAACTATGGTTTCCAGCTCTATATGAGTGATCCAAGTGGAAATTATGGCGGCTGGAAAGCTGCAGCAATTGGAGCAAACAACCAGGCGGCGCAATCAATGCTAAAGCAGGACTACAAGGATGAGATCACAAGGGAGGAGGCAGTTCAACTTGCTCTTAAGGTTCTCAGTAAGACAATGGACAGTACTAGTCTTACTTCAGAGAAGCTTGAGCTTGCCGAGGTTTTCAGCTCCAATCGGGTATCTAAGGAAAAGTCAAGTACCAGGCGTACTCACCCGAAGCACTCAATAATCTGCTAGTGAAGTCTGGATTAACCCAACCTGCTGCAGAGGCATCTTAAGACATTGATTTCAGTTTGTACTTGGTTACCTGGTGCCCTTATGCAATATTTGATGTTTTGTGTTTGTTAATTAAGTACAATGATTCTCGCTTGATAGAATTGCTTTCTTATCTGAGATCCTATAACTTTATAAATCATCTGGCAAGATAGCATGGTGATTGTGCTCCGTTTCAGATTTCACAGCTTCTGTCTGGATTTATGCCTGTATTGTGTAGTTTTTATCATCTTAAATTTCCATCGAGGGACTGGTGCTCCCAACTGTAGGTCAAATCTCAGCTTTGTTACCCACAGGAATGGCAGTTTTAGATTTATTTTCCTTCTTCCTTATTCTCATCCCACTAGAGAAGCATAAGAAAATAAAACTTTGCGGAAGAACAGGTAAAATGAGAGGAAGTTTCTAATTTTCCTTCTTCTAGAAATATTGCGTGAAAGTTGTTAGGGTGAATATGCTGGGTTTGAGGTGCTGATTACATTTTCCACTTTATTGATATTGATATTGATATTAATATTAATATTAATTAGACCGAGTTTGCCTTTAAAAGTGATTACAGAGTTTGGAACTTGTGCAATCAGTATTGTGTTGTATAAAGGACCAAACTTGAACCCGAAGTATTGCCATGTTTGCTGCGACTTCTGATGGGAAGGAGAATTAATGGATTTTGCTGCAGATTGAGGAAGAAAAAAAAGAAACAAATGGACTTTTCATATTGACCACAAATTTTGTGTATAATTGTAATTTGACTCTGAATAATTAATCTCTATCTACCTTGAAGTCCGTCATAGAAGTTTTGGATAATTTTGCCCCTCGCATGTTTGACCAAACAACGGAGCCTTTTGTGGATAAATAGATGGAATCATCTCAACGGAGAAAGAGTTAAGGGATCAATTAGACCAAACACGTAGTTAAATGATCAAAATAGCCACTTCGCACAGGGTTCAATGGTCTTTCGTAAGGGTGTGCAAGGATTCCGTTTTGAATTTAATTTGGTTAATAAATTTGGTTAATTTTGAGTTTAGTTAAAAATTTGTTAATCAGATTCATTAATACGATTAATGAATTCGAAAATAGTAGAGAAACTTTTTGAATTCAATTAATCGATTACTGAATAGAATAATTAAAAATAAAATTTTATTAAAATATTTTGATATATAAATAGTACATCACTAAAAATATAAATGTAGTTATTCAACTAAAAATATATTTATTAATAATTATTATAATTAGCTTAATTTTTTAACTTAATTCGTACAATTGTTATATTATATTTAATATATATATAATTTATATATATATATATATATTATTAAATTAGTATCTATAAATCACATTAAATAGTCTTGTAATACGTATTTTATTAATACTTGCAAGTTACATAATATTATAATATTATACATAATTATATATGATTATTATTCAATTAAGTTACATAACATAAATTTTTACTTATTTTTTTGAATCATTAATCAATAAAAACTATACAACATATCAAATTATGTGACCAAAATAAAATAGAATTAGAAAAATTTTGCTTGAAAAATATATTTTTGTATAGAATTTTAACCCAATGTTAGGGTCTAACTAACTAAAATTGAAATTGGTTAATTGAATTCAAAATCGGGTTATCGAATTCGAATTTGATTAATCAAATTTTCTACCAAATTGAATTTGGAATCGAAATTAATTAAAAATTTTAAAAAAATATTTTTAAAATTTGACCGATTTTATTAAACGATTAAATGATATTCACCCCTAGGGGTGTAAACGAACCGAGCTGCAACTCGGTCAAAAACTCGACTCGAGCTCGAGTTCGAAACTCTTGACGAGCCGATCTCAAGTATTTGTATAATATGCTCGAGTGCTCGTCGAGCTTTTCGAGTATTATATAATTTTTTTAAAATTTTTTTATTATATAGATGTGTAAAATTACTAAAATATCCATACTTTTTAAAAAAATTACATATTTTACCTACAAAAAGTCGAACTACTTGAGTTCGAGCTCGAATTCGAGCTCGTTTTACTTATTTTCGAGCGAGCTCGAACTATGTCAAAATTTTCGAACTCGAGCTCGAGCTCAAATTTTGAAGCTCGTTCGAGCTCGAGCTCGAGTTCGAGTATCAGAAAAAATTTCGAGTTCGAGTTCGAGTAGGGTACTATTCGTGCTCGATTCGCCTCGTTTACACCCCTATTCACTCCTAGTCTTTCGGGCTGCACTTTGCCATGAGATAATCAGATAAAAATGTTGTACTGTAATGAAATACTATAGAAAAGGAAATGAGAGTCATTTTCTGGATATACTATAGAAAAGAAAATGACTCTCATTTCCTTTTCTATAGTATTTCATTACATTTCATTACAGTACAATATTTTTATCTGATTATCTCATGGCAAAGTGCGGCTCGAAAGACTAGGGGTAATATATATATATCTTCACACCACCACTGGCAATTGATTGTATGCCTGCATAGAAAATACTATCATATATCCAATTTTTAACCTACCTATAAATCCTGTAGTCAAAATTAAATCTTGTAGAATCTTATTTACATCTGTTTATATCATAAATTTCATAATATTTAATTTACACCACAAAGTCTATAAGTGAGATTAAAAACCAGATCTACCTAAATATTTTTCTGCCTGCATACATACTTTTAAATGCTCGGGGTAGTCAATAAATGCCAATTTTATTCTTATGGATAAAATTGTGGGTTCAATGCGAAGATTGTTATTCCCTGAATCGATAGTTATCAATAAGTATAAAATTGGAGGAAGATGCAAAAAGGAAAGGCAAATGATATTTGCACACCTCTTATAACCTCTTACACACCTCTATCTTATTTTATCAAACAAAAAGACTAAAAAAATCTTCATTCATACAATCTCATTTTTCTACACCTAAATTACCCTTGTTTTAAGGTTTACCTACTACAATATAATTTATCTCACATGAATTATACTCATAAACTAAAAGAAAGTAACTATTATAATTATAATAGTGGAGACTCGTCATTTTACATCCGTACGTACTCAACATGCAAAAAGTCCTGCTCAAAAAAAAAAAAAAAAAAAAAAATCCACATTTCATCATACATAAACTTCAAATTTGCTTAATAAAAGTCATATCTTTCGAACAAGAGACTTTTCCAAAAATTAAATAAATACATCCAAATAACCAATTCCATTATATTATTCTAACAAATCTTTTATTACTAATAACCAAGAACGTAAATTGAATCACTCCAACACTCAACTTCACACAACTAGTAGAGTATTAATGCAGCTGTTGTAGATTGTATCAAGCAGCAAGCATTGTAATCAGCTAGAGAACACATCCCAGCAAGATTTATAGTCTCCGAATGGGAGGTCAATTTTTGTGTTTTTTTTTTTTTTAAATTTCTGGAACGAATGCGAGTTCTACCGGCCCGGAATTACAATTTGGAATATCTGGCATAAAAAAAGAATAATTTTAAAAAGAAGCACGATTTTAGAAATTTTTCAGTAGTTCCATGGGTTTGGTAACTACGATTTTGTAGTGAGGTAACTGTGGTTACAGCTGTTTTGGCTTGTTTCTCGTCTGATTGTCGCACCATTTTCTTCAACCAACTCCTACACATAAATACACTCTATTAATTATACAAAAACACTAAAATAACATCAAAAACACTAAGTTAACCTAAACTAACTTAATCTAAAACATGGAAGTAAAATAGGCGAAAATAATATTTAATTCATAAAAATGCTAGAAACTAAGGTAAAAATACTCAAGTTTAAGCTATATATAACTCAAATTTTCTTAGAGTTATCAATGAACCAAATGAGTGTTAATATGAGTATATAACTACACTCAAACAGAGTCATCCAATACCTATTTATACACAAGGAAACATTAGTTTTTAGATCAACAAAACTATTTATACTAGTTACATTAGTTAAAAAGAATGTCCAAGGACACCAAAAAAAGACTGATAAAATACCCTATTGCCTCCAGGAAAATTCCACTAGTAACCCTAATTACAACCACATAAAACATCAATAATAGAAGTTAGAGTCGATGATCCACAAATATCTCCTACTCCTAACCCATTTCTAAATACTCAATTCAATATCACCAAATTCACCCAACAATGCAAGTTCAAATCCAACAATTTTCGAACCAACTAAAATTATCGTCTAACGAGCATCATCCACAAATAACAGCAGCAAAATATTAAAAAAAAAAAAAAAAAAAAAATCAACTACGAGAAAATAGAAAAGACTATGGAAATTTACCAGAAGTATTGGTAGATAAAGATTCTAGTATCGGATAATCTAAAATTTTCTTAACATCATTACTGCTCAAAATCTTTAGTATTTCTTCCATGTCTATAGGATATGTAATATCTTTAGCATTTTCAAGTTCATCCATTTTTTCAGGGAATAAATAAGAGGAAAGTTTGATCCGGAGGAGTAGGAAGAAAAAAAGAGGAGAAAGGGGAAGAATGGAAGATGGACATGATTTGAGGGGAAGATGAAGAGATATCAGGGTGTGTAAATAACATTTGCCAAAAGAAATTAATTTTAAAACTTTGTTATTTTTTGTAATATAATATATTATTATTTTTTGATAAAATATTAAATGATGACATTAGCTTGATATAATTAAGTTAAATTTCTTTCTATTTTTATAAAAGTTATTAGGAATAACTTTTTAAATATTATATATCTAATTATTTATGAAATGTAAATTTATATTTTTAATTTACTGTTAATAGTAGATCAGGGTTTTCAAAGTAACATTAAAATCATGCATATTTTAATGAATGAATTCAATTATCTATTAATCGAATTCGTAAAACCTCTTAATCATTTTTAAAAAATTTTAACCGAATGTTTGTTAACTCGACCTATCCGGCCAAAATATTTAACCGTCCAACAACACAATATAAGAAAACCGAAAACAGAAACACAAAATAAAATACTACTAGCGCTAGGAGAAAGCTTCCTCAGTAAAAAGTATGGCTCAAATCAATAGCTGCATTCAATACTTCGCTAATCTGATTGCATTATTAGCGCCATGACTTTGGATTTTAAAGACCAATTTGTTTGAATAAATGGATGTTAAATCAATTTTTTTTGCCCCATAGAGAAGTTCTTTTTCAGAGTGTGAACATGCACTTGCATATCACTTGTTCGATGAAATTCCCCAGTGAAATTTCGCATATATACGTGACAATTGGAACAAACCCATAATTTTATTCGTTTGAATTACGGTGCTAGGACGGCAGAAACATAATCGGATACCACATTGATTGACTCTTTATCTGATTGTTTTTTATACTGTAGGAATGGAACAGGCTGATGGTAAAGAAATGGAGAGCAAGAAAAGTAGAGCTGATCTTGAAGGTTTACTGGAAATTCTTCCCCCAGCTGAGTTCTGCTGTGTTTATGGGTCCACTCTCCATCCGAACAATCTTGACAAGGTCTTCAGTATTTTTCATTTTCTGCACTTATTGCTGTGAAGTAATGATCACTTTATATACCCTTTTGCTTAGCAGCATTTGGCCTGCTTCTTCTAGCAGCACAACCAGTTTTATACTCCATTTTTAATGTTCCCCCCCCACTTACTTCTATTTAGTTTTTGTTGTTTAGACTCCATGATGGATTACATTATTGGTGTATCTGATCCTGAGAAATGGCATTCTGAGGTATGCGTTGGATTGTTTTGTGCTTAAAGCTTCTGCATGATGTTGCTTTACGTCTTTTTCTTCCGAGTGAATAATGTTGATTCTATTTGCTTCTTTTTCTCATCAAGAACTTAAAGATGAATCGAAATCACTATGCTTCATGGTTGGTGCACTTAGGTGGAGCAAGGCTGGTGCTACTCTCACTTTAATATAAGTTTTATTTCTTTATTAATTTTTTTTCTTTGATTGGAATAAGGAATTGATTCAGGGTTTATGACATCTAGATTGCTGACATAGCAGATGATCTACAGATTGGTGTTGGTGTTCACTTTAATCCGTTTGTTTCTTTGCATGATAAGGTAATCTACCATTTCCAAATGTCTGTTTGTATTTTTGTTTTTGCTATCGAAAAGAAAAAGGTGTGTGCTTTTGTTTGACTATACGAGCTTGCATCTGTGCTTTCTAGTGTGATTTAGAGTAAGAAAAGGAGTGCACTAGAATTCTCTGAAGTCCATATAGTTATTGTATTACTTAATATCTTGGAATATCTTGTTTGTAAGTTCATCCTTGACTAATTTGGCAGATGTACAAGTACCAAGTTGTTAGAATGGATGATTTGATTAATGATGTACTGGGATGGCAGAGATTCTATCTTTGTGGTCGCTTGCAAAAACCTGTATGTCCTATTTTAAAGTGCTCCAATTTTCATTTGAGTTGTGGGCCGAAATACTTTTGCTTACGTACTGTAATTATGTAATATATCATGATTTACTGATATCAAGTTTGATTTTAGGTTACATTTGATTGGTAAATTGGTTACTTGCTGGGTAATTTAGTGAATCTTGTTCTCTGTGGCAAAATCAATTTTGAGGCTATTGATACATTAAACTAACTGATTCTTTTCAGATGGGTTGTGTTCACAAGTCATACGTGATTGGCAAAAGTATAGAAGTGTGGAAATTTATCTTTTACAAGATATACTTTCTGAATGAAGATTAGAATGTAATAGTTGGACTGAAAATTAATGACTCAGAAAATAAGTGTTCCTTTACACTTACATCTCCTCTTCACTAGCCTAAACAAGCATGAAATGAGGCCCTGTTCTTCTATATTAACACTAATATATCTATAACTTCCTCCATTCTGAATGCAATGAAAAAAATTAATAGTATGTTATCAAAAAATACGGTACAAAACTTTTGAGTAAATTAGACCAGCATCTTCCATGTTTTGGACTAAATGGAAAATCTACAAATAAAATTACAAAATATACAATATCGTAATAGAAGCTGAAAACAGCTCATAGTCCTACACTCAATTGACCGCGAGTGATGTGCAAAAGTTACCAGGAAATTTTGCCATTTGGTTTGACATTTAAACTGTTGCACAAGTATGACTGCTTCTTCAGTATCAAAGTATACAATATAGATCATACACTAAGGTTGTGTTTGGATGAGTGGATTTGAATTGTAGGAAGGATTTAAAATGAATGGATTTGAATTGGGTGGGTTTAAAATGACAAGATTTTTGAAATCTGCTCATTTAACCATTAAAATCCACTCTCACTTCTTGGTAAATTTCAAATCCCCAACTAAATCGCTTTACTTGTTTGCATGACCTAAGATGGATTTAAATTTCAAATCCAAATCGACCGATATCCCCCCATCCAAATGCAACCTAAAATAATTTTGAAACTTCTGTAAAGCGTAATGGTCTCCTAATCCAGATTGAATGGTTGATATGCTTGATTAGTCTTAAATTTCAATTGTTTAGATGTATATAAATGCATTATTAGTAATAGAAATGGTTTTTCAAAATATCATCAATGGGTCATGCAAAACATATTCTGTTAGACATGGTAAGTAGTAAGGGGTAGGATTAATCATTCAGTATGCAAAAACTTCTAACTATAGCATTAAGTAGTAAAAAGATTGCGAAGCATAAGTGCATAAGAAGCAATAGCATAAGTTTATGTCTTTATTTGGAGGAACTTCCTGTTTTTATTCTCTCAACAGAAATTAGTGTACTTTTTTATTTTTTTGGCTTACATGTTTAAGTTGGGAACACTACTTTGAGCTTTTTGGTTCTCAGAGTTAAGGGTACGGATGATCCACGTAACATTGGGAAGGATCCTTTTCCAGGTAAATTAGGTTGCATGTGTAACAAGAGCTAGTTTTAGAATTTGTAATACTAGGTGGGAATAGTGAGGAAACATGCCGCCAGTTAACTTCCATGAAGTTTGAGTGAATTTGTAAAATTTTCTTTTTAAGCAAAGTGGATATTAGTTTGGGATAGCTCTAGAAGGAAGAGGGGCCGTCAATTTGAAATAGACAGACAAGGAATTAGTATAGCAATTTAATCTAGTGGAACACCCTGTTATCAACAAATATTCATGTCCTGTTTTTCCTGGTTAAGAAAGTATTACCTTTACTTAAGTGCTTACGCATATAAGCTGATGCAGTCAACAAAAGGCTCGAGAAAAAGTAAAATTAAATACTTTCATAATTGCATTCAACCGTTAGTTTCATATTCCTTTGAAGAAAAGAAGACTATCTGGGATATGGATAGGCTACTCCAAGAGTTGTTTAAATAGCACAGCACAAGCTGTGGGTGAGCTGACAGACTTGTAGAATAGATTTTAGGCTAAAAACTCACAATATTATGGCAGAAAATCACAGAAAAAAATAATAAATTCAGCACCATTAAATTGAAGAAAACTTGCTGAAAAGCCTGGAAATCAAGAGAATAATGGCTAGGAAACACTAGGAATTACTCCTAGGCACCTTTAGGCATCACACCCAAGACTAGATTGTATCACGCAATTGACAATCCTTAAGAAGAAGTACATCATAATACAATAATGCCTGCAGGAAATTTTTATTAAGTTGAAAACTGTATTCTCTTTGTAGAAAACAACATTATTTTTAGATTCTAAAAACAACATTATTTATAGATTCTAAAGAAAAATCTTATTTTGATTAGGATTTACCTCTTATTCATATAGGAACAATAATCCTAACTTAACTCTGTTACTAAAACCAGCTGAAAATAAAGTCCTTAATTGACTCAAACACAAAATAATAAAATATTAATACCAGCAAATTCCCGCAATAGCTAAATTACTAAGATACCCCTAACTATTAAAACTTATGAAAACGCATAACTCCAAGAGTTGGATTCCTATTTAAACAACTCTTGAATTAGCCTATCCTTATCCCAAATAGTCTTATTTTCTTCAGAGGAGTATGAAACTAACCTTGAATGCAATTATGAAAGTATTTGATTTTACTTTTTTTCGAGCCTTTGCTGACTGCATCATAAGCATTTGACAAAATATTTATTAAAAAGATAAACCCATTACACAGAATTGCTTTCTGTGAGCTCTTTACAACACTAGTTTCAGTGTAAGGAAACGTGAAAGGCATGAGAGGAGTGAAGGAAACTTCTCATTTACTGGGAAGAGCATCTCTTTAACCCTTCTTTTGTTTGGTGTCAGGGAGAGAAGGGAAGGGACATACATACCCCAAACGAGAAGGGGAAGAGTTTCTCTTTTCCCCTTTTATTTACTCCTACTGACAGGCATATTGATTGATATGATGAAGCCAGGAGGATGTTCAAAGTTCAAACTTCAACCCTTTTACAAAAGTTCTCATCCTGAAAATCCTGTCTGAAAAATCTATGTGGATGTACAAGCATTTGCCATCGGTTACTGGATTCAAAAAAATGGATGTTTAACAAATCGGTCTTAGTGTATTAGTGGTTGCATTGCCTTCTCAAAATTTCACAGGTGACTGATGTGAAGAGATTGGTTTAACATTGAGCATTTTGCAGTCTTTTGAGCATCTAAAAATGACCTTTTTAGGGAACACATTCAGGATGTGGAATTTGAAGATAGCACGGGTCAATGCTCTATTCTCTATTCACATCTCTATCATATTTATTATGCTGTTTTAATCTATATGCCAATATGAGTTAGAATATGGATGCAATCTCATGAGTTTTTAAGCTTTAGCAACCTAACATATATAACAATCTCCAGTGTCGTGTGTTATGGTTCCAAGCCATATACTATTTTTACAACTATTAACCAATTTTCACAATCCCTGAGATTTTCAACTTAGATTTCTTTTTCTTCCTTTTTCTTTCTTACTTGGTACCTAATATGTTGGGTGTTGGCTGACAGATAACTTGTTTTACGACCAAAAGAATTAAGGCTTTGAAGTTGATTTGTTGTTTTCAATGAAACCTTCAATTTAGAAAAATTTCCAATTGCGCTTGATCTTTCAAATTACTTGTACATTGTACTGAAATTCAAATTTAATTTGGTTGCATCATCTTTCTTTGCAGGTAAATGTCATCAAGTTGATAATTTGGATCTTGAAAGTTCAAACCACATTAATCTGAAGGCTGCCACTTCTGCTGCTCTCCTCCTTTTGCCATCAAAGTTCACAGAGGTTTGCTAGTTTGACACTTTTATAGTATTTGATTTATAAACCTAATTTTATCTTTTAAGTTTAGCATTTTTTGTGCAGGAGGATTTATATGGCAAAATATGTAGCCTATCGTATATGGGTGACTTGCGAATGCTCTTTGCAGAGGACCGAAATAAAGTAAGTCAATTCAAACTCTTGGACATTTGCAACAGAATGTCGCTTTTGGTAGCATCAAAATAAACTCGTTTTTGTCTCCTGCCATGAGGCTTCTGTGGCACAGATTTGTCAAGTGTCAACGGCTTCAACATCCTCCTCCTTTTTTTTCTTTTATTTTACAAGATGACTATGCTTGTCCTTCTAGAACATATTTTTACTATTGTTTAAACATACAATCTTTCCAAGGTACTTTAAACAACTTCATATGATATCAAACCAATATAGTAGTTTTCACTAAATTTATACTTTCTAGGCTCTATCACCTCTAAGTACTTGTTTTTTTAAAAAATGCAAATATTACTTTTGCACAGTACTACATTGAAGATACCTAAAGTTATGACATCTGATATGGCATAGCTCTCAGCGTGAAAGGTTCTAGCAACTGATATTGGTTCTTTTGTTTTTTTGAGTACTATCTTCCTATTTATTGAATGGCCAATCTCTTCCAGGTGAAAAAAATCGTGCGAGGGCAGTTCAGTTTGTTCCAAGCAATGTATAAGCCCTTCCTAGAAGAATATGCAGCCAAAGATTTTCTGAGATTTTCATCTTCTGGTGATGCTCAAGTAAATATATTTCAGGTCTGAAAATGGTTGAGTTTGCTGTGTAAATTTATTTTACGCTGCCAGTTATTGTTTTCTTTGGTTGATCTTTTTTACCCTGTAAGTTGGACTCAACTTTTCCTTACCAATTAGTTTTACAATCAAGTTAATGTCCTTTAGCTTACCCCAAGAAAAATGTGGAAAATCAAAGTTGGGCCTCTGTTCTCATTGATTTCACAATTGTTTGCTAATAAGTTACTTTACTAGCATCAATTTCTTTTTCCTTTCAGGCTTTTTTTGAAAAGGTAAAAAAAATATTGACTTTAAGGGGCATGTGTTTTACTGGGGGTACTCTTTTATATGAGGTCTTTGAATGGAACACTTCATCCCATCTGTGTTGGGCATGCAATCCAGTAAGCTTCAGATGGCTGCTGGCTGTTGGCTAATTCTCACTTCTCTGAGCTCCTATAACTAAGGGAAACTTCTAATTTTGTCAAATTTTCTTTCTAGAGGCAAATTAGGTTTTACTTTCTTGTAACTTTCATTTTTAACATGATTTGTGCTCCAAGTTGGTGTACTTTTCTTCAGAGTGTGAGTAAAGGATTAGTTGTATCGGCAATGAACGTCATGTATGGACGACCACTGAAATTGGATATGACTATATTATCTGGAATTGCATGTTTGTACTCAAAACCTGGTCTCTGAGAATCTGATATATTTTGAACTGACAAATAAGGACTGTGGGTCATCTGCTGCTTCAAAACTCGTCTCTTCTCTTCCGCCACCAATAAAAAGTCAAATGCGGATGATACTTGGAGAGAAGAAAATGCTGGATGAATTTGGTATGAGCCTTTATTGTGTTAAGTCCTACACAGAAAACATTCATTTTTATTATTTATATTAGTCTTGGGTATGATGTGCTTATTTTCTGGATTAATTCCTGAAATGCGCAAAGCATTGTTGAGGTGGACCTCCTAATGGATTTTTGTGTCTATGAAGTATATGGTGTTTGTGTTGTAGGTCGTGTTAAACGAGAAGTGGTTATTGGTTCAAAAGAAGAGGCTGCAGAATGTATGCGGAAGCTTCTGAGAAACAAAGTTATGGTTTCGAGCGCAAGGCAGGCTGTCGCTGGCCTATTGACGGTTGGTGTTCTTGGTGGAGCTCGATATGTTGCTAAGAAAATGCAGAAGGCCATAATTGGAAATCCTGGACATAATATTTGAACTCCCTCCAGCGCCACAAGGAGTTAAAGCAGCTCTATCAAATTACTGAGACTGGCTTTTCCTTTCTTACCTCCCATCATGGTGAGGAAAGAAGGTAACTAAAAGAAAAAGAATGATCCCTCCTGCACCAGTAATCAAAACCTCCTAAAGAAAGTGATAGCAGAACATATTTTTCCCTTTGAGGGAAGAGGTCTGAAGAACAATTTTGAGAGAATTGTAGTTGGACACAAATAACCAAAGAAAAGAAAATGCAAAATAGTGTTCAAGTTACAAATGAATGTGTCGTGTGCAAATCTTAGTTAGAAATGGATGAATCTGTAGCATTTTTTGTATCTGTAAATATGGGATATATATTTTGTCTACTAGAATTGGTCATAGTAGTTGATGATCAAAAGTTATTTGTAGCGATTTTTTATTTTTTTTTTAAAAGACATTTTTTATGAGTTTTATTACACGGATTATTGTTGTCATCCAATTCTGTGTCCAGCGTTTGTAGACTAGACTTGCACTGTTAAGTACTCCTAAAGTCAATATTTGGTTATAGTTTGTTGTTGTCTGATTTTTTTTTATTTTTTTTTTTTTTTTGGGGTGGCAAACCAATAATCCAACCCAGCTGTAAAATCTCCAGCGGAGGATCCCTTGACTCACCAGAGTCGCAAAGGTCCTTTTATATATATTTGGGAAAAAAACAAAGATCTCTTTCAAAAGCAGCAAGGCTGTTTTAAAAAAAAATGAAAAAAAAAATTTATAAAGTCACAAATTTAAATTATTTGTCAAAATTACTTTACATGAGAAAATCATAGTCAATCCTCTAATTTTAGATTAGTCAGTTAACACATAAATAATTTTATTATTTTATCAATTTATATAAATGCATTGGAAAAAAAAATCATATTATTCGCTAAAATCATGTGAATTAACAACCCAAATTCTAGATATTTGGTCATATTATTTTCCTCCTCTCAGGAAATGGTACATTAGATATTTTATTGATTATGTCTCTTATCCAAAGTCAGAGCTCTCAAATTTTGAGTCTTGTAAAAATCAAAAAAGGATAGGAAGATAAGAGCAGCAATAATTATTGGAATCGGCTTTATCAAAAAGTCAAAAATAGATCTGTCCAACATAGATCTGGCCAATGCTACAGAAGTTACTGTTCATCTTTGATTAGGGATGTCCTGTTTTCCTTTGATATTTTAAAAAAAAAAAAATAAAAAAAAAAATTTTACTTGGACCATTTATCAATGGTCATCACTGCAATTAGAGTTTCAGTTTCCAATAGTATATTTCTCCCCTTCAAATTCTTCTCTCAAACTCGAAGGGATTTGATTTTATTAGGGGAAGAAAAACTCCCGGCTACAATTATTCATACCAAGTATTAGCGGTAATATCCTTAACCTCTATTTTGTTTGCGGAATCAGCTGCCATAGTTTTATCCAATGTTCGATACTAAAGTTTCATCTATTTCTTAATAATACGAACTCATAAACGTTGAAAATTATTCAATTGGAGATACGTTGAAAAGTGTAATCAACTATAATATCTGTCATCTCCAATTAAAAAATTTATACCACATCTGGTCACTTCTTTTCCATATTTCTACACGTTGTCATGGATTCAATAGCATGTTCTCTAAGCTAACTAATAAAAGTGTAAATAAATGAACATGTAAACTCTAAACATAAATAAGCACCTACAAATATTTTTTATTCTTTAATAAAACTAAACCTTCAACTTGGATATATCAAATTATGCTAATGATGAATGGTTAACAAATGTTAAATTGTATGCGAATATTAAATATATGCTTGCTTGATTTGAATCCCTTTAGGACCATAATTTTGAAAGGACCCCAAGTACAAGTGCAATATAAGATTTAGTACAAATTTTGGAACTGAAATTCTGTGAAGGTATGGACTAGAATCAGGAAGGTGGTGCATTTCTCGGTGGTCATGATAATGAACTGCAACTTAGACGGTAAGACGTTTTTCACTTATTAGTCATAGGTTCGGACTCATTAACAGGTATGAGAGTGGTGATCTATAAAATGAAAAATTAAAAATTAAAAAAAGGCCGTGAATTGTTATTTAGATTTAATTTCTACGGAAATATCATCACCAACCTGTTTGGGATGGTAAGAACAATCATTCATATGTCTATGTGTGTTCAACTCAATTACTTAAACCAGTAATACATCTAAATTAACACTAACTAAACTGGTAATACAGCTGAACTTAAAGGTCATGGTCATCTTATCAGATATGTTTTGAGTGTGTAGAGAAAAAAACAAATCAGTTACATGCGATCTCAAAGTTTGAGATAACTAGAATTTTGGGGACCTGCAACATGGTTTGGAATGTGGGATTTTCATTTTAAAAAAATAAAAAATAAAAATAAAGAGTGGAGCGTGGAGAGTGGAGAGTGGGGCTAAAGAAAAGCAGAAAAGACATCATGGGACGGCAAGATATTGAAACTTGGTTGTGTTGAAGGCGCCTCATTCGCCAAAAATTACGTGTGAAAAAATTGAAAGAATAAGAAAGAAAACTTGTCTTAATTTTAATTTGATAACGAGATTCAGTTTAAATAATAACATTATATTTTTTTATGACTTAAAGTTATGATTTTAAAATACTGAAAAGATGGATAAAAATTCATTGTAAATTCTCTTTTAAACACATTCTTTTAAACGTTTTTCTTATGACCTAACAGTCCTAACAAAAGGAGAGATAAGTTTTTTTATTAAAAAAAAAATCCTCTTAACCATGACAATTTACAAAATAATATTAGAGATAGGGTCCGGATGCTTGTTTGTCAGTAGTCTTCTCTTCTTGAATTCATAAGTTTGCGCCCATAAATTTCTTATGCCACGTTGCATGTTTATGATTTCTTTTCCGGCAACAAATTTCAAATTTTTCATTCTAAAGACTAGTAAAAGAAGCCTCTTACTTAGTCTACTAATTTAATCAAAGGATTATAATTCCAAAGAATGATAGTAAAAGAATAAGGCCATGACTTCTGTTAGAGGTTTGAAATATATGAAATGCATGAAGTGGCATTTCAGTCTTCTTCAAAAGTTACTATAGTCAAAAGAAAAGAATCACTAATTAATGAGTTTGACAATTATTCATGGAAAAGATAAACCCCACAGCTTAGGAGGCCTAATAACAGAAGCCAAAACTGAAAGTTTGATATGTGATGGTGGACCCCCACAGTCCACACAGTTAAACTTTAAAAAATAATAATAAATCAAAGAGGAGGGAATCTTGGAAATCAGAAGAAGAAGACAAGCAGTGCATTCATTTAGCCTACCCATCTTAGACGGAGTATCAAATTGACCAGTTGTTTATTGGATTGCCCACCATAAATATTCTATAATAGGGTTCACACAAAACAAGAAACAAATTATAGGTCCCTTCGTTACTATACTAGAACAAGAAGCAACCAAGACTTGTAGGTTTTGCTCAAATCTTGAAAGCAAGACACTTGAAGAAAGGCTAGCAAAATGGGCTCAGTAGGAGAAGAAATCTTACCAATGAGACATACAACCAAGAAGTTATTGGAGATGGAGCAAGCAAGACTTTTACCCAGAAGAATCCTTCCAGAGTTGGAGTAACTACAAGAATGCCTTATCGCAAACAGGCAGTCGATTCAAGGACCGTCTTGTAAGTCGATCCGATGATGCTAATGAAGTAGGAGAAATCAGGAAAGAAAGTGAGAATGACATGAAAAAATGCCTTACTTGGTGGGATCTCATTTGGTTTGGGTTTGGCTCTGTTATTGGAGCTGGCATCTTTGTACTCACTGGCCAGGAAGCTCATAATCATGCTGGACCAGCTATTGTGTTATCCTATGTTGCATCTGGCATTTCAGCAATGCTATCAGTCTTTTGCTATACTGAATTTGCTGTGGAAATTCCGGTAGCTGGAGGGTCCTTCGCTTACCTGAGAGTTGAACTAGGTGATTTTGCAGCCTTCATAGCAGCAGGAAATATACTTCTTGAATGCATGGTTGGAAACGCAGCAGTAGCCAGATTATTTATCTTGGACTTCCTATTTTACCACTCTCCTGAATCGCCATCCCAATTCGTTGCGTATACATACAAATCTCGCTGACGGATACAACCTGCTGGATCCGATTGCAGTTGCAGTTCTTGTAACTGCAAGTATTATTGCCATGACCAGCACAAAGAGGACTTCATACTTCAACTGGATTGCATCTGCTATCAATAACATAGTAATTGTATTTGTTATAGTTGCAGGATTTGCGCATGCTGATACCTCCAATCTGTCCCCCTTTTTGCCTCATGGTGCTGAAGGGGTCTTCCAAGCAGCAGCAATTGTATATTTTGCATATGGAGGATTTGACAATATAGCAACAATGGCCGAGGAGACAAGAAATCCATCAAGAGATATACCATTAGGATTGCTTGGATCAATGTCCCTAATCACAGTTATATACTGCTTGATGGCACTTTCATTGAGTATGATGCAGAAGTACACAGATATTGACCCAAACGCAGCCTATTCAGTTGCGTTTCAGTAGTGTGGGGATGAAGTGGGCTAAATACCTGGTTGCCCTTGGAGCTCTCAAGGGAATGACCACTGTTCTACTGGTAGGTGCACTTGGACAGTCACGATATATTACTCACATTGCACGAGCACACATGATTCCTCCATGGTTTTCGCTTGTCCATCCTGTAACAGGAACTCCTATATATGCCACACTGCTGATAACCATATCAGGTGCCTGTATCGCCTTCTTTTCAGGCTTAGATGTCTTGTCAAATCTGTTGTCGGTTAGCACACTCTTTATCTTCATGATGATGTCTGTTGCCCTTCTTGTGAGAAGATACTATGCCAGAGGAGTAACTCCTCAGCGGGATGCCTTGAAGCTGGCAATCTTCTTACTTCTCATTATTGCTTCCTCCATGGGAACTTCTGCTTATTGGGGCTTAGACCCAAAAGGTTGGAAGGGTTACACTATTACAATTCCTCTTTGGGTTTTAGCAACTCTGGGAATTTCAGTTTTCTTGCCACAACACAAGAAGAACACCAAAGGTTTGGGGTGTTCCACTTGTTCCATGGCTACCATCCTTATCCATCGCTACAAATTTGTTTCTCATGGGATCTCTAGGAGCCGAGGCTTTCATAAGGTTTGGCATATGTACACTGGTAATGCTGATTTACTACGTCTTTGTTGGTCTACATGCCACTTATGACTTGGCTCATCAAAAATCTTCGAAGGTTCTTGAAGAAGAAGATATAGGAAAACCAAACCCTTAGAATTGTCTGAATAGCATTTTCTGTAGTCTCAAGGTTACACATTTCAAGCATGAGTGTATATGATGAAATGTTAACCATAGAGGAAAAAGAATATGTTAATCACAACCATCAATCACCTGAAACAATGGAGCTTCTTTTGTTGGTCATGTAAGGTGGGAAATAATTAGGTAGATCTGGTCTACGACTCTACTTATAGATCTTGTGGTATAGATTAAATATTATGAAATCTATAATATCAACTGATGTAAGTGACCGCAGGATCTATAGCGTGGGGTTCAAGACCGAATTTATGGTAGTATTTTTCCATATAAAGGTACTCAAAAGGTCATGAAGTGCAAGGAAACTATATTTATACTATTATATATATTAAGGTTGTTTCTTCTAAATTTTGCTTTTTTCCTATTTATAATATCTAAAATACACACCCTTAATGAAATATAATTACCAGTTTTCAATCAAAAATATATATATAAATGTTTCCCTCTTTTTTTGTAATGTCTCAAATATAACTCACCTATAATAAAATATAATTTTCGATTATAATAGGAAAACATATTTAAGTGTTTCTCTACTTTTTTTGTAATGTCTAAAATACTCGTGCTTAATAAAATATAATTTCCAATTCCCAATAAGAAAACATAATTAAATTACTGATCATCTATTTAACCTATTTTTTAAGGATACAACCGCCTATTTCAGCATTAATAGGTCAAGATGGAAGATTTTTAGCTGTACAAAAATATTGATGATAATTAAAATTTCAAAAAATACAAAATGAATCCATATAATTTTTAATTCTCGCAAAAAACATAATTAAATTACTTATCATTTGTTCTACCTATTTTTTAGGATACAACCACGTATTTCGGCATAAATACATAATAAGATGGAAGATTTTTATTTGTATAAAACTATTTGTTATAATTAAATTTTCAAAAAATAAAAAAATGAATCTAATTAAAATGTAAAGACTAAATTAATCAAACAAAAATTATGTCTTATGAGAAATTAAATAGATTAAATGAACATAGTATATCAAATTCATTAATAATAATTTGTTTTTCATTTTTCTTTAATACATCGAATGTTCATGAAAATATCATTTATCTTATTCTAAAATGTACGAAATGCTAATGAAATATAAATTGTTTATTTCTTAACTTATTACAAAATTTTGGCATAAATACATAATAAGAATGGATATAGTTTTAAGAGCAGAAAAACCATTTATATTTAAGTAAAGAATAAAATAAAAATATTATATTTTATAACTGTTATGTATGTTCAAACCTATTGTTTATATTTTTTATTCATAATAAAAATAATATCTTATAACTATTATAAATATTCCAAATTTATTACAATGATTTTCTTTTGTCTAATTATTTTCTTTATGCTAAACTCAAAATTTGGAGAGAGAACCTTAAGGCAAAAGGGTTTAGAATTAGTTGATCAAAAATAGAATATATGGAATTTAAGTTTAGTAAGGGTACAAGTAGGAATGAAATAGGGGTTAGTATCGGAGATCAAGAGATAACTATAAGTGAAATTTTTAATTACTTAGGATCAGTTTTTCAGAGTAATGGTGGTATAGATCGAGATGTTATACATCGGATACAAGTGGGTTGATCTAAATTGGCATCGAAAATATTATGCGACTACAAAATTCCTTTACGATTTAAGGGTAAATTCTATAGAACGACAATTAGGCCAGTGATACTTTATGGGTCTGAGTGTTGGGTAGTGAATTACACAAATGAGCAAAAGATGAGAATAGCAGAAATGCAAATGTTAAGATGTACAGATGTGTGACTACACTATGATGGATAAGATACGCAATGAGCATATTCGTGAGAAAATTTGAGTAGTATCTATTGATAAGAAGATGAGAGAAACATGCTTAAGGTGGTTAGATCATGTGTTCAGAAGACCAGTAGAAGTGCCTGTTAGGCGAGTAGATTTTAGAGAGAGTAGTCAACACAGGAGAGGTAGGAGAAGATCGAAAAAAATTTGGTAAGTAACTTGTAAGGAAGATATAATCCATCTAGGAATTAAGGGGGATATGGTCCATGGCAGAGCGTAATGACGTAGTAGGATTCATGCAACCGACCCTATTTAGTAGGATTAAGATTTGGTTTATTTGTTTATTTGTTTGTTTAATTGTTCATTCCAGCATGCCCAACTTGGAAAACTTTATGAGATCCTTTCTCGTACGTGCTTTATATATAGCATTAATTATACTTTACCCTTTTTTTAGTGTCATTGATAGTTTAATATCTAATATTATCTTTTGACCAGTAAATCCTTCTATTAGTGTCAACTAAATATGTTGATCATTTTATTCCCATTATATTCTAATTTTTTTTTGTTTAACTTTGTCTGACGAATAAACTTTTCATAAAATAAACTTAACCCATGATACAATGCATATATCCAAAATATTTTAAAATAATATTTGTAACAATACTTTAAATAGTTGCAGTATATAGTTAGTTTCAATATCAAATTCCGAAACCACAATATCAATTATTACAATATATGATAAAACAATAAAGAAATATTGGATTGGACTAGCTATTGATAATGTCAAAAATGCTAAACCAATTGTATGATTAATGTTCAAAATAATCTAGAATAATTATTGCAAGATCTACAAGAATACTGCATATAAATTGTAGGAATGATAATATATAAAAAAAGTAAGTAAGTACTATAAAAGATAACATAAATTATTCAAATATAATCATACTACTAAATATACTAAAATAATTACAGACATAAATTGATTTTATATGTCGATTTTGAAAATTATAATGTAATTTCCCCACCGTTCATTATTTAACAAAACAATAAAGACGTAAATTAAATATCTTGCTAAATAATAATAAAAGGCATTAATCGAAAAAGTACAAAAAAATATTTAAAAAATTCATACACTTTTATTAGCCTTCATTTTGTTTATGTATTTAATAAATGCAAATTTAATTTCATACTAAAATACTATATCAAAATATAATTTTGAAGTTAATCACATTCGATACTATTTAAAATGAATGGAAGAGTTTAGAACATCAATATTATAATATTAAGATATATAAAAAAATACCAATATATTCTCTATCTAGATATATAATTAATTTATACAATATGTTAAAAAAATTAATTAGAATAGAAATTATACAAATTACATGTTATTTTGAATGTCTTTAGAATTAAATATTTTTCATTCGAGTTGCGTGCATTTAGAGTAATATAGGGGATTTTTTTGATTAATTTTCCGTACATTTCAGAGTAAGATAAAAGAATAAATTTTTATTTTCACCTTTTGATTGTGATTTTAAATATACTGTGTGATACTTATCCATATTAGATAAAATATATTAGTTTAATTTGTTGATTTTTTTGTACATGAAACATAATTTTTGTTTGATATATTTGTTCTTTATATTTAGGTTTATTTTTCTTATTTGCTGAAATTTTAGTTAATCGTTTTGTAATTATTACTATATATTATTTAATCTCCTGTAAATATTTTTATTAATAAAAGAATTTTGACACACTTTATCTATTAAAGATTAAATATATTTAATACTTGATAGTGATTTTATCATTTACTAAAAAATTATTTTAGATCGGACTTAACTACATTTTATGTCATTAAAGATGAATAAAGATTTTAGAGCGTCAATTAAATATTGAAGTGAATATTATCATAAGTTTAAGAGATATGAAAAATAATTAACAATATATTCTGTCTATCTCTCTCTCTATATATATATATTACATAATATGTTAGCAAAAAATTAATTGTGATACAAATATATATAAAATCTCACTTAAAGTGAATTACGTGTAATTTTAGTTATCTTTAAAACTACAATTTCATAGCATTTTATATATTCTAGAGTAAAATAAATGATTGTTTTATTTAACAATCGTTACATTTTAGAGCAAGACAAAAGAACAATTTATTATGTCAATTTTCTATAATAATTTAATATACTATATAATACCTATTTATAATATGGATAATATATTAGTTGATATGTTAAATTATCATACACATAAGACATAATTTTTGTTTAATTTATATGTTCTTTACATTTTAATTTGATTCATTTTCTTTCTTATTTTTCAAAATTTTTATTAATCATTTTTTTTGTAATTATTATCCATATATCATTTGATTACCTGTTAATATTTTCGTACTAATAGAATTTTAAAATATTTCATCTATATAATGTTTGATACTTGATAATAGTATTATATTTTTTTTGTAATGACAAATAATATGCAAATATATTTTAAAAAGTTCAATACTATGAAAAATATCTTAACCTTTAATTGTAATTAATTAATTGGTAGTGATGCTATATGAAAATTATAACCTAGACACTTAGAAGAGAAATATATATTAAAAAAATGCAATGACCATCGTTTTTCTCATAAAAGAGAAAATTTATTTTAAGTGTCTAGGTTATAATTTTGTAACAAATAATAAACAATATTGAAAAATAAAAAAGAAAAGATAGATGAAAATAATTACAATGAAAAGAGTAAAGATATTAAAAATATATTTGAAATATATAAATTTTGTACAAAAAACTCAACATTTTAAATTTTCATACTTGGTTATCATTTATTGATTATTCATTTATTTTTTAGAAAATAAAATTTTCAATAAATTAGAAGTTATACGTGTGAAAGCACTTGCATTTTTCTAGTTCTTTATATAGACCAATTTCATTGCTGAATAGATCAATTTTCAGAAGTCACAAAGATCTTGTGTCTAACACCGTAAGAAGCAGATGGCAACACAAAAAATCGAACAACTGTTTACCAAGCATCAACAACCTTATGTAAAGCTAATTCTTCCGTATCAATCTCTGTCCTTTGCTTCTTTTGTCTCAGTTTCTCTGTATTTTGTCAGATGTAAACCCCAAGCCATCAACTCCTGGTTCATTGCCAGGAGATGATATAGAAGTATGACATAGTTCTTGGGAGGATTACTCCGCTAACAAAAATCTTGCCTCGAGTGGGAGACAAGAAATAGTTATACCACTCTAAATTGAGGGACCATGTGGACCTATATCCTTGCATTAGGATGATAAGTTAGAAATCTGAAGAATCGCCCAAAGGCACAATAACCATGACTGGATAGAAACCAAACACAAGTCTTTTCTCAAATTTTGGCAAGCCTACCTACATACCAGGCCAAGACACACAGGAAGGATTTGTCAGAGATTTTAAGGGGGTGGGGAACCAAGTTACTATTATAAGATGCATCATCTGAAAGGAATAAATGCGATTAGGCCATACAGATGCGGCAACAAGTGAACCGGGATATCCTCCTTACACTGGTTGCAAGATAATGTGAGGCCCTATAGTAGTGGTGACCTAAGGTCCTTGCACTGTGAGGTTGAGCTCAGAAAACGAATAATGAAGCCTATATCAACTGGCTGTTCTTTTTCCATTTCCATTCCCCATCTGTAAAGGTCTTATAAGAAGATTGTCCTTCAATCACCCAACTAGACCTAAACACCAACAGGAGCAAAGAGAAGTCCTTATATCTTGCAACCATGTAATTGGACAAGAAAATGGTTTGCTTCCTTCCTAGTGAAAGCTCCAGCTAAATCGTGAAATCTGCTATTGCCTCGTGAGACTGCTAAAAATAGAAATTCTATTTTGAGTGATCAATTAAGAAGGCAGGATTTTAGGGCTTTACTTTTCAATCCAAATTTCGATCTCAAGTGTATTTACAAACTTGAGAAGTGATTAAGAAGCATTCAGCATATTTTGACAGGTTTTTCCTTTTCTTATGTACAAGCCTAGACATTTTTGTCTAATGACATATGATATAGCCACTAAAACTCGACAGAAACCAAAACATCTGTAGTCCACAAAGAATCATAATACAGATAATATTTCCCCTTCTCACCTCAAAACTGCCATTAATATAATGTTCGCTATAAATTTCTAAAACCTCCATGGAGGATCAACGCACTCAGACTTTTCATCTTCTAACCAATTCAACCATCCTGTCCTTTCCCATAGATTTCAATCAGTTGTCCTCAATAGAATTTGCACCAATTTTTATGCCATATCTACAGCAAGTCTTGCCTGCATAACCATATTGAATCTTCTTACAACTCCCCCTGCTCTCATGGTACTGTGATACAGCATGCGTCTTATGAAATCAGGGTGTTCTCTCCTTATACATCCCCACCACAGAAAAAGGAAATACAGAGGAACCAAACACTCGGGAACGTTTGCAATATAATCTCGATGAGCAAAATAATTCGATAAGACCATCAGAGTAGAACTAAAACAATTTTGCACCATATTTTAGTGACACTCACATGCAAGCAGACAACAGTATCTGTCTACTTGAATAAGGGGAAGGAAGTCCATTAATTTCTCTCTTATACACTGGACCAACAAACGTGGCTGAAAAACAAAAAGAAAATGAAATTAGCACATGTATTTATAGGATTAACAGGTTCCTCGTGATTCAAAATGCAACATCCGAAATTTAAAAAAAAAAAATAGAGCAAATTATTCATGGCCAAAAAGAACAAGATGATATGGGGAATGAGAGGGAAAAGAAATAGTAGAATTGGCAAATACAAGACCATTTTTTTCCTTACCAAGGATTTCATATATTCGGCCTCTCAAATCATATTACTAGGAGACAGACCAATCTGTTGCAACTTGAAATTACCTATGTGATATGACAGAAAGGAGGAACAAACAAAAGCCCTTTCTATTCTGATTCAGTCCTGTTCTAACTCTAGCTTTTCTAATTACAAAATCGCATACTTTCTGGGAGATTGAGCTTGGACCTAGTTTCTGAAGTCCAGGACTAAACAGCTGGTAATTTCATAAACTAGTACTTTAATACTTTAATACAAGATCATCTTTTTGAAAATCTAAATGTGCCAACGTCACTACAAAAACTTCACTAAGATTTGCCTGAACTTCTATTTATTTCAACCTCAGCAAGTACACAGAAGGTTGACAGAATTACCTGATAAGGCATTTCAACAATATATAACATTAATTGAAGTAGTCTTGTACTTGGCAATAACACATGCAATCAGCATTCTCTATATTATAGAAGTCTCTGGTCCTCTCGTCTTAGATTTCCAGTTATGCTATATGTCATACTTGTTCCCAAGAAAATGAAGTATTCTTCTACTTTTTAAAGCCTTCAAAACAACCGTACCTCTGTTCCTGTAGATAAGAGCACCTTTTAGGGTCTCCAGAGATATCAAAGTAGGAACTACCTAAAATTTCAAGCGGTGACTAAGAGCTTGTCCTCTTATTTGTGCGCTATCCCTTTTGTTTTTCCCAATGCTTGGGGTGGGTGGCAGTACAAAATTTATTAGAGAAGATCTGAGGGATAAATGAAAATATCACCAATATGGGCAATTTCTGAAATTTTAATACCTTCAAAAAAATCGAGGGAAGCATTGCATTCCTCACCTCCATTCTTCACAAGCATCTATGGTGTCTACACGCTTTCAGCAAGGATTCTTCTATTCTACAAGAAGAACTTATTGCATGTTGGGTTTTTTATTGCATCTTATTCGAATTTTCCTTCTTCTGTTTGGCTTCCAATCTTACCTGCTGCTGTTTTCTAAATCAATCCCATATCAAGCTCAAATCCAGAATCTAATTATGTTTAAAGAATTAGTCATTCCACAACAAATAGCTAATTTGCGCTAAAAATAGCACCAAGTGGTTGACAAGAACAAAATAGAGCGAATCATTTACCAGTATCTGGAAAAGAGAAGTCTGATTCAGTAACAAACTGATCAAAACCCGCGATTTCATCTTTTACAAGATCACAACTGTGGATGTATTTGGAAAAAAGTTAAAAGTATGTCATTCTCTATCATGTCCTTATACCACATAGGTTGGGGAGCTGCTAGGGCATAACATTCATGACTCAACAAAACATTGAAAATCAGACAGAAATGAATTGGAATCTGGGATTATATAAAAAGGATATAAACTTTGACAATTCCATATAATTTTTCAACTCCGGAGATAATTGTTGTGTTTTAAACTTCAGTATATTTTCATTTCCTTGGTGCAGGGAGGCAGTTTCCACAATGATTTCTTCATGTATTCTGAAGCTTGAGCTCAACTACTTTTTTCCTTTACAGCACCAAAATATTGTAGTTGGGTAACTTTGTAGGGGACAATAAATAGAATATCTAATGTTCATGTGTATATATATTTATAAATAATGTATGCACATACATTTTGCACGGTACATTGACATATAACATTATATTATATTATGCTTATGGATCTAGAATCAAGGTCTAAATCAATATTCAGTAAATGTTTCTTCTTTGTACATCGATTACAACCATTGGAATAACATTTCAGCTATACAGAGAAATCTGTACCTACCTCGGGCGATGCAGAATGAACATACATATATTCGAATTACATGTATCCAAAGAAATAACATAGTTGGAACTATGACAACTGGACTAGCTTACTACTGTTAAACATACAATGTAACTTTTAAATTAGAGTAACCTTACAAACAACTGATGATTCAGATCAGTTAAGGGGGTTACCTGACTGTTGACTGTTACATGGGTAAAAAGTAACAGATGGAAGTTCACATTGAGCTGGTCAGGGAAGAAGATTCCTCACCTAGTAAACCAATATCCATGTTGTCAAGTTCTTTCCAGAATCCAGATTATTAATATCTTTCAGATGATCTAAGTAATAAATGACAAACATTAATCTTAGAAAATTAATCCAGAAGCTACACAGTATCTTACAAATTTTTTTGTTGGTAGAAATTAAACTTATCATAATAATCAGGATGCGGGATATAAAAGATAGCTATTTGAAATGTTCCCAACAGATATAGATTTATGCAACAGTATAAAATGAATGTCATATGTAAAAAGCTGCATGTGGAAGCTTAAATAGCTCTCTGTAATTTCTTGGTAATAAAATTAGTATACGGTTATTTTTCAGGTGGAACCATAATGATTATATCAAAATCTTGCATTGCTAAGTTTTGAGCCCAACACAAATCAATTTGTGGCCCATCCAGTGAATCCAAACACCTTTCCATGTTTTTTATCCTCCCTATATACTTTGGAAGAACATAAAAGATATGTCAATCATTATAATTTCCTTTCCTCCCAAAAGCATCTATTTTTCAACTCCTTGGGCTTCAGAATTGGCGTCTTTAAACTAAATGGTTGAGAAAACATTTTATCTTGTACGGATAATAGTTCATGCCAGGAGTTCACAAGGAAATGATAATCACAATCAGTTCTCAAGAAATGGAAAATTATAGCCAAAAGAAACAAAGACACATTGAAGTAATAGCATGTATTCAGGTGAGATTGTACATATACAATAACTGATAAACCCACAGTGCACATGATAATAGTCATTTAGGGACACCAAACACAAGTTGCATCACGGTGTATCAATCACCTTCCTAACAAGACATAAACCATTCACTTCACTGTCCACAGCCTATACTTGTTTTCTAGATCTCTTACCCTCGTCTTTAAATAAGATATGCAGAAACAATTTGTTGTATTGATTTTTCTGGCTAGTTCCCGACGAGGGAAGAGACTCTCCTCCATCTTTAACTTTACAATAAATAGAAATAGAAAGAATAAAAGTCCACAATATTACTTTTCCCAGTATCTTGTGCGCGTCTAAAGTGATCAATGATCTGGATTCAATCAGAGCTTCTTGACTTATGGACCAAAGTGCCCAACTCAAATACCTTATTTTGTCTTTTTGGGGTCCCAGAGAAGAGGAAAAAAAGTTGAATGCAATCTTGTGCACATCTCAAGTGATCACTGATCTAGATTCAATCAGATCTTCTTGATTTATGGACCGAAGTACCCAACTCAAATACTTATTTTGTCTTTTTGGGGTACCCAGAGAAGAGGAAAATAAGTTGAATACAGATTGAGAAGTTTCATCTCAGTTATTAGCAAATCCACCCCCGGAAAGACCATAGCCCAATAACTTGTATAGCTTAGAAAAAACTAGCAGAACTACTGAATAGCATTTTAACTTCCCAAACTTGGTTATACTACATAGACTAAATAATTTCTCGATGTCTAGGAAAATTCTATAATTTAAAACACATGGAAATGTTTGAATGTTCAGGTTATGAATATAGTCCACTGAAATCCATGAGGAGACATATATAAGCACAAAAAACGAGAAAACATAGAATGTACATGGTAAAAAATATTTGCAGGAATAAGAAATAGATGAAGGTGAGTTGTGGAAGAATTAAAATACCTTCACTTGGAAAATAACCTTCTATGCTCCATAACTTTCAGCTTAGAAGTATAAACAGTACTGAAATGTAAAATATGAAATATCTTATTAATCATCAAATTAAGGAGGGAAAAATATTGAAATAAAAAGGATACTATAAGCAAATGCGAAGAGCATTGTGTTGATGTCAGATAAGTTTTTCGCCGCTCATGGCATGAACTAACGTCCGAAATTCCATAGAGGTATCAGAAAAGTCTCTCATAGCCCCCAAGCTTTAGCCCATCAGCCAGCTCAATAACCCTACATACTGAAAGTACTATTTACAGTGAGATTCTCCAGAATGTGTGCTTGTGTGTGTGTATATCTCCATAGAACGGGAATAGAAGGCACAGTATGTATTGCAAAATACAGGTAATGTACATGGGAAGGTCTAAGATATAGATTATCATCCACAGAAACACACCTACTCCCCACCAAACCATCTCCCCATGTGCAAAAGAACAATTAAAATCACTAATCTCTTCAGGTTTCTGGGATCACCAACACGTATATGGAATATTTACATCAAAACTCATAAGAAATATACAAAACTAAGAAGAAGAGATTCAGAGTTAAGCTCTGTTACATGGACTCTCCTCTCACCCTGAAAGTACCCATGTAGCCCTACCGTGTCGACATGGGTGTGGGTGTGGGATCTGTGTCTGTATGGTCAATTTTCAATTGGGTACTTTGACTTTTTTACCAAGCCAAAAATCATATTGACTTCAACATGGCTGTGATTTCATCACATGAAAGAACCGATAAGATAGAGAGAAGATTAACTAGGAAGTAGAAACATATGAAAATTGTATATCAAATCACTAAATATTATTATAATTATGTCCTTCTATTATCTTCTTTTTTTCAGTGCACCACTATTCTTTAATACCATGCATAAACATATTTATTTTTTGAAAAATAAGTTATCAAATAATGTTAAACTGGTTTATGTTATCAAATTACATTACTACTACACTAACATATAAAAGCAAGCAAGACGTACCCCCATACCCGTATCTGACTCTTTTAGAGTGTCTCCATATCCTCAATTTATGAAATTGACGAATCCGACACCTAAACATATACCCATATCTGAACCAGTATCAGAGTTCGGGTAACTTAGGAGATGGATGTTAAGTGAAAATGTCATTGATATATTGATAACAAATAGGTACTCTCCAATCTGCACTGGCTTGTTTCTGATAAGCAGCATGATAGGAGTTACCCAAAATTTTAGTACTTTTCAAATTGAAAGGATAAAGTAGGATACATTAGGATTTAATGCCTTGCACCTTATTGAAAGGACATTCTCATAGCTGATTTGATTTTATTTTCTTATGCCTTAGGAGTTCTCCTTATGTCTTAGAGGTTAAGGCTCAATGTTAAAATTGGTAAGGATCTCTTGCATAGTAGAAGATGTATTACCAATCATCAAATAAAATACATGATTGAATTTAGTACAACTAGGTAGCAGGAAGTAGCATAGACAAGTGTATATGAGGAACTTGAACAAAGCAAGTAGACATAATCACAAGTTACCCAGAGGACACTTCGTATCCTAAAATGTGGTTGTTTCCCACAAGACAGGAGGAAGGTATTGGTAGTTATAGAAGTTAATTCCAAAAACAGTGTGCCATCAGAGTGCATTACACTTGATGATCATGAGGCATCTCTCCATCATCAAATATATAATAGGAGCCCCAGAAAATTGAGATTTCAAATTATGGAACAATTCCAATTATACTTGCATACTATTGGAGAGTACAGCAATAAAATTTTTAAAGATTGAGAATGTATATTTCCTAAAGATTGATTTTTTTGGCAAGTTCGGTCAGGAGGGGCAGAGATGCTTTCTAAAATTTTAAATAGTGTAAAATAATGTACAGAAAAGTACTTAGTATAGTCTCATTTTATACATGCTGAAAATTTCTCCACAATTTGAACTTTCAAATTGTGTGGCCCCCAATCACAACAAAGATGATGTTTTGAATTTGTTTACGTACTACTGATTAAATTGATTAAGGACTGTAATTTGATGTTTAATCGAAAAGCTATTTACTTCTCAGTTCAAAGATTTTAATCCATAGTACTGTATTATCCAAGCATGAAGTGAAACTTCCATTTGATATTTCAACATCACTTCCTGTTCTAGTTCAATTTTCATTCTCTCCAATTCCTTGCATCCTCTTAATACTCCAAAAAAAATCTTCGAAAAGACAACGGTGAACTTATTTGAACAAAGCAATAAATACTTTGGTGGCATGCAAGCAAGGTCTGATATAACCTATGCCAACCGTCACCAAGTGACTTTCTAATTAGGGCAAAATATACTTCTCAAATACTAACTTTTTCTAGGATATACCTTTCGTTGAACATCTATCTTCAAAGTAACTTACCACGTGGGAGCTCCATATTATAAAAATCTTAAGTTTTTAGTTCTGAAATTGGAAATATGTAATTATCAATAAGTAGTATCCCTTGTTGCTTCAAGCTTATTAAGCACAACTTTTTATTTCTAAAATTGGAAATTTGCAATTATCAATAAGTAGTATCCCTAGTCGTTTCAAACTTATTAAGATTATGGATGAAAATTTCTCCAACAGCTTGTCAGTTCTGTCATTTATATGGATCTTATCCCAACTGTCAGTCTCTGATTAGTTATCCGTGCAGCTGACACTTTTTTTCATACTAGTAATCGAGGCACACTCAATGAGTGTACTAATAAGGAGGAAATAGGAGTTAAAAGTGGAAGATGAAAGTAATTGGGAGGTTAAAAAAATGATGGACAGAAAGTGGGTGAAGTGATTGGTTATTCAAATGAATTTACACGGGTATTTTTAGAAGTATATTAATTTTGACATTACACCATCCCTTAGGCTTTATACATAGTTAAGATAAAAGAATTTGTGTACAAGAGATATATATTTTTACAGCTTTAGTTGAGTAGGGGTCAGTGTCACGACCACAACGTTCTGAAGCAGTTTCTCTTATCATTAAATTACAGATGTAATCCTGACATTGATACATCACACAAGATTAACATGCAACTTCCCTGTCACTTGATATGTAGGTCAAGCCAAAAATAGATAACTAAAAAACTTTCACATTTGCTGAATAAGGAATTTTAAACGTATGGAGCCATTGCAATAGACTATTGCACCAAATTATCTCTTCTTAAAACTGAACAATAAGTAACATGATAGTAGAGCACAGGAAATAAGTTTACCAGTGAGATCAGCCAAATAAATTAATCCAACACTTGTTGATGGCCACATGAATCTTCTTTGGCTTGCATAATTCTCGAATAATAAGTTCCCAAGTGCATCCTTTGGGGTGGAGAAACTTTTGAAGCATCACTTCTATAACTTTGGATGCTCCAGCAATTCGTTGCCGCTTGTATAACCGTAAAAACAGTTCATCCAAAAATTCTCTCCCATCTTGAGATGGATTTATTTTCTCCTTTAAAGTTGTCAAAAAAATGTTACATGTTATTGCATCAGGATCACATCCTCTCTCTAACATATTATTTAGAAGATCAACAGCACGGGTAATCCTACCTTGCTTACACAAAGCACTAAGGAGTATGTTATAAGTGATTACATCAGGTTGAGAATTAGAATCCCTACAAAGCATCTCGTAAAAAAATTTTAAGCCCTGTGCTAGAAGATTTCGACTGAACCAGCACAGCAGAGGCCATGAATCATCGAACTATAAGCCACTACATCAGGAGTGCATCCTTTACCCAACATCTGCTTCCACACCATCATAGCATCCTTCAGTTTCCCATCCTCACACAGTCCATGAATAAGTACACTATAACAAACTTCATTATTACAGCAATTTCTTTCTGCCATTTCTTTCCATACAAGAATTGCCATATCGCTTTTGCCATTCTTGAAGAATCCATTCATTAGAGAGCTATAGGCATATGCATTTGGTTCACAACCACAGCTAACCATCTCAGAAAGAACTGCCTTAGCTTCAAAAGGTTTTCCTTCTCTACATAACCCGTCTATAAGAGCACCATAAACAACCGTATTGGGCTCCCATCCTTTTTCTATTATTTTCCTCCACAGATTCAATGCCTCCATGGATTTCCCCTCCTTGAACAACCCACTAATAAGTGTTGAGTAAATATAATTATTTCCCAGGTGCCCCCTTTCCTCCATAGACTATTGCCATCAGAATGTGTGCACCATCAACGGCTCTTCCTTTCTTTACAAGGCCATTGATAATAGTCCCGTATGTAACATCATTGGGAACATATTTATCTGATACCATCCTATCCAACAAACTTATTGCCTTCTCCAATTTCCCTTGAAGGCATAAACCATGTATAAGAGTATTATAGGTCACTTCATTTGGAACACAACCTTTAAGAAACATATTATCCACAAGCTTCGCTGCACGAGCCATGTCACCTTTTTTACAAAGCCCATTAATCAGCACATTAAATGTGGCTGGATTAGGAAAACATCCCTCTATTTGCATCTCATCCAACATCGAAACTGCCTCATCAATCCTATCCTCCTTGCACAATCCATCCATCAAAGTACAATATGTAAAAACATCTGGTTCACAATTCCAAGCCGGCATTTCTCTGAATGCCTCCACTGCCCTATCGACTAATCTTGCCCTACACATTGCTTTAATAACTAAATTAAAAGTCAACACATTTGTAGGCATTACATTCTTCCTATTAACAACATCAGAATGAAACTCCAACGCACGATAATACAAGCCCTCCCGAATTATTACATTAAGAACCGAATTAAATGACTTTACAGTTCGTTTACATCGAAACTCATCCACCATTCTATCGAACAACTCAACTGCCTTTTCAGGCAAATGTGCTTTCCCATAAGCTTTAAAAACTAAAATAAAATTCTTCTCTACAAAAGCTCTTCTTTCAGATCTCATTCTACTAAAAACCATTTCCAAAGACTTAAAGTCTCCAGAATTAGCATAATCCTCAATAAGCGAATAAAATGTAGAATCACCCCTTTTATAAGAACCCGATTTCGAAGCAAACTTAAACAATTTATCAGCAATTGGAGCAGCCTGAACCTCAACTTTAACTTTCTGGGGTGGCTTGGATATTTTGCAAGAATTAGAGGGTTCAAAGGAAAAATCATCTTTTTCATGGTTTTTTTCAGTTTCAGCAAGTGGGTTTGGGAAAGCTGAAAAGGGGCAATGAATGAAGAAAAGGGAAGAAGACTTACATGGAATTGAAGTGAGATTGAAGCAGAGCTGCTTTGAAGCAAAGGCCTTGATGGGCATGCCTTTATGGGCTCTCAATATTTCTTAATAAAAATCAAAACTTTATGGGATTCATCAAGAAGAAGATTCAGAAGGCCACTGCTATAAAACACCGGAGGAGAGAGGAGAGAGCAGAGAGCAGCTGATGGTGAAGTGGCGATGGGTGAACTGTCGGGTAGGAGAAACAGTTCCGGTCTAATATTCAATTCAAGCTATCAAGGGATTAACGGAACCTCATGTCTCTATACTATCGTCACTAGGGATCCATAGTTTAGTTTATTTGAATAAATTGATGGAATTGAATTTGTTTTGATTTTTTACAAGTAATAGGTATTTTAATTAAAAAAGAAAAATTATAAAATTAGTTTTATTATTTGAATTTTGTTATTAAAAATTAATACCTAAACTTTGAGATTGTTTTTAGATTCGTTAAAATTTTATTTTATTACTTTTAGATATTAGTTTTATTATGTCTATAAATAGAAATTGAAAAAATAATTAATTAACCAATCAATCAAATAAAAAGTTGATTTGAATATGATTTTTTTTGCCTGAAAACCAAAAAATTTAAAAAAATTTAACTAAACCAAAAACACCCCAAATCTTTACCTGAACTCCTGAAAATAAAGTTTGTCCCATTGCGTTCTCTTGAATTTTATGGATTAATTTCATATTCATCCCTTAACGTTTAACATAATTACAATAACTTTCCTTTAGGTATAAAAAATTACACTTATATCCCCTATTTTAAAGTTTTACATAACAAATTTAACCCTAAGGTTAATCTGAGCAAAATTCTATCTGAATATCTAAAACTACCCTTTAGTTGTTATTATTTTTTTATAAAAAATACAAACTTCATCTTCTTCAATCTCCCATTCCATTAATCTCTCCTCACCACCACCATATCACTACCGCTTTCCTTCCTCTTCCTCTATACAGTTAATCCCTCCATCTAAAATCACACCTCCCTAACTCCATTAATCTCAACAACCACCACCACATCCTTCCCCTCCCTCTTCCCCAATTTCTCCATCTAGTATCTCATTTCCCCAACTCCATTAATCTCCACCATCACCACAGCATCACACCTCCCTATACCCTTCCATCTAATTTCTCATTTTTCCAACTCTATTAATCTCTACCACCACTATATCACTGTCCCTCCCCATCTCCTTCTCTCTCCGACAAATCCCTCCATCTAATATCTCATTTCCTTATTTTCAAGGAGCAATCTTCACCCTACCAGTGCACAATTGTAAATTCATTACTTTTTTCCTACCCTTTCTAGTTGGTTGCCAGTAGATCTTGAAAGAAAATGACCACAAAAAGTAAAAAGAAAATTAGTTGCTTTGATGGGGGAATTGCAGGAAGAGAGGGGGGCAAACATAGGTGGGGGCAGTAGCTTTGGTGCTGGTTACGGATTTGGTGTCGGATTTGGTCTTGGTGATCAGAATTTATGGGCATGTATTTGGGGTGGAGATAGGGGTGTCCTTGGCGGGTTTGTTTTTGGTGCCTATTGTGAGGTAGGAATAGAAGCAGGTGGGGCTAAAAGAGAGCCCAATGGTTCTAGATCTAGTGGAATGCCTAGAAGCCGAGGAAGGGAAAGTTTTTTAAGGTAAGCCACATTGTTGGTTGAGAGAAGCAAGTTGGACTGTTTTGATGAGGATGGTGGCACCACAACTGTAAGGAAGAAGAAAGGAGGAAGAGGGAAGTAAAGGAAGTTTAAGAATTTTTTGTTTCTTTTTTTAATAACAAATAATTATTAGTTTAATATTGAGGGTTATTATTGTCATTTCACACGATGAAAGGAGGTATTTGTAATTATTCAAATATGAGAAGAGGTTCCTGCAATTATGCTAAATCTTAGGAGAGGAATGTGAAATTAACCCCAATTTTATTTGTAGACAAAACAAAATTACCCAAGGAAAAAATATTTTTGTTCTTACTTTAGGTATTTACTAGATGTTTTGAACAAATTGCACCAAAATCTCTTTAATTTGCTCCCTACATAGGGACAGTTCAATAATTTCAAAAGCTCAAAGATGAATTTAAATTTGAGACCTTTTATCTTCTTGATGAAATTAACGTGAATTCTCATTTACAATTTTTTGTTTGTTTTTTCTCTTTCGACATGTAAAGTACTATTACTTTTTTTATATTAAAATTTTCTAATATTTCTTTCTCAATTGATGATATAGCTAATCTTTTTTTATTTTTTCTTAAGACATTGTCGTGTACACCCTATTATTGGTTACAAGTAGACCAAAGAAGGCAAGAAGGAGAGATCCAGATTCACTAGTAAAGAAAACTTCAAAGAAAGAATTGTAGAAACTTTCAAGAGGTATAGGCAAGGGGTCTAACAAATGTTCGCACAATAGGAAGTAGGTCACAATACAAAATCTTACCCATTGATAAGGAAGTAGAAACAAGTTGAATATGGGGTTGGAGTTACACAACCGGAGTTGCTGTTGACTGTTATGTTAATGTTGATGCTCATATGATTGAAGCAAATAATATCAGTTTACCTCTAATTGTTGAAATCGCCCATGTGACCACTGAAGCTACACAAGTGCCCTAAGCAGAATACCAAACTCATGAACTTGTTCAAGATATTGTGGTATATATTTGCAACCTGTTCTAATTTTAAATTCCTCTAAATATTACTACTTTTTCATGACTATTACTTTGTCATTTCAAGTTGATGTTAATAGTGTTAGCCTTCTAATTCCAGCAACTCTTAGTCAACCAGCTATATTAGGTGCTAGTTCCAAGAAACCAAAAAAAATAGAATGAAAGAAGACAAAAAAAACTTGCACTATTTGAGGAATCGATAGAGGCTTCTATCAAGGAGGTATACATATTTACTCAAAATTGTACAATCTGTTCTATTTTCATCATCTTCTAAATATGACTACTTTTTTTTATGATATAACTACTGCGTTTTCATTTTAGGTTCATGTTAATTGTATCAGCCAATTTGCTCTAATGTCAATTGATAGTGAATGGATAGCTGTTCTTGCTCAACATTTTCAAAATAACTTCCCAGCTCCAATAAACCCCCCCCCCAAAAAAAAGGAAGAAGAAACTGTTGGCCCCAAAGCAACCTAAGAGGGGGGTTGAATTAGGTTTCTTAAAAATTATTTAGCAAAATAATCACCAATAAAATATATTAAATTATCAAATGGATAAATGGATATACAAACAATAAAGCTTATGAAATATGAAAAGGTAAAGAGATTATCACTCCACTCAATATTTTGAATTGCATTCTAAGCTACACACTAATACAATATAGCACTATGGCCAATTTGTACTCAAATTGCTCTTTTCTAAGGCTTGTATTCAATGTATTAAATGCCCCTTACAAAATAATAGAACAGGTATTTATAGGAGTAATAAATTCTGATTGTAACTACTTCCCAACGGTTCAATAATAAATGCACAAAAACTAGCCGTTAAGGGTTTCGAACGTCCGAGATAAAGATGTCGGACGTGCGTCCGACACAGCGTCCGATCTGAGTATAGTTGTGTGAAGGATGTCGTTCGGACGTCCGTGCATTCGTCCGTTTCATCGTCCAGACTGGGTTTCAGACTGTCCTGTTCGTTCGAAGCAAGTTTTGTTTGGACAGTTGTATACATCCGTTGAGGAGCTTAGGTTCTTGATTCTTATCAATTGGACGGTAATATATATCCGAGGGATATTTTCTTGGACGCGCCTGTGTGTCCGTTGCAGATGTATGAAGAAGTTTGCTTTCTGCCTGTTAGTTCGGACACTCCTGTTCGTCCGAGAAAAGTAGTATAGTTCGAACGGTGTACTGCGTCCGAAAGACCTGTTTCCAGCCGAAAAGATAGCAGACCTGCACAGCTTATTTTCATAGTTTAGTGCTTATGTCATCATCAAAATAAGGTTTGGGAAACATCAATCTCCCCCTTTTTGATGATGACAAACAGTCATTGAATAATCAAACATATCCAATCATGTATATAAAAATTTAACATATATAATTAATAGCGAGCACACAACCAACAATTTTGCATATTCCTACTCCCCCTTTTGACATCATCAAAATAAGTTCCCCCTGAAAAAGTTCATTAAAATAACCAACATGATACCAATAACAACATCAAATTAAACCATTACATGATAATAATATCATCAATATCTATTGCAATTCCAGAACCAAAATAAAAGTAATACATAATAGTAATATCGAAATATAGATTAATGATTCAAGGAGGAACAGAGAATCTAAGTCGAGTCATTTTTCTTCTTAGAGCGTTGTTTGATCTTGCTCTTTTTGGTAGGTGCATCATCGCCAGTAGCTTCACTATCGTCATCACTTGCGTCGCGTCGTTGCATGATAAAAGCAAATGTATCATCAATGTCCTCGTCGTCGCCCTCATCATCATTAGCAGCACCTTGAGTAGAGGGTTCTTCACGATCATCCTCTTCTTTAGCATTGTCATTGTCATCATTTTCGATAGAGGAGTCAAGGGTGTACTGCAATTGAATATTTGCAAATGTTGAACTTGAGGTGAAGCAGACATGCCCAAGATGAGTGCCTCTTGCAGGATCATTTGACGAGTTTCAAGACGCTTTAACTTGCAATTAGTGCGACGTTGGAAGGAGCTCACCTGAGTGCTCAAGGAACTGAGAAGGCTGCAAATGTGTGAAAGGAAAGGTTCGGAGGAAGAAGGGCGAGGATCATGGGGTGGTGGATGTGTTTGAGAATGAGGGGAATGGGGAAGTGCCAGACCAGAGGTAGAGGCTTGAGTTTTTGATCTTTCAATATCATAAGTAGCTTTAGTTAACCATTGATCATTAAAAAAACGTAATCCCTTTCGCTCAATGTAGGTTTTGTTAAAGTAGGGAGGGAATTATTTTTTGCCGGTGAAAGGTATGTTAAGTTAATAAAAAACTTTTGTGAGAAATTTGTCGAAGGGAATGTTTCAACGAGTATCGGTTAGAAATAGTTCCCACAAGGAACAGAAAAGGTACCCAAAATCGAGAGGAATCCCTTTAAAAATGCAGTAGGAAATAAGTAAAGCTGCATTTTTTCGAATTCGATGCGATGCCCGTCAGTTGGTAACAATAAATTTGTGACAAGAGTGTATAAAATGTTCATTTAAAGAGTGAGCAAGGTAGTCTTGGCTTCTGAAACCTGTTTGAAATTGATATTAAAAATTGTTCTGACCTCGTCAATATCAAAACGAGTGTCTAGAGCGGACCATTTATCCGTAGAAAAGAAATAAGAAAATTCATTCAGGGATGAGACTTCACATTCAAAAATGATATTTATGATATTGGAAGAAATTTCAAGATTTGTGTTGTTCACACGAGAAACTAGTATGCGAGCAGTGTGTCTTTTCTAAGGTTGACTGTGAATTGGAGTACGATGTCATAATAAACAGGTAAGTCAATGTGAACTAGGTGACCCCAATTTTGTTTTTTAAAACAAGATTTGATAATTGGAAGATTAAATTTATCAAAAAGACAGTGGGAAATAGGTCTTTGAACAATGATAGATTTGCTAAAGAGAGATGGCTGTATACCGTTCAAATGCCTTGGCATCTATGAATTTTGGTAGAGGTGGATTTGTTGAAGCTTGAGGATTAGCTGATGATTCCCCTTGCACTGGAGCTTTCCCTTTTGATTTGCGTCCACGAGTTGCTGTTGAAGAGCCTCTACGAGATCGAACCATTGTGAATTGAAAGTATATATAAAAGAAAAAAAATGTGATTTTTGGGAAGGTGGTGGAGATTTGAAAAAATTTGATGGTAGATTGGTGAAATGGAGGACAATAAGGGTAATGAACAATTTGGGAATAAAGATTCCTCAAACAATTTGGCAAGAGAAAGAAGAAATTGTAAGAATTTTGAAGGGGAAGACTTTTCGCCAGATGAGGGTTTGGGGATTTGGGGATTTGGGTGAGTCCGAAAGGGGGAAAGTGAACAGTTTTAAGCGAGCAGAGTGATCGTTCGGACGTCTAAACGATTTTTATGCGTCCGATCGTGCATCCGAAAGCTGATGAACGGACGGTCGAAACTCAAAGCTATAGATGTGCGTCCGATATTTTCTCGGACGATGAGGAGCGTACGGTAGGATTCCAGTGGGAAAATAAAGAAAGTGAGTAGAATTCGGATGATCATAGAGTCCGAGGCGGAGAGGAGATTTTCGGACGAGTGAGAGCGTCCGACAGATGGTGTTGTTCGAACGAGCATGTGCGTCCGAACTAAGAGTTTATGCCGATGTGAACTTTAAAATCCCCAAACGATTTCTGAGAGATTCAAAACGATCTAAAGTCAAGGGTTTAGTAAAAATGTCAACCAGTTGATCTAATGTAAACACAAATTCAACACATATTTTCTTTTTGCAAACAAGATCTCTAATAAAATGGTGTTTAACATCAATGTGTTTGGTTTTAGAGTGCATTACAGGATTTTTTGTGAGATTAATTGCACTAGTGTTTCACACCTTATAGGCACACAATAAAAAATAACGCCAAAATCTTTTAAAGTATGTTTCATCCACAGAAGTCGGGCACAACAATTTTCAGCAGCAATACATTTTGTCATAGGTATATTCGGCTTCAGCAGTAGAAAGAGAAATAGAATTTTGTTTTTTGCTAAACCAAGGCACAAGACAATTACCCAGGAGATGACACATACCACTAGTACTTTTTTTTTTTATCAATTTTACACCTAGCAAAGTCAGCATCAGAATAACTAATTAAATCAAAAGTAGAGGATTTTGGGTAGCACAAACTAAAATCCATTGTGCCCTTTAAGTATCTAATTTTTTTTTTTACAGCCATTAAGTGTGATTCTTTAGTGCAAGATTGAAATCTAGCACATAAATAAACAGCAAATATAATATCTGGTCTGCTAGCCGTTAAGTAAAGTAGGCTTCCGATCATACATCTATAGTATTTTTCGTCAACACTATTACCTTCTTCATTTTTATCAAGTTTGGTTGAGATACACATAGGTGTACCAATTTGTTTACAATCTTTCATTCTGAATCGTTTGTGTACTTGATTTGTGTAATAAACGTCCCTTTGTTTGGTGAACTTGAAATCCAAGAAAAAATTGTAATGGGACTCTTCCACCATATTCATTTCAAACTCTTTTTGCATCAAGTGTGAGAAATTCTTGCACAAGCTTTCATTAGTTGCTCCAAAAATAATATTATCAACGTAAATTTGAACAATTAACAAACCATTGGAATTTGTTTTGGTAAAGAGAGTGGTGTCAACGACACCTCTTTTAAATCCATTTTCAATGAAAAATCCACTTAATCTTTATACCAAACTCTTGGAACTTGTTTCAAACCATATAAGACTTTAGAGAGTTTGAAAACATGAATTGAAAAATTTTTATTTTCAAAATCGGGAGGTTGTTCAACGAAAATTTCTTGATCAATAAAACCATTTTAAAAGGCACTTTTGACATCCATTTGAAATAATTTGAAATCATTAAAACATGCATATGCGAGAAACATGAGAATAGATTCTAATATAGCAACGGGTACAAAAGTTTCATCAAAGTAAATACCTTCTTCTTGAGCATATCCTTTTGCAACAAGTTTAACTTTGTTCCTTATGATTTCACCTTTATTATTTAATTTGTTTCAAAAAAACCCATTTTGTTTCAATTACAGGATGAATTGATGGTCTTTCAACTAAGGTCCATATGTTATTTTTCTCAAATGGACTAAGTTCATCTTGCATGGCAATGACCCAAGATTCGTCATTTAATGTATCATCTGCATATTTAGTTCAATGCGAGAAAGTAATGCACAATTACTATTCAAAGGTTTATGAAATCTAGTTTTTACCCCATCGGATAGATCACTTATGATCAAATCTTAAGGGTGACTAGAGACAAATCTCCATACTTTTGGAAGATCTTTTAGAATATTCTCGTTCTTTTCTTCTTCATCATCTATTTGATGGTTGTTGACATCATTGCTTGCTGTGATCTCTTGATGATCTTCATGGATAGTGAGTTTCTCAAGCTCTTTTTGAATACCTACATCTTCATCTTCACATATATTCTTTGAGATAACATCATTAGCTTCATCAAATGTAACATGTACAACTCAAGATACCTGTCTTCAATCAAGAGCGTTCTTCTATTGTATACTCGGTATGCTTCTTGTCACTAGAATATCCTAAAAAAAATTTTCATCCAATTTTTTGTCAAATTTACCAAGATTTTCTTTGATTTTTAAAATAAAGTATTTACAACTAAAAATTTTAAAATAGCTCACAACGGATTTTTTACAAAACAAGAGTTCATAAGGAGTTTTGTTTAAAATACATCTCAACAAAACTCGATTCATGATATAACAAGTCGTGTTAACGGTTTACGCCCAAAAATATTATGGTAAATCACATTCACTAATCATGGTTCTAGCTGTTTCTTCAAGTGTTCTATTTTTTCTTTCAACAACACCATTTTGTTGAGGAACTCTAATAACCGAAAATTCATGTGAAATACCGTTGTGATCACAAAATTTGGGAAAGCCTCCAAATTTAAATTCGGCACCATTGTCACTTCTTAATTGAGTGATCTTTAAATTCAACAAATTTTAAATTTTAGAAAATAATTTTACAGAAATTTTTCAAAAGGTTCATTTTTGTGAATAAAAAATAATACCCAAATATACCTAGAATAGTCTTCTACAATCACAAAAGCATATTTACTACCACCAAGACTAGCATGTTGAGTTGGTCCAACCAAGTCTAAGTGCAATAATTCTAAAGATTTAGAAGTAGACACACAATTTTTTGGTTTAAAGGAAACTTTAATTTGTTTACCAAATTGGGAAGCGTCACAAATTTTATTTCTCAAAAACTTTAGTTTTGGCAAACCTCTTACCAATTCCTTCTTAGCAAGTTTTTCAATTAAATCCATATTAAAATGAAAAAATCTTCTATGCCAAAGCCAAGGATCATCTATGGAAGCGGTAAAATATTTTACATTGCTATTACTAATTTTGTTAAGGTGAATCACATAAACATCATTGTGCCTAACACCCTTAAATAAAACAACATGATTTTTATCAAGAATTAGACATTCACGTTTGGTGAATAACATATAATTTTTTATCACAAAGTTACGTGATGACTTACACTCAATAAATTGTAGTTTAAATTATCAACAAGAAAAACATTCTTAATCAAGGTTTCACCATTTTTACCTATATCACCAATGCCGATTGATTTTGCTTTATTGTTATCCCCAAATGTTACTTTTCCACTATTTTTGGATTTGAGGTTTGTGAAGAGAGAAGCATCACCCGTCATGTGTTTTGAACATCCACTATCTATGAACCACTTAGCCTTGTTGGTGATGTTTAGTACCTATACAACAAATCAATTGATAACTTTTGGTACCCATATTTTCTTAGGTCCATTAGAGTTAGTGAAATTGATATTAATCCATACGGCTTTCATTCCAAATTTCTCATTTTTCTTGACATAGCACATATTCTTGACATGTCCATGTTGTTGGCAATACTTATAAATAATATTTTTATTTCCATATAAAGAGTATTTTGATTTTACAAAACATAAGTCATCCCTTCTAAATATGACAAAATTTTTGTTGATCAATACATTTCTACCTATGATTTCTTTTCAAATCAGTAATATTTTCTCTTTTTTTAGTCAATAGAACATTTAAATCATCCAATCCTTTCTTCAAGGAGGCTTGTTCTTCCTTGACCCTTGATTTCACATGCATTTTTTTCTTCAAGACACTATTTTCTTGTGATAACCTATTATTTTCATTCACAAGTTTAGAGTAAGCATTCAATAAAGCATTTGATTTCTTTACTAACTCCTTATTTCTAGCATATGATTCCTTTAACCTATCATGCAATTTTAAAATGAAAACTTCAAGATCATTATCATCATTAGAGTCATAGTTGGAATTTACCTCGTCATCTCCAATGGCTATAAAGGCCATTTGTACCGACTCCATTTCCTCTTCAACTTCTCCTTCGGAATTGCAATCATCCTATGTGATTTGAAAGTTGTTGAACTAGGCCTTTCTTCCTTCATTCTTTTTCTTGGAAGGACATTCATTTGCAAAGTGACCGGGTTGACCACATTCAAAGCACTTTTCATTTTCGCTTTTTTTATTTCTAACTTGGTCTTTCCTTTGAAGTTATTTGAGTTGATTGCTCCACCTCTTCTCATTCTCCGTTTGTTGATGTAGTGTTTGAGAAATCATTTGGTGATGAGCACATGATCTCCTTAATCAAGATCTTCATCTTCTAGGTTGATGGAAGCATTTTCATCTTCTTCTTGAGAAATCTTTAATGCAATGCTCCTTTTTGGTCTTGCTTCTTCATCATCTACCACTTTAGCCTTTAGCTTCAATTCATAGGATGTAAGAAAGTGTAAGAGAGTTGATTAGAGATTCAATAGGCATTGAATCTAAATTTTTAGCCTCCTCTATAGCGATTGTTTTGGCCTCCCATTCTTTGAATAGAGCATTCAAGATTTTTCTATTCTTTTCACCCAAAGAATACTCCTTACCTAAGGTTTCAAGATCCTTAATGATGTCATTGAATCTACAATACATTTTGTCAATATTTTCATGTGGTTCCATCTTGAAGGACTCATACTTCAGGGCAACAAGTAAGGATTTCTTTTGCTCTCGAACATCATCGCTCCCTTCAATGTATCCCAATTTTCTTTAGCGGAAATGCATTCCTTGACACGAGTTGATTCATTAGCATCCAAGGCATTGTATAGCACATTCATAGCTTTCGCATTTAAAGTCAAGTTTGCATTTTCTTGTGGAGTGAACTCATCCCTTGTCTTTTCTCTTCTTCTATTTGTATGATCATCAATGATGGTAGCTTCAAAGGGACCATCATTTACAACATACCATAGGTCAATATCAATAGATTACAAAAATATTTTCATTCTATCTCTCCAACTAATAAAATTTGCCCCATTAAACATAGAGGGCCTAATGATGGATTGACCCTCAAAAAATAAAGCATTATAATAGATTTTTTTTCAAAAGTAATTTAAGCAATAAAATGAGACCATGCTCTGATACCAATTGTTGTCCCTAAAGCAACCTAAGAGGGGGGGTGAATTAGGTTTCTTAAAAATTATTTAGCAAAATCGTTATCACCAATAAAATCTTTTAAACTATCAAATGGATAAATGGATATAAAGACAATGAAGCTTATGAGATATAAAAAGGTAAAGAGATAAATTAAACAAGCAACACTTCTAAACTACCAAGTTTGAAGTGTTAATCCACTAGAATGTTTCACAAAATTGGTGAGTCAATAATCTTCTACTGTACACAAAGTAGGACAATCCTTACTCACACTAATTCACTATAGTTGAGCCAAGGATTTCACTCTTAACCTCACTTTAGTACAAGATTATCACTCCACTCAATATTTTGAATTGTACTCTAAGCTACACACTAATACAATATAGCACTATGGTCAATTTGCACTCAAATCGCTCTTTTTTAAGGCTTGTATTCAATGTATTAGATGCCCCTTACAAAATAATAGAGCACGTATTTATATGAGCAATAAATTCTGGTTGTAACTACTTCCCAACGGCTCAATAATAAATGCACAAAAACTAGACGTTAAGAGTTTCGGACGTCCGGTGAGATAAAGATGGTGCATTCGACACAGTTTCCGATCTCAATATAGTTGTGTGAAGGATGTCGTTCGGACGTCCGTGCATGCGTCTGTTTCATCGTCCAGACTAGGTTTTGGATGGTCCTATTCATCTGAAGCAAGCTTTGTTCGGACAGTTGTATGCGTCTGTTGAGGAGCTTAGGATTCTTGATTCTTATCAATCAGACGGTAATATATGTCCGAGGGATATTTCCTCAGACACACCTGTGCGTCCGTTGCAGGTGCATGAAGAAGTTTGCTTTTTGCCTATTAGTTCGGACACTCCTGTTCGTCCGAGAAAAATAGCATAGTTCGGACGGTGTACTGCGTCCGAAGGACCTATTTCCAGCCGAAAAGATAGCAGACTTGCACAACTTATTTTCAGAATTTAGTACTTATGTTATCATCAAAATAAGGTTTGGAAAATATCAGAAACAAAATACATGCTTATGGATAGTATGAAGTACATTGTCCTATTAAGGAGGTGCACAATGTTGAGCTTAAGAGCTCTACTTGTGACCATTGAAGAGACACAAGTACCCTAGCAGAAAATTAGGTTGTGTTATGTGTTTAAACACTGACTCTTTCACATATGTAAATTAATTTCAATTTTTAACTTATACTCTTTGTATGAGCTTGCAGGTCAATTTGGAGCAAAAGTGAGGAATTGAACCTAAAACCGGCACATCAAAGAACAGTTGTCTGCCTCATGCGTGTTAGAAAGAGGATCATGTATGTATATAAAAAGAATTGGATATGGCCAATGATTCCACCGAAACCTCCTCAAGCTACCAGCTTATTATCTCTAAAGCCTCTATCCTTTACTACTCGTACTATCATTCCACCATCTCGTAGGGAATTTACAAATGTGAGTGTGCCATATTTTGCTGTTGGTATTGTCAACCCACTGTCCTCAAGTTTAAGATGTAACATTAGGTACCTACCTCCTAAAACCAAAGAAGCCACAAAGTACATGAAATCCTATTCTGATTCTAATTGAACTGTTGAACAATAAATTGGGATGTTTTTGTGCTAGAATGACTTTTGTATTTACATTGCCAAAGTGTTTGTATGACATAGCCATCAACTTGTTTTGTGTTTGTTATGACTTATGTTGTTATGTGCTAATGTAGCTCCTAGCATGTTGTGTTGTCAAAGTGTTGGCCGGACATAACCTTCAATTTGTTTTATGTTTGTAATGACTTAAGTTATTATATTGTGGTGTTGACTTCTAGTATGTTATGTTGTTGTCCAAACTGTGGGCTAGAATGTTGGTTTATTAGACTGACTTATATATATTTGCTAATGATCTATGTTAATTGATAGCCTAAAAAAAATTCACTGATGAATTTCATTGGTAGTTTTAGGGATCATTGTTGGTTAGTGATCATTGTTAAATAAGAAACTTAAAAATTTATTATCTTAATTAACATTAACTAAACTTAGTCAAATTGCCAAGCATACTATTACAATATGAAGGCCACAACATATTAGTTACAAAACAAAGCATTACTTGCATGTTTTTATATTCAACCAATACATTAATTCAACAAAAGATAGAACTAAATTCATAAAATTGCCCAGTAAAATAGATTGGCATATCTGTTGTATCATTAGTTTCAATTGAAGGATATCACATTCATGATATAGAGAAAGCAACAAAATGAACATATAAGGAACCAAACCAGTGTCTTCATTTTACAACTTTCCAACTCAGTTTCGGCCTTATTTTTTGAGTGAATTAGCCTAGGAATCATTGTCTTTCCTCTCTCACAAATTTCTAGATCATACAATATGAAAAAATTGCATGCATTTACTTCACCATATCTTGCACATCCCAAGAATCTTCTAGTCGACTTTGCTTTAGTCCAAGAGATAGTCAATTTTGCTAGCCTTCCACATATGTAATGAGTTTCATAGATTTGCTTTGTTTCTCTCTCACCATTTTGCTACTATCTCTCCCTTTTTCTTTTTCTTTTTTTTTTCTCTCTCTCTCTCTCTCTCTCTATATTTGCATGAAACTTGTATATGACATAAATGAAATAGGTGCTGGCTTTTTTGATTAATAAATAGTCAATTTAGGGTCAATTTAGGGTAAAAGGTCTGGTCTTTTTTCCATCCAATGTCCCTGTCCCGTTTTATGTGCCAACTACGTGTGTAATGTTAGTTACCTACAAAACTGACGACATTTGTCTTAGGAGTCTTCTATAACCCAATGTCAAAGATCAAGAATGTAATAGAACCAGTTGAAAGATCAAGAAGGAAATGAGTCATGGACAAAAATAGAGGTGATTAGCATCTTTTACCCTATTGTGTTTTATAGCCTTTGCTTTATGTTTATGAGCTCGTATCAATTTACATGCTTACATCTACAATAAAATGGACTATCAATTGCATAAATTAGGCAATGAGACTTTATGAACAATATTTTTCACCCTTTAAATTCATGTGATATGGAAAAAACTTTTCATAAAAAAAAACACAATCACGTTTATATGATTGATTTTTTCTTACATGCAACGATTTGTTTTGTATACCATATTTATGAGCAAAAAATGGAAAGTTTTATGATTGTATTATGCATATCCATCAACATGGTGAATGTTCAGCTAACATGACACAGTTAATAGCTTATATTATATAAGATGTGGATTAAATTGAAGGGGCAATCTGCAACAAAGTAAAAGTTCATAGAGCTTAATACAATTAACCCAAAAAAAGGATAAAAAGAAAAAAATCATAAAAAGACCGCCGGTTCAATTTCCGGTTTGATATCCGCTCCTCATTGCCCCCTCTCTCTCTAGTCTTCAATCCCCAATTTTGTTACCGCGTAAAATCAATAATACTCCCCAAAAACACGCACTCACACACACAGAATTTCCTGGCTTTAAATGAAAAATTAGTGAAGTATAAATAGGAATTAATTCACTGAAAAATCTCTAATTGAATTGGGTTTTGAAGTAGATTTTTAAAAAATAAAAATAAAATAAAGAATTAATAATTAATTAATTAAAGGAAAAAGAGATGAAGATTCGAATTATCAGATCAAAGCTTCATTTGTAGCATCTCATACTGAGTTTTTATGGCCTCTTCTCAGTCTCAGCATCGCTGCGTGTTCGGTTAGTTCCTTCTCCTTCTCGCTTGAAATATATTAATTTTTAATTTTAATTTGGATTTTTTAAAAATTTTAATTTATTTGAATTTTTGGGTTAATTATTGTAAAAAAGTGGTTGTTTTGTAGTGAATAATGGGGATTTATGATTTTTTTATGTGATATGAATGATGGGTTTGTGATAGTTGGTAATATACCGTATGATGCTACTGAAGAACAGCTGAAAGAAATTTGTGAGGAGGTTGGCCCTGTTGTTTCCTTCAGGTCTGTTTTATTTTGTTAATTTTAATTTAATTCCCTTTTTAGCTTTGGCTTTCGATTCTCTAAATTTTAGTTTTGTCTTGATGAATCCCGGTAAAATTTTTCTTCAGGTAAATATGTGATTGTTTCAAGTAGGAAAATTTGTTGGGTATATATTGGTAGTATGCATTATTATTGAAAAAATGGTGTATCTGTTTGAAGGCGTGTGAGTGATGTAATATGATGGAGTTTTAATGATAAATAACATGTTTTTTCTTGTTTAATTTAGGTTAGTAATCGACAGAGAGACTGGGAAACCAAAGGGTTATGGATTTTGTGAGTACAAGGATGAAGAGACAGCTTTAAGTGCCCGTCGGAATCTTCAGGGATACGAGATAAATGGACGACAATTACGAGTTGATTTTGCTGAAAATGATAAAAATGCTGACAGAAATCTTATACAGGTAAATAGTTGTCTGCAATTTTTTTTTTCCTTTTTATTCATCTGAAATTTTGCTTCTTGGTGACATTTGTGGTTTCTTTCTTCTTTTGGTATTATGGATTATATTCTTCTTATTGGATAGTAAAGATAAATACTGCTTTCTTTGGTTATCATTAATTACCATTTGAGTTTCCTGTCTTCATTCCAATTTCATTAATTAAACATATTTCCAATGATGAGTCAGTTGCAATTTCTGATACCATTAGTTAGAAAAGAAACATTACATCTGCATTTTACATACAAGGCCAAATGCCTAAGTCGTCTTGCAGAAAATATTAGAAGGACTGCTGGTGTTTGAGAAAATAAGAGGACTACATTTTTAGAAGTTATCATCCTTGACATCCCAAAGTCGCAATCCTGGCACACCCTTGAACCGTGTTTATACATTTTCAGTGTAAATAAAGATGAGGATGAGTTTGCCGATATGTTCGAACTATATTTGGATGATTCAGGACTATTTGGGATTCTATTGTAAGTGAGCTCCAACTTTAGCCTCAAACTTGAGATTCTAGGGGAGAGCAACAAGGTCAATTATCTTACTAACAAAATGTGGAGACGACAAGAATAAATTTGGTTAGATGGAACTTTTAAGATGGGATGGATTGTATCAAAAGAAAAAATTACTGACAAATGTTAGAATGGATATAGGAAAGGAAACGTATGGGAATATGCTGTTTAGCAGATTTTATGAATAACTATCCTAGAGAATATGGATACATGGAAGATTGGACTTGTTAAGATGAAACTACACGCGTTAGTTAGTAATAGTGAGACACAATCAAATTCATAAGAGAAAGAGAGAGACCTGTAAATGTTCCTGTGGTAGTTTAATAGATCTGGTAGTTTGTGGCTGAGGAAAGATGATTCCAACAAAGATATGTAAAGATCGAATTGTGAGCTTATGATAGAGAGATATGGCTTGTTGAGTTTTGTGTTTATTAATATGGTTTGTTGTGAGCTTAACCGGGCACATAAATACTGAAGGAACAAAGCAACTGGGGGTATTGTTATTTTTATCTCGACTCTTATAAATTCATTGCTTTAGCTTAGCCTTTTTCCTAAGCATCAACATGTTCATACTTCCTTCGCTTGAACATGCCCTTTCACAATTCACACTTCCCCCTCTTGGATGAATCAAGTGACACTTGATTCCCAGGTGGTAGAAATGTTTAGATTTTTCATGTTTGGAGCTCAATTCCTAGTCCCCTATTCTGTCGAACACTATGCCTAGGAGGGGTTTACTGACCCATTTCATGGCCTTCCATGACTGTTAATGTTGTCATACTATTATTTGCTGACTTTCTCAACAATGCATTTTTACTGTATAACCAAATTGTCAGCGCTTGCACTTAGGTTGCGCCCCCTTAGTTGTTGAGGCTACTTTACCTATTAAAATAAAAGGCAAACATATTAGTGCTGATAAGAGATCATACGAACAGCTTGCAGTTTCATCTAGATGGATCTTTTTGTATACATCCAAGCAGATTTCTGCTTTACCTTTATTACAATGTTACATATTCAGCTTTACCTTTATTACAATGTTATATGCTTGCAGGGTCGTGGAGGACCTGGAATGGTTACAAATGTTGGTAAGTTTCAGCTTTACTTGCTCCTTTGAACTATTGGTACACTTGTCGTTGAGAAGGGCAGAGATATACCTGGAGCCATAAATTCTATGAAATTATTAATCATTTGGAGATGTATATGAACTCTGTCACTTTTTCATGCTATATTGAAATTTGATTTCTTCAGATAATCAAAGACAATTTGGGGGCCCAGCAGTACTTGGGGATTCAAATCTTCTCCAGCCAATAGGTGTCTCAGTAGCTATGGCAGCTGCAGCCATCATGGCACAATCTCTGGGGGCTGCTCAGACTGGTGGGATATTGAATCAGATTGGTATGCATAATCAGCCAACTCTGGGCAGTGATCCTTTAACTCTACATTTGGCTAAAATGCCAAGGAACCAGCTGATTGAGGTTATATCTGAGTTGAAGGTCTGTTTTCAGATGAAATTTTTTTGACCGATTCATAGTTGTAAGCATTGAATTTATGATTGCATATGTATTCATTTTAGGGTAAGTTACATTTATTGCTGAAATTTGGATTCTCCTACGAGGAATAGTCTTTGATTGATTAGAAGCTAGAAAAAAAGGGTCTTTCAAAATGACTCAATTAGCTGTGAAACTATAAAAAACCTGATAGGCTAGTTTTACCCACGACAAAGAATAGCTCTAATATCAGGGTGCAATGAGTATAGGGGTTCAACCCTTTGGTACCTCTTATTGATATTACATAAGGATGAACAATTACGTCGAAAACTACTTAGAGAGAAAAATAGTGAAAGGGGGGGAAAAAAACCAATTTTACAAGCTTGGGTGTTGGTACGTTATGGTGATACATCACAAGGTAGAACATTGATTATGTCCTTATTAATTAGGGCTTCCTGGTTTTTAGTTAATTATTTATGTTTTAAATGGTTTGTCTTCTCACTTTCATGTCAGGCAATGGCTACACAAAACAAGGAGCAAGCTCGCCAACTATTACTTGCATGTCCCCACTTGCCTAAAGCAGTGTTCCAGGTTTTTATTGACTTTTAATATCTCTTTTAGTCTTTAATGAAATTTGTGGTTCTTGTTTCACGTCATAAAGGGATTGCTCAGTCTTATTTAGCTACCTAATTTGTTTGGTTTACAGTTTACCGTTTCTTGTATGGGACCGTGGATAAGTATGTCCAACTTTATTTTTGCTCATTATCTTAATTTGTAACCTGAGAATAAAGTAAGGAATTTTTTCTTGTTGAGCAAGGAACAATTTAAATCACCAACAAATAGATTCTGACTAAATTCTGGTTATTATTACAAATTAGAAGATTGTGATTTTTCAGATGATTCTTCTATTGGAAAGCCTGGTTACTATTACAAATGATTTATTAGGAGGTGTCTGATGGCAAGTTTAAAGAAATATTTTTCTCATACATTGCTGGTTTCTGCCGTGATATCTGAGGGACTTAATCATTCTTAAAATTAGATTTCCGCGTACTGATGCTACTGGAAATGGATATGCTAGGAGAATAGATTTTTTGTGCTGTTAATAGAGGTTGTTGAATTTGGTAATCGATATGCAGGAGTGATGTTAGATTTAGAGGGTAGTTTCTTTTGATCTCTTTTTTTATATTACTATGTGCAATTTAAAGAATGATACTTTGTGGTTGATAAGGATTCAACAAGGAGAACATTTTTTAGGTGGATCGGGGATAAGAAAGGAGAATTCTCAGTCAGAAATTATGCTTTTCGTCAGGCAGCATGTCAAACTGTTTCTTGGGTAAGCAATTGGAAAAGCGAGATCACCACCAGAAGTAGTTTGGTCTGAATGGGCAGCGATGATGCCTAGTTACTTCAGTGTCATGCTGGATGGAATAGGGTTCCGTGCAAGGAGGCTTTTAATATCTTCAATGGACCAGAGAGATACTGGGTTTTGCCCTTGAAAACATTGTCCAATCCTTGAGTTGGTTCAGAGAGTTTTAAGTATTGAGAATTGGAACAATACCTAGGGAGACCAGTGATATTATTTGATTTCTGTGTCCTATTTATTTGTATCAACTGCTTAGGGATGGAGGAGACCAACTGTCGTTCTTTCCTTATGGTCCTATTAAAGACAACTACATTATCCTTGGTGTTACTATGGAACTTCATGTCACATATCACTTCATCTTCGATTGAGCTATTAGTGGTATGAACTAAGGAATTGCTTATGAAGCAATTTTAACAATTTATTACATGAAGTAAAGATGGAAAGTCTTAGGCAACTGTTATTACTTGTACAAGGAGGAAGTAGATTCTGTTGAGTATTTGTTCTCATGTAGCTCATTGACAATAGAAGTGTTGGAAGATGCTATTTGCCTTTTGTGCATTTGGTTTGATCTTGTGAATATTACCGGAGTCTTCAATTGCAGCCTGAAAGTGAGGTTAATGTCCAAGAAAGAAAGGAATGTGATTTTGATCCTCCTTTGTCTTTATCTGGGTGATTTTGTGTTACCACTTTCAAATATCTTTGAAAATGATTAATTGCCATGCATAGAGTCCAATTGTTCAATGTAATTTCTAATCATTGAGGGCTTTATGTATAGACGTTTCTAAGCAAATTTTTTTATTTTTTATTTTTATTTTTTTTCCTTGTAAATCTTTTGCTGTAAGTTTTGTATTTTCCTGCTAAATTTGTGTGTGTTTTATATTGTGTTGAACACCATCTACTTGTGTTCAATCTTTTATGTGCAATGTTGATAAGAAATTTTACTTGTCAAAAACTTAAATCTACGTGATCTATTTTTATTGGGTCTGATTCTGTTTCTCTCCAATTCTAATTATCTGTTTCTGATTTTCATTCATATTAATAAGTTTGCCCTGATATGATTGCAGGCAGAGATAATGCTGGGAATAGTACCCCCTCAAATGGTTTGTTATGTTACTCTGAAGCATTGGTTTTGGTGTTTAAAATTTTGCAAGACTTGGAATTTTTTAGAGCATTGCATTTGAGGTTTTACTTTTCTTTTTTATTTCGAGAATTGAACAGTTGCAGATGCCAAATATTAGGCAGGCTTCTGCTCCGCCTCTGCAGCCTTTAGTGCAAGATGGTACCCAGAGTCAACTGTTGGCAACTCAAAATCTTCCTGGGCTCCCCCCTCTTCCACAGACCAAAGGGCAATATGGTTCGTTACCCCTGGCACCAGATGGTGCAGTTTCCAGAAACTGCTGGTCGTCCAAATCCTTTGTTAAATAACCAGCTTGCTGCAGTCTCTCAATTTCCTGTACAACCTCAAGTTCAGCTTCCACAGCTTTTGCAGAACCAAGTTTTACATCAGAACCAATTGCCTGTGCAGTCTGGAAATTTAACCCTTCCATCATTGCGCCCTCAATCTCGGGGAAATTTCTCATTTAAGCCTCAGGTCCAGGTAGCAGCTTCCTCTGCTTTGAAGCAGCAGGTGCAAAGTCATCCTCAGCTGCAACATTCAGGGCAAGTTACAATATCTTCAGCACCCACTCAATCTTCTCAATTAACACGTCCGCCACTTCTTGATCAAGGCTTTCAGGTGCAAATTTCAGTTCAAATATTTGTGAACACAATTGAAAAAGTGACCATTACCTTAAATGTTGGTTTGATGAGGCTGAATATGTACATGATTTAGTATCTAGGATATTAGGACTTGATGTAAGTTCAAATATTGAAGTTCAAATCGAACTTAACTTATTTAACATCAATTATATGGAGAGTATTGAACCCAAGCAGATTATTCCTATTTGTAGATTTGCAATTTACTGTTTAATATTTGAACTGATGTTCGACGTCTAGATCTCATCAGTCAACATTCTACAGCAGTTTTACAGTCTTTTCAAATTAATTTCGAACTGATATCTGAAAGTTTCATGTGGTCCTGAAAACTATTGCAGGATCTTTTCCATTCTTCAGTTAGAAGTGGAAAAGTACTCACTTGATCTTTCCTGTATGATACCTGAGCTTTAAGACAGAGGGAGCCAAGAAAAATTCTTAGCCCATATCATTTTTCTTTGTTTTTTAAAATCCAATGATTTGGAAGATTTGATTGGTGGATGGTTTGGTTCATTTGTATACTTAGGTGGATTCTATCTGCACATAATTTATCTGAAGTTAATGTCTAAGTCTATACTGAATTGTCTTGGAAGTGTACATATTTACTCTGTCCATGTGTTTATCACCTATAATTACATTGTTTCTGGGTACCTATCAAGACATCAATCTCAAAGTTGTTGGTTCAAAGAGCCTTCTTGTTGATACTTAAAAGTATGCAGTTCAATTTAGTTTGAATATTGTTTCTATTAATAGATTTAAACTGATCCTTTATGCTCATATTGCAAAAATATTTGAAAGATTTAAACGGAACATGAACGTTTTCATCCGCTTGACTCGTGAATATTTTATTTTGCTCAGATTATTTTTGCTGCAAAAATGTTCTACATCTGCAGAATTTCACTATTCCCATCCTCCAACATTCATTATTTCTATTAGCATTAGCCACTTCTCTGCTGAACTTCGTCCTCATGTACACATTCTTTCTATAGGTGTTTGGCACAATAATGTGTTTGTCAATGTGACATTAAAGTGAATTTTTTTACTTTGCTTTTTCTAGCAGCATAGTGCTTTACTGTTATCTGGCATTCCGGATAATATCAGTAAAGATCCACGTAGACAAGTTACCAATTCAAGAGTCAATGACAACCTAGATCCAACAAACCCCCCTTCAAAACTAGTTAAGTTGAATAATGGAAGGCCTACGCCGTCCTCCAAAGATGAAAATATGGCAACCTCTGGATCTGGGCCGTCTCAGATGAACAGCACATCTGGAAAGCAAATTCCTAAAATAGAAGAAGGTTCAGTATCTGAAAGACATGCTACTCAGGTATCTTTTTTTGGTTTGTGAAATTATTCTTCTACATCCATCTTCTACAGTTTAAGAGATTTATAGTCCTGCATAATCTAATAAGTATAACTGCCTTAGTTACAATGGTGTGGTTTGGGATGGGAAACATGGATACTGATTCTGTTTATAACTATCCTACTACAGGATAATACTTTTCGAAATGGTTGAATTCTATGTTTCCTTGTTGCTGAAGTTCATATATTTTTGTGTTTTACATTTTATGGCATATGGTTGAAAGCTTTACATGTTCAATATCTTGTTACTTCTTCCAACAGTTGCTAGAATTATGGTTCTGGATTTGGTTGGTTGACTGGAACGAAATTCACTTAAATACAATATTGATGGGAAAATTTTTCTTTAATATGGTCAACTTGCCTCATTAGAAAAGTACTTATATCTCATAGTGCTTGCGAAGTTATATTTTGGATTGGGTGAGTACAAGATAATTTGTTATGTTTTGTATTTTGATGTTCATTATCATCAGTTCTTAGCTGTTCTCAAATAACGAGGCCAGAAACAAATATAATTTATAACTACGTAAATTCGAATTTACGCCAGATTATGTGCCCTACATGAGTGTGGTTGATTTTTAAAAGTAATGGAACCAGTACTACTGTACTAGTGATATATATAAAACATTTGTATACATATGTATTTATTTATTTAGAATCCTGTCTATTCTGGGGGAGATTATAATATTGTCCAAAGCTTCTCTTAATTTCCTCTAAGTACCTAAAATTAATCTGTTGCCTCAGTACTTATTTTTTTCCTGTTTGAAATGATATAGTTTTAATACTATTTTCTTTTGTTTTCTAAGAGTTAGTCTTTTTTCCCCCCCTTTTGTTGTGAAAACCAGTGGCGTTTTAGTAGAGGAATAAACATAGATTAGTAGAAGATATTTTCATTGTTAGAAACATAAAGCATCTATATATGGATATCTTTTTAGATAAAATTTGTGTCATGATGATTGCATTATGTAGATATTGGTTCTTTTTTTGATGTATCATGGTGTCGTGTAACCTTGAGCTGCATATGACTGGAAAACTCACAGCAGTGAAGGTATTAGACAATAACTGCTGTCAAGATTATCACTGTTTTTTTTATTGGTATTTACATGATTATGGGCAGTTTGTTGTTGGTAGTGTGGTTTGTTTGTTAGTAGTAATGGTCTGGTTTTCTCATTCAATAGGTACATCTCCCCCCTGATGTGGAGTCTGCTCTACTAGAGCAAGTGCTTAAGCTCACACCCGAGCAAGTAAGTTCACTACCACCTGATCAGCAACAACAGGTAATTCAACTCCAGCAGATGCTGCGGCAGTCATCATAGTTGGAAAGATTGAAGCCCAGAGGGTTTCCTTAAAACTCATGGGTGTCCATTTCTCTGCTTGATCTCTCAGCAACATGGTATAATATCACCCGAACTTCTATACTGTAGAATGATTTTTTTACAGAAGATTTAGCACAGAATGCATGAGATTTGTTACATCAGTGTAACGTTTACAAGGTTGTAGTTTGCAAACAGAATAAAATGAAACACAGAAAGAAAAATTTTGATTTATGTTCTTCTTGTTCCATTACAGCTTTTATTTGGTGTAACATTTCTTTTCCAATGTGTTATTGGTATTTCATTTCAGCTGAATTATATAGCTTATGTGCGAGTAACAATTAACCAGTCTTCTCGAGCTTATTTAGTTCAGAAGCATTTAACTAACAGTAAGTTTGCTTCAGATCTCAACTCCTTTTCACTTTCAATATGGCATGGTATTGCCTTAGTTTTGAACTTGGTAATACTTCGGTGTGAATGCTAAGTTTTGTTCGCTGGTTAATTAGCTTGGGAAGGACCTGTCTCCTGTTACATGATAATTTATGGTCATTTATCTATGTGGGAGTGCAGTGCCTTTTAGTGTCCGCTTCTCTCAGTGAATTTTTGGATCTTTAATCTGCAGTATGATACTTGCACATATGCCAACTTAAGTTACAATCTATCACACGAAGAATTCCATATTTTTCACTCCAAATTTTTGTAATCTAATTCATGAGAGACTTAATGCTTCTTGTCTTTTGAAATTAATCTGATTAAGGGCATGAAATTTTCAACTACATATGGGTTAAAAATGTAATGGAGTATTGATAATGCATGTATCATCTCAATTCCATCCCTAGTTGCATTTTTTTTTTAAAAATTCTAATGCAATAAAAAATAGTTGATTTATATAGGTGTTATTTTCATAGTTACTTAATCCTATATAGATTCGTATTACTAATCAATTCGTGTAATACTAATTCGTAATTTATTTGTGTCATTTTTTTTTCAAAAACGTCAAAAATATTATTAATATAGTTAATATCAGTCAACATTATACAAGTAACTAGACAATTGTTCAAATTCATCTCGGGCACTAAAAGCTAGCCACAAGAGGAAGACATTTTTCCACACCTTATCTAGTCCCTGTCCAAAACAAGTTTAGCTATACTATGGCTAATATTACTGCCATTTTTGAGCAAAAAAGAAAAGGAATATTAGTAAAACCAAGTTCTAAAATCAGCAATATCCAGCAAAATGTTATCTATATCAACATGAAAAATTTCTATTTTTATGCCACTTTTGAAATGTGTTCTATTTGTATGCCACTTTTGAAATTGTGAGTTCCAAATAATTTTTTTTAAAAAAAAAAAAAAAAAAAAAATAGAGGTGTTGACCCAAATCCACCCATTTCCCCCATTTCAACCGCCTCCTCCTTCCTCTTCCTCGCCCTCCTCCTCCCTCCTCTTCCTCCTCCTCCTCCTCCTCCCCACCACCATCTATTTCCTTGAATCTACAACAATCACCATCTCCATTCCACCACCACCACCACCATCCACCACAACCAACACAACCACCGCCACTGCAACCCACCATAAGTGTTGCCTATTTGTTGTGTTGTTTGTAACCCTTATTGGGTATGACCGGCGTTAGAGGGAATCTTAAAGATATAGAGGAACTCTGTCAAATTTTTTTTTTTAAAAAAAATATTCCGTATCGAAAAATGGGGTCTAAACATGTTCCATCCTTACAGGAAAATGGCATTTGATAGACCCCGTCACATTCTCCTTTATTGGGGAGGAGAAACAACCTATGAAGGCGGTACTATGTCCTACCGGCCAATGATGAGCAAGAAACTATTCCGAATAAATCAACGGATTAGTTTTGTTGACTTAGTTGACAAGATATACGAATTCATGGAGGTTGATAGGGAGCAGATGAAATTGAATATTGTGTTTAGGCACATAGTTAGTCGTGGTGTTTATTCTAGCATTACATTGACAGATGATGATGGTGTGGAAGGTATTTTTGATTTGTTTGACGACGATCCAAATTTTTGTGCTGTTATAAGGAATTGTTTATCGAGACGGAGGAAATTCCGCACGTACATGTAAGCAACAATGTAGGGGTGTATGGTATGGGGCCAATGATGTCTCTTATGCATTCGACCATGGACGACCAGCCGTTGCAGTCCAATGCGCAGACTCTTTTTGAACATCCGTGGTAGATGTGTATAAGAGACAATTTGTTCGTTTTCAATGTCAAACTCAATGCAATCTGATGTGCTATTGGGGCGCAGTATAATAGAGACACTATAGCAGGTGAAGGCCCAAGTACCATACCATATCAACATATGGAGAAAGGCCTCGTAGACGAGGGTTTGTCAGCGGATAGTGGTAATAGTGACTCGTCATGGCATGCATTAGACGAGATTACGAGTCTGGTTCAGACTCGGAAGACATATCGGATGATGATTCTGATGAGAATCATGGGGACAAATAACGATGAATGTCATACACAAGAGGATGTTCCTGCTTATCAACCTAGGGGGATGGCTTTTTTCAATGATCTTGGTATACTACGGTGAGTACGATCCCATGGACCGTAGTGATAAAGATGGGCTGATTTATTAGAATGAAGAAAAAAATGATATTCAGTTGCACATGTACTTTGAAAGCAAGGAGCAAGTTACTAAGGCAGTTACAATGTGGTCTATAGCTCAACAACGAGAATTCAAAGTCATAGAGAGTCGGAAGAGAACATGGGCTGCTAAATGCAAGACTGCGTCCTCCGATTAGCGGCTGGAGATTGTGATTGGAGTATTCGGGTACGTGGAAATGTCTCTACTGAGACAGCTGTTGGTGAAGTGGGTAAAAGATAACGTATGTCTCGGTGAAATATTGGGGTAATTGTTGAAAAATAAAAATTAATAAATATCAAATCCAATGTTAACATATGTAATTAAACAGCTCAACAAAACATATGTACCGAGATCCATATGCTCTTGTAATGCTCCTTTTCTTTCAAACCGGATAGGACGCTGTCGGCATTATACAAATTGTAATCCCATTGCAACTGTCCTTGTATAACTGTCTCTTATGTCTCTTATACACATCTAGATGTGTATAAGGGGTAAATTACTCAGGAGCCTGTCATCTTTACCCCGCTAACAATCAGATTTTATGCTGTTGCAGTATGCAATTGTCGATGAGGAAACAAATTCAAAGTTGAACCATGGTTCATGTGCAGTTGAGACACCATGTTGTACGTGACTTGGAGACTGTTTGCATAATATCTGATCGGCATCGGGGCATTGTGCATGCTATCAGTGAGTCCCCTTTATGGCGGAAACATTTGCGTATCATAGATTCTGTCTGCGTCACGTTCGAAGTAATTTGATGACTAAATACAAGAATGTAGAAGTGAAGAAGTTGTGTTGGTATCTTGGTGTCAAGTTACGAGGCTAAACTTGTTTTGGACAGGGACTAGATAAGGCTGTCTCTTAACATCCAGAGGCGTGGAGATATCTGGTACATATTGGGCTTGACCGGTGGTGCCTTGCTCACGATGGAAATCGTAGGTGGGGAATACATGGTACAAATTCTTCCGAGAGCTACAATAACGTGTTGCGCGGAGTTAGACTACTTCCGATAAAGGCTATAATTGATAGTACATTCCATCGGTGCGTAAAATTATTTATTGATAATAGTGCACGGGGTGCACACTGTCGCACGTCAATTACGCAAAAGAATTGGAAAAGGTTGTTGTTAGCAGACAAAAAAGGTGCAGGACACACAATCATGGTTTTTGATCAGTCTACTGGGGTGTACCGAATTAAAACACCTCGTCGTGTCACTGGTCGTGGTGGGAATGTACAAACTGTCAATTATGTACAGCAAACATGTACTTGTGGTAAATGGCCCATGTATAGGTTTCCGTGAGCGAGCGTTAGTAGGTTTGTTCCACAATCTAATCCAGATGAGTACGCTCCTATTCATTGGCAGTTACACGGTGATGACAATATGTCTGTTGAACGCCGGGCAGGTCGGGTACGTGCGAGACGCATACGAAACGAGATGGATATTAGGGATCCCCAAGAACCTAGGAGATGTACGAATTGTCATGAACGGGGACATAATCGCAGGAGTTGCCCTTCACGACAATAATTATTTGTCTTTGTATTTTGTTGTCTACATACTCATTGTATTATATGAAAGTAGTTTATTTTTAATGTATTCGTTCATCAAAAAATGTTAATTATCAAAAAATATTTGTCTGATCATTGATTACTATCAAAACATATCGTACAATCATTAATTCTTTCCATGGATTATTTGTTTAGGTATGGATGATCAGAAAGCAGAGCTTGTCCATCCTAGACCATATGCATGAGAGACATCATATCACCTATGACGCCGCATAGGGCTAGATCTATTTTTGACGGTCTTATCGATGATTCATACATTCCAGTTATCTGTCTCTTATACACTTTCTACTATTACAAAAATAGAACTGGCGAAGGATTTGACTGTAAGATAAAATCATTTAAATAGTCGAGGGCGTCGCATCTTTAGGACGCATTTCAGTGGATCATGCTTTGATCACCAGTCTTGTTGAGCGATGGCGACCCGAGACACATTCTTTTCATCTGCCCATTGGAGAGGCCACTATCACGTTACAGGATGTAGAGGTCCTGTGGGGTTTACACATTCATGGCCCGCCCGTGACGGGTAGAGACACTACTCATTCCGCAGATGCTTGGAGCCAACTATGCATGGAGTTATTGGGTTTCATGCCTGCCAGATCAGACATCAACTGGTCGTTTGAAAGTGACATCTTGTCCGTGCATAAGAGTCTGCTTCATGTTGACATGATGCGACTGAGGACATGTGTCGGCAGATGGCACGTACATACTTGCTTGTACTTATTGGAGGCATTTTATTTCCGGATAATTCAGGCAATAAAGTGCCATTACTGTATCTTCAGTTGCTTAGGGACTTGGAGACTGTGAGCCTTTATAGTTGGGGATCAGCTGTTTTAGGCACACTGTATCGCAGTTTATGTAATGACACTTAAGATGTGTTGGAGCAGGTGCAAACTGATTTGTCATTTTTGTGTTCAAGAATTTAAATATACCTCACTAATAGTACCTGTCTCTTATACACATCTAGATGTGTATAAGAGACAGGGAGTGGAGAGCTGGTGAATGCTAGACACATCTAGATGTGTATAAGAGACAGGTATCCATTCTTGCGCTCACATGTATCTATCGCATTGTCGGGTCGTCTAACAAGATCATCTAATGTCAAAGCCGACCACAACGGTCTGTCTCAAAAAAGGGATATACGAGGCCTTCAACACATGTAGATATTCTACTGGACTCCAAACATCAACCTATAACTGTATTTCGAGTTGGCAGTTACATACTTTGCGACCCAATGAGGTACATCAGTCGATTTCATTTCTTGTGCACATTGTTGTCCTTGAATTTCGTTAATTTACTAACTTTTGTAGACTTCTTTGGTATTAGTTTATATGGCAGCCATTTTTGATGAGCTGCTTGATATGCTTCCCTATTACTGCACGGCTGGTCGTGACATATGGCGTTCAGTTACTTATTTGATATGTTGGGAGATCGTGGAATGTTATCTCCCTCATCGGGTTATGCGACAGTTCGGTTTGTACCAACCCATACTAGATCAGAGATTTATTGGTAATCAAGCAGCATTGCATTTGACAGACCGTTGTGGTCGGGCGAACAATGATTGGGAGTTGACACACCGACAATATATAGATATTTGGAGCGCAAGAATGGATACAGTTGAGGTTGGTCTCCCATGTGTTGATACTACACATGCATCTGGTGATTACATGCAATGGTACCGAGCGAGGACGGTGAATGTACATATCCAATCCTAGTCAACGCCCTACTTTTGCAGAAGGCTACCTCGGCGATGGTGCACGTGCAGATTATCTTGTAAGTAATTATTCTTTTTTTCTTATTATTTTTCTTTTTCAAATTACTTCAGTAAAGCTAATTTGAACTTTCACGGTAGATGGATTCCATGGCTAGATTGTACTACATGTCGTTAGACAACATGACTGAGGACGATACTCGGATAGTAGTGCATAGGCACGAATCACCATTTCGCAACACGTCATTGTAGCAGTCAGGCGAATCTACTCGTCTTGATCTTCGGCCTCCGCCAATTCCTGTTTATGTTAGACATCCACACCAGGCACATGATCCACATAGAGTAGAGCGGGCTCCGCGGCGAGGCGGGCAACACGGCGGTGGTCGTCGACGTCGTCGAGTTCCATCCCCGCGACCCCATGTAGATGCCGAATCCCCTCATGTTAACATACCATTTGAGGGTGTATACTTCACACGTACTTTCGATGATGGCACACCGAAGGGCGCATCATCTATGCCCGACAAGTACTACAAAAAATGCAATAACTTGGTCCAAGCATTTCAGATGAAGAACATGTTCACGAACAAAGCATACCTTCGCAGGCGGAAATTGCTCACCATACTCAACAGCAAGACACTCCTTTATTTTATGTCCGTCGATCAAAAAGGGTGCCTAAACCTTGAGACTGCGGTACGGGCGGCAGATTTGTACATCATACACATCTACATTTGTCAATTACTTCCCGCAATATTGTGGATCCACAATGTCTATGTTACACAATATATCATAGTTCGCCCTAGTCGGGTGGTTCTACATTGTATATTAGATTTGTATATGTTTGTTAGCCCTTGTCGGGCTTTTATGGATGTTTGTTGCCCTTGTTGGATTTGTCTCTTATACACATCTAGATGTGTATAAGAGGACAGATCTAGTAGTTTATCTTTAATTTCTGAATTAATAAATTAATTTGTATACACATTTCATTGTATACTATTTCGTGGAATGTTATATAACATGATACAAATATAATAGTTTATAATTTAACATTTACTATTTAAACAACCAAATCCAACAAGGGCAACAAACATCCATAAAAGCCCGACAAGGGCTAAAAAACATAATTACAAACATAATAACAATAAAAAACCACCCGACTAGATCTGTCTCTTATACACATCTAGATGTGTATTCGCAATATACATAGTCAAATTTGCTAAATTCTAAAAAATTATATATATATATATATATTTATTTATAGTCAAATTAGCTATAACCAAAAAAAAAAAAAAACATAAATTCATTACAACGGATTTTTTGGCTTCAAAAAAAAAAAAAAAAAAAATAGGACCTAAACCCTAAACCCTAAAAACAAAAAAAAATAAAAAATAAAATAGGACCTCGCATTCTAAGAATGCGAGGTTAGTAAAATAGACCTCGCATTCAAGGAATGCGAGGTCAGTCAATAACATTCCAAATTTTTTTATTTTTTTTTATTTTTATTTTTTTTTTAAAATTTCTGGGAACACTGCTTCGGAACTCCTCTTTCAAACAAGCACACAAATAGAACAAATTTATAAAATAGGCACAAATTTAGAATTTTCTCATATCAACATCTATGGTTGTGACTATCGAAATTTTGGTGAACACCTCTTGACAGCTTGTTTGCACCTCTATTCTACTCCATCCTCCTCCTTTTGCCATCTTGAGAGCCAGCCTGATAACTTCAGCTTCCATAGATTTGACATTGCTGACAGCTCCTCCTTCTAGCATTCACCAGCTCTCCACTCCAGCCCAAGTCACAATACCAGTGCTCCCCCTTGCTGTTTGGTGCTCCAACATATATTAGTGTTGTATTGATTTTCAGAATAACCAACTCAGGAGGAGTACATTTCATTTGCTCAACACCACTCTCAGTTGTAACTCTGCTCCTTTCCTGCACTTCTTTGTTAGTGTTTTGAAATTCCATCCATTCCTGCTGAGTCCTACTATCTGTTGGAGTGTTTTCAAAGGCAACTCTAGTCCTGTTTTTCATCAAATTTGCCACAAAATACTAATAGTTAGTTCCACTCTATTTCTTCCTTCTGCACCCTTACTGGCCTCTTTTAACTTATCAAACCAGTCTTAAAAGTTGTGTTTCTACTCATTTAACCCTTAACACTGCACTGGAGCTTTTTTCCATACTTGATCAGCTGCAGGACAAAAAAAAAAACATGTGTTCAAGAGTCTATATCCCTTTCCCACACACTGTACAAATTGGATCACCCACCTTCAACCTTTTATTTGTAACCTCATTAATGGTAGGCTTGAAATATATGCAGCATGGTAATGGAAGACTTGAGAAGTCTTTAGTCCAAAACAAAACTCAAATAAAAAAGAAATAGTGATGAAATTGGGAAAATTTCTATATCTATGCCTATTTTGAGATGTGTTCTATATGTATGCTGAAATGAAACTGGGATTCCAAGTGGGTGGAACTCGCATTCTCTGAATGCGAGTTCCAAAAAAAAAAAAAAAATTAACTTTGACTGACCTCGCATTCCTCGAATGCGAGGTCGGCTGCTTCTATGAGGCGGTAGCCTCGCAGGTTCCGGGGGGGTAGGGACATCTAGCGGGGACAGTAGGGCTACTGAACGGGCGGAGGCCCCTCCTCATCGCCCTCCTCCTTCCGCCTCCTCCTCATCCTCCTCCTCCTCATCCTCCTCCTCCTCCTCCTCCTCAACCTCCTGTGGTGGACTGTCTCTTATACACATCTAGTGTGTTAATCTACATTACACCACCACCACCACCACCACAACCAACACAACCACCGCCACCACAACCCACCACCAAAATATTTTCAGGTACATTTAATTTTTTTTATGGAGTTCAATAATTTTAATTAATATATTTTTTTAATTTTGTTTAAATAATTATTTTTGTTAATGTAAATGTTTTATAAAAATATTTTGTGTATGTAGTTTATTTTTTTTATGTTTTTGTATTTTAGTTTAATAATATGCTGCTTTGATTATATCCCATATTTTTTTTAATATTTAGAGAAAATGATATGTCTTTGGCTCGGGATATATGTTGTAGGTTTGATTTCTGTTGATTGTGGTGAAATTTGTGGTTATGTTGTTTGTTAAACTGAAATTGTGGGATGTTATTGCATTTTTTGTAGTACTTGTCGGGCATATATTACTTGTAACCCTTACGGGTTATTACATTGGTCGTAGCCCTTGTCGGGCATGTATTAGTTATAAGTGTTGCCTATTTGTTGTGTTGTTTGTAACCCTTATTGGGTATGACCGGCGTTAGAGGGAATCGTAAAGATATAGAGGAACTCTGTCAAAAATTTTTAAAAAAAAAAAATTTTCCGTATCAAAAAATGGGGTCTAAACATGTTCCATCCTTACAGGAAAATGGCATTTAATAGACCCCGTCACATTCTCCTTTATTGGGGAGGAGAAATAACCTATGAAGGCGGTACTATGTCCTACCGGCCAATGATGAGCAAGAAACTATTCCGAATAAATCAACGGATTAGTTTTGTTGACTTAGTTGACAAGATATACGAAGCTTCATGGAGGATGATAGGGAGCAGATGAAATTGAATATTGTGTTTAGGCACATAGTTGGTCGTGGTGTTTACTCTGGCATTACATTGACAGATGATGATGGTGTGGAAGGTATTTTTGATTTGTTTGATGCCGATCCAAATTTTTGTGCTGAATTGTTTATCGAGACGGAGGAAATTCCGCACGTACATGTAAGCAACAATGTAGGGGTGTATGGTATGGGGCCAATGATGTCTCTCATGCATTCTGGACCATATGTACATGATATTCTATGATTATTTGTTTAGGTATGGATGATCAGACAGCAGAGCTTGTCCATCCTGGACCATATGTACATGATATTCTATCACCTATGACGCCGCATAGGGCAAGATCTATTTTTGACGGTCTTATCGATGATTCCACATTACAGGTCCAAGAATGCATGATGAGACTTTCATTGGTCCAGAATGCATGCACCGGCAGATGTACCATACCATTACATGTCTCTTGGCTGTCTCTTATACATATCTTTAGATGTGTATAAGAGACAGGTCAATGTCTGATCTGGCAGGCATGCGACCCGATAACACATTCTTTTCATCTGCCCATTGGAGAGGCCACTATCACGTTACACCATGTCCCTCCTGTGGTGTATACACATTGACGGCCCGCCCGTGACGGGTAGAGACACTGCTCATAGATGCAGATGCTTGGAGCCAACTATGCATGGAGTTATTGGGTTTCATGCCTGCCAGATCAGACATTGACGGTGGTCGTTTGAAAGTGGGATGTTTGTCCGCCGCATTAGATCGTCCGCTTCCGATGATGCGACGGATGACATGTGTCGGCGACTTGGCACGTGCGTTGTTACTCAGTAAATTAAAATGCCTTATCTCTTATAATTCAGGCAAGTAAAGTGCCACTACTATATCATTCAGTTGCACTTTATTGCCAATAACTGTCAGCCCATCTTGGGGATCAGCTGTCCATGGGATCTGTATCGCAGCTTCTGTAATGCCACTTCACCAACAGCTAGAACTATTTGCGGTCCAAGACTATTAGTACAGTATATTTAAATGGTTTATATGCATATAATTCTTTACTAGTACTTCATCTACATTTATTTGTATACAGTTATGGGCTTGGGAGCGTATGCCGACACTGCGTCCTATCCGGTTAGAGCCCGCACAGGAGCATCGCGGAGCATATGGATCTCTCGGTATAACATATGTTTTGTTGAACTATTTCATTACATATGTTAACATTGGATTTGATATTTATTAATTTTTATTGCAGATGGTTTAGTCTTTCCATCTTCGCAATGGTCCTCGGCATGTTTTATCTGTTTTTCGAGATCAGTTACATACTTTGCGACCCAATGAGGTACATCAGTCGATTTCATTTCTTGTGCACATTGTCGTCCTCGATTTTTGTTACTTTACTAACTTTTTTAGACTTCTTTGGTATTAGTTTATATGGCAGCCATTTTCTGATGAGCTTCTTGATATGCTTCCCCATTACTGGACGGCTGGCAGTGTCATNCAGGTGATCTACTTATCCAATCCTACTCAACGCCCTACTTTTGCAGAAGGCTACCTCGGAGTCATATGCACGTGCAGATTATCTTGTAAGTAATTATTCTTTTTTTCTTATTGTTTTTCTTTTTCAAAATACTTCAGTAAAACTAATTTGAACTTTCACGGTAGATGGATTCTATGGCTAGATTGTACTACATGTCGTTAGACAACATGATCGAGGTCGACCTGTCTCTTATACCCGGCGACGATGTGTATAAGAGACATCACCGTGTTAACTACCAATGAATAGGTGCTGTACTTCAGCTCTAGATTTGCTCATTGTTATACTCACGCTGACCATGTCTTTTATACAGTCGTCCACTGTGCCTGATCAAGAACTGTCTCTGGTCCAACCGTTTCAGATGAAGAACATGAACACGAACAAATTACCTTCGCAGGCGGAAACTGCTCACCATATCAACAACAAGACACTCCTTATTTTATGTCCGTCGATCTAAAAGGGTGCCTAAACCTAGAGATGCATGTCCGCCGCCCGTACCGCAGTCTCTAGGCTGTCTCTTATACACATCTAGGCATGGTATTTAGAGTGATTCATGTATGTTATTCGTATTTATGTTTTTTAGCCCTTGTCGGGTGATTTTTTATTGTTATTAGGTTTGTATTTATGTTTTTTAGCCCTTGTCGGGCTTTTATGGATGTTTGTTACCTTTGTCGGGTGATTTTTTATTGTTATTAGGTTTGTATTTATGTTTTTTAGCCCTTGTCGGGCTTTTATGGATGTTTGTTGCCCTTGTTGGGTTTGCCTGTTGGCAGGGAGAATGTTCGTGTTCCTGTCTCTTATACACATCTAGATGTGTATAAGAGACAGCACTTGTCTTTGGATTTACACTTTTCATTCCCGTACTATCTCGTTACTGTTATAGTTTATGATTTAAATATAATGGTTTACTATTTCCAAATATCCTACAACTTCGTTAATGTTATAGTTTATAATTTACGATTCACTATTTAAATGATTTTATCTTACATTCAAATCCTTCAAGATTTTTCTATTTTTTTAATAGTGCACAATTTCCATTCCTAATATACATAGTCACATTTCCGAAATCATTCATTTTTTCTATTTTCTTAATACTGCACGATTTCCATTTGCAATATACATAGTCAAATTTGCTAAATTCTACAAAACAATATATATATAATCAAATTAGCTATAACAAAAAAAAAAAAACATAAATTCATTACAACGGAATTTTTTTCTTCAAAATAAAAATATACAAAAAACCTAAACCCTAAAAAAAAAAAAAAAAATTATTTGACTGACCTTGCATTCAGGGAATGCGAGGTCAATCAAATTGACCTCGCATTCACCGAATGCGAGGTCGTAGTCAGTCAAATTAATTTTATTTTATTTTTTTTTATTTTTTTTTTAAAAAACCTGGAACTCGCATTCTCTGAATGCGAGTTACACCCTCCGGAACTACCATTTCAAATGAGCACCCAAATAGAACAAAGTTTCAAAAATGGCATATTTTTAGAATTTTCTCTGAAAAGTCCTTGTATAAATAACCAAAGGTGCTGAAGATTTGGAGGACCACGGACGGCAATAGAGAGCATTAGCACTAGCAGGAGACAAAACGCGAGGGGAAAAAAAATCAGTAGCTTACCTAAGTTTTTTTTTAGACTAGCTCTTCTTCTTGCATAGATTTTTTAGCCAATTAAATATAAAGCCTGATTGTAAAATATAGGACCCGATTGTATTTGACAAGAACATTTTCGTGTAATTTTCTCAAATATTCGATGGAGGCTCGATAATTTCTTTCTTTTTTTTATTGTTTTATACTACTGCATTATTATCATTGTATGAAATTTATTTACTTATTTTGTATGTCTCTTGATTAATTGGAGGTGTTTTCTCGAGTACAATCGAGAAAAGTAATTAATGAATAATTTATATCAAAAAATATAAATTATTTAGGAGTATGAATTTACCACAATTTAAACCCTATTTAAATATAGGAAAATTTTTGGTAAATACAAATTTGAATTATCAAGTGGTTCAACATTTTGACGTGAAATTTCGTACAAATTGTACACTTATAAATTGTATGGCACGTCCAGTAGGACATACTCCTCCTCCCTCCTCCCATTTTTTCAAGGGATATAAAAAATATTTTCAATTAAATATATATATATATATATATATATATATATATATATATATATATATATATTGATTGATTTTTGTGGAGTAAAATATATATGCCCAGATTTGAATCCAATGACAAGTGAATCCAAAAATTCAATTCATGCATTCACTGAGTGATTGAATGCCTTTTTATATATATAAAAAAAATGAATGAGTCTTCATAGTTTGATGCGTAATCTGCATGCATATATATCATATTACTATGTACTAGTATATATGTGTTATAAATATGTAGTTATGTTCACTACATACTTCAAGAATACGTACAACATGCATTTGCATGGAAGTTATGATATTTTCACTTTAACAGATTACTCACGGTTCATATCAGTACACAAAATATTGGAAAAGAATAAAAAGTGCTGATGAAAGCATGTAGTATTAATATCACTTACTACGTGCCCCGTCTTTTGTTATTTGCTTCTAACCCTTCTTGCTTGAAAGAAATCTTTTGCAGGTGACGATATGGAAGTCTAGCTTTGGCAAAAGTGACATCTAGCAAAATGTTTTTTAAAAAATCATTATTAGTATTTTTTTTTTTTAACATTACTAGTATAAATGTATATATGGATTTATAGTAAATACCTATGTAAAAAAAGTTTTTTTTTTATTTTTTTTATTTTTTTAAGAAGGTTATTGTACAAACCAAATTTAAAAAAAAAAATCAAAAAAAATTGCAAACAAAAATAAATAAATAAATAATTGATATATATTTATTGTTTTCTTTGTTTGCACGAAGGAAATTGTCATCAAGAGGCCAAACTTCACCTTGGTTGTTTTCGAACCAATAACCAAAAAACAACCAATAACCAAGACCAAGACTTGGAAGGATGTCTTAATGACTCCTTTGGCTCCAATCGCATGCAACATGGCCCAAGTGTGTCTCCTGGATAACCAGCAGTTTCCTATGCTAAATGTGTCCTCTATTAAGAGGGCTCATGCAGGGAACAATGCAAGGCCCTCGGACTGTGCAAAAACGACGCTTCCTTTTAAGGAAGTTCCTTACTTTTAAAAGTGCTATTCCTACGGGAAGGAGCCCTTATTCAATTTTGTTTCCCTTTTGAAAAAGGGATTCAAACCAAAAAGAAATATATCCAAATTGGGGACCCATACCTCCAACATTGGAGTTCTATGAAAAAAGAATTCCATATAAAAAAATGGCCCTCCCTTCTAAGGGAATTTTTTCGGTGCTCAATGGAGCTCCACATGAAAATACGATTGTTCATCATAAGACAATCTTTTCATAAAAATGGCGCTTTATGAAAATAGAGCTCCACGACCAAATTTGGTTAATCCTTTAAGGGGAACTCCTCAAAATGCAATTTTTCATCCTAGAAAAACCTCATCATCAAATAAGGTGTTTTATGGAAATAGAACTCCCATGCAAAGTATGGGTCACCCTTCGGGGAAAAGACTTATGATGTTCCATAAAAATGGAGCTCCACCTCCAAAATTGGTTACCTTAGGAAAGGCAACCTTTGCACAAATGACAGTGTTCTATGAAAAATAGAACTCCAATATCGAAAATGGTTTACTCTCCACGTGAAACACTTACGACGCTCTATAAAAATGGACAATCTCCAAATTAAAAAAATGATTATTCATCTTAGGACAATCCTTCGTAAACAATGACGCTTTATGAAAATAAAGTTATAAAGCAAGGGAATCCTTTGATTCACTTTGGTAGGGATTTTTCTTACCAAAAGAAATCCTTCATCCCTAAGAGAGACAAGTAATCAAGATACACGAACCTTGTCCTCGATGGAACAAGATGAATCAACATGGCAAGAAAATCATGCCGAGAACAAGTAGACGGCATGAAAATCTTAAAGTCTTGGATTCTTCACGAAAGGATGAAGTCATCTGCAAGCCATGCAATAGACCTAAAGGAACTAATAGTTACAAATTCTGACTTCAAATCCCTGCCACTGGGCCAAATAGTGCATTCAGGGAAAGTTAAGGTCTTGTATCAAGCCAAACCCATTCAAACCCCTATGCCTCAGGCTCAAACAAGTAACCGACCCATTCTAAAGGATGATAGAACTCTACTTGGACCAAAGGAGAACTTCTACTCAAAAAATGTGGTAGAAGTAAAACCTATTGAACCTCTTGAATCTGGAAATCAAGATGGAAGTAAAGAGACAGAAGAAATTCTCTCTAATGAGACCTTGGGTACTAACACAAATGGTACCAATGCTAATAAAAAGAAGCAAAAAGGTTGAAAGAAAAACAAGGAAGGTCAAAAAAGTTCAATTGGTTCAAGTGTTGGTCCAGTAGAAAGGAACCCTGTAAAAAGGAAAGAAATAATGACTTGTCAAGATGAACAAAGGCGAATAACTAGTTCCATGTCTAAAAGGGTCACTATTGGGGAAAATGTACAAATCCCAATTGAGGGATCATCATCCGAACAGAAAATTTTATCTCCTATCAAAGACTCAAAACGACTGTCAGGAAAAGTTATAGTCATGGTAGCAGAAGTTGAGAGTGATGGGAGAGAAAAATTGGCAGAAAAACAATAGAAAAAAGCCAAAGAAAAAGTTTCTGTTCTCATGACTGAGATAGAAAGTCTTAATGCTAGATTGTCTCATCAAGAGAAAAAGCATGTACAACCGCAAGAAATAGTGATACCCCAATTCTTAATATACGCTGGGGGGAACGGGCAAGATAGTTGCAGTACCAATTTATGGGAAAAATTTTACCCCAATATTGGGGGCAATGGATACATGAACTATGATCCTTGGGAAAATTCTCGTCCAAATGTTGGAGGAAATAATAATCTAGGTTGGAGTTAATATAAGTAATATAGATCCTAACCTTATTAGTCTCATTACTGACATTGTAAGAAAACAATTCAATCAATGGGATGCAGGAGAAAATAATTACTCAAGGTTAATCTCGAAGCCATATCCGTTATGAATTGACGTAAAGTTCTACTTTCACCTAGTTTTACCCTACTAGAATTTAAGATGTTTAATGGAAAAAGAAACTTGGGGCAGCATGTTTCGCATTTCCTTTCATGACTTGCCTCACTTGGAGAAAATAAACACTTGTGGATGCAACTATTCGTTCAATCATTGGAAGGACCCGCTTTTACTTGGTATTCAAATCTACCAGAATGTTCAATTCCTAATTGGGAAACTATGGTGAGTCACTTCTACAATTAGTTCAACAATACAGAAAGGGCTGTTGGAGTTGCTGAATTCATTGAAACAAAACAAAAGGACAATGAGTCAGTTTCTGATTTTATAGCAAGATGGCAAGCACTTACTTTCAAGTGCCCACAAAGGTTTACAAAAGCTAAAATGGTCTGGATGTACTTGAATAACTTTAAGCATGAGATTTCTATTCACTTGATACCTCAAACATTTGATAGTTTCAATGACTTGTGTACCAAGGCTTATGACTTGGAAATGCATCTTAATAAGAGATTTTGTCCTAGACCAAGTGCTACAAAAAGAGTCAAAACCGTAATGGTAGATACAAGAAAAAAACAACACATGGTTATCAGAAAGAAGAAGGAAGATGACAGGGCAATTGAAATTAAGAAGGGCAAAAGACCTCCATCTTTAAAGGAAAGAATTGAATTTTTTTTTTCATTTCTGGATGAGATTGTGGATGATTTGTTCAAAGAGTTGCTTCAGCAAGACTTAATAATCCTTCATGATGTTGAAAGACCACAAGATGTTAGAAAAATAGACAATTCAAATTATTGCCCTTATCATCGTCTGATTGGACATCCAATTGAAAAATACTTTGTGGTTAAGGAGAAGATTCAAAAGTTGATTGATAGTGGGGATATTGAAATCCCTCATATCGAGAAAACTTCTTCTAACTCAATAAGTGTTGTGGAAATGGAAAATCCTTAATTGGAGAATCTTAAAACAAGAGATATTGAAGGAGGTGAGGGAGAATGGATTGTTTATGAAAGAAAAAGAACAAAGAAAAGACGTCAAAATACTTTGAGGAAATTTGCTCCAAAATCTAAAACTTGTCTTTTTGAAACAAGAAGAAAGGAGTGAAAATCTCCAAGAAGAAGAAAAGTAAGAAGAGTAAGTTGAAAAAAACCAAGAAGGTAGTAGAGTCTATTGGAGAATTATTGATCCAATCTCCTAGTGTCCCGGTAACTTTAGATGAATTCATGCCTGATGGTTTTTGTAACCATAAAAGGAAAGATGAAAAAGAAGAGATCACCCTTTCTTGCAATTATATTTCCATAGGGGAAGAATTAAGTGATGATTGGAAGTCCTTCAATGATTTTATGATTGACTCATCAGTCTATTCCTCAAGGTTATCACTAATGTCATCTGAATATACACCGACAACTCCCGTGAGAACACATATATCTATATGCCATACAAGATTTATAATAGGTGACTCGTTTCACTCAAATGTGAAATCACGTTTGGGGGAAACATCTTCTCACCAATCCTTGTCAAATTTTGATGGTGTTCCATCAAGGGTTCAAGATCAAATTCCTTTAGAACCAAATTCTCCAATTTATGAGTTGATAAGTCTGGGTTTCAGACATTCGACAAATAAATTGGTTCAAATAATAGAGAAATGGGAGTGCTAAAATCATGACAACTCCAAAAAGAAAGTATTGGAGATATTGGTTATGCCTATAATTCTGAAATCGAAAAAGGAGCACGGAAAAAGTCAAGGGTTTGGAAACACACGGATGGTGTAGAATTACTACTTGATGATGATATTTGGTATCAACCAAATCAACGGGAGTCTTTTCTAAATGACCACGATCTGTACTACTCTATACCTGCAACAAATTCATATTACATGATCCCTGCTCAAGATGATGAAGTAGTACTAGAGGAGGTTCATGTTTCATGTAATGTGATCACTATTGATATTGATTTTAATAGTGAAGAATGTGGTGACTATTAAAATGCATTGGACCAGGCAAATTGTGTGGTAAACGTGCAAGGATAAACCCCTGCATCTCATCAAGGGCCAAGATACTCATCGATTTGGATAACAATCTCTCAGATGCTTATAGAAGGATTATAATGCAAGTGGAATTGTTGAAAACTCTATACCCTATTTGGGTATATCGAGTCCCTTATTCTCAAGGGTATAATATCCCATAATTTTTTGTATATAATGGTTTTGGGGGCCCATGGAAACATTTGGTTTACTTCTTGGCAGCATGTGGAGATACTGTTAAAAGTCATGCTCTTCTCTTAAGACAATTTCCATTATCCTTGGAAGGTCATGCCATGAGATGGTATTTAAACCTCACTATCAAATTCAATACCTCATTGGGATATATTGATAGATATATTTTACTGTACATTTTATGCACTAAACATATGGCAACCTAATTGGAAAGAATGAGAGGTTGATGAAGATGATGATGTATCTGTTCAAATATATTTTCCACCCAACGAAACCATAGATGAAGCCATTGAAAATGCATTTCAAGCAAGAGTAACGACCGATCTTCTGTCCAGAAAATCTTTATACTAAAGATGTGATTGACACTCTATTTCCTCAAGGGTACCTGCTCCTAAATTTCATAAAATATGTAGGATATAGTGCACCTGAAGATTATTTGAGATGTGTTTTTAACACAATGTGGGCCAACCGCTCAAGTGTATGTGCTTTGTCTTAAGCAGTTTCCATTATTTTTGGATGGTATAGCCTTTGATTGGTTCTGTTCCTTAGGAGAACTGACAATCTCAAGATGGGAAACCATGAGAAATATTTTCTTAAGTGAACAAGCTTAGTATCATTGAAACTCTCAATATTTACATCAAAGCGCTATAGCTAAGATAATGAAACGACATGAAAGACGAAAAAGACTTGTTCAAGGTCCCATCATGGAAACTCAAGGTTTGTCTCTAAATGACCAAACTCAAGGAGGAAATCAACAAGTTAAATATGACATTTTTAGTCATTTGAAGAAGTTTTTGGCCGTGCTTAGTGTATATGATGCATTATCTACGTCTGATTTCTGAGATTCGAAAGTCTCTCATTTATGTATTAATGAAAACCAAAGACTTTCAAGAAGAAATGAACCCAAAATAAAAACCATCAACAAGTGCTAATGAACAACCAAAAATTGTTCATGTTGTTGCAGTAATTGCCTTTTCTAAAGATGATATCATGACCGATGATCGAAATCACAATTGTCCACTTTACATAACTGGGTTGGTAAATAATTTCAATGCTTCTTGAGCCCTTGTTGATGGAGGCTCAACGGTCAATTTACTACCAAGAAAGGTATTAACTGCATTAGGCATTCGCCATTCAAGACTTTAATCTTATAATGTGGTTATCCAATGGTTCAATCAAAATGAACAAAGACCTATTGGTAAAGCCATTGTAAGAACAAAATTTTTGAAATAGAAGGAGATACTGAATTCCTTGTGATTGATGCTAACACGTCCTATAATATTTTATTAGGATGACCATGGCTCCATAATAACGGAGTAATTCCTTCTACTTATCATCAGAGTTCTTAAAGTACCTTTAGGGAAAAATGATGAAGAAGAATGCATCGTGGTAGATAGTGCTCCATTTAGTGAGGCGGAATCATACTATGTTGATGTAAGATACTTCAAGATGGATGTGCAAGAAAAAGGAAAGGAGAAAAGTATTGCAAGTACTTCAAAGAAAAGTATTCTCCTTTATGTTCCAAGATCCCAAAGAAAGCCGGGGGTTCTAGCTTTTGAACATTCCAATCTGTTACAAACCTTGCAAGACGATTATGTCACTCTCTTGAAAAAATTGGAATTTTCATGTGTCGATACATATAATTTGTTTCAAGTGCCTAAAGGGAGGTACTCTAAAGAAATAAAATTTCATGCTTTGAGAAATTTGGATGATCAATCTCTCAAATAGAAAGGGAAGTAAGAGGTTACCTTTTGAATTTATTGTGAATGAAGAACAGAAAAGGGTTTTAAATCATGGTGGGAGTGTACGCCAATTTCTATAAGGATTGGGGTATGATAGGTATACGATCCAACCTTATTGCAGAGAAAATTAAGAATCCCTTCGACCATGAAGTCATTAATGCTTTTGTGAATATGGTCGCAATGGATGAAGAAAAAGATGAATCCTAACCAACACTCCCAGAATTTGAAGAGGGTGGACAAGCTTCTATAGATGAGTTACAGGAAGTTAATTTGGGTACAGAAGATGAACCAAAACCGACACGTATAAATGTTGCTATGACAGAAAATGAGGCACAACAATATATCTCACTCTTAAAAGAGTATAAAGATGTGTTTGCTTGAACATATGACGAGATACCTGGATTAGATCCAAAGATTACACTTTATAAACTGTCAATTCGTCATAGAAAAAAGCCAATCAAACAAACTCAAAGAAGTATATGCCTTGAATTAGTAGCACAAATTAAAGTAGAAATTGATAAACTTATAAAGGTAGGGTTTATTAGAGTGGTACAATATCCAACTTGGTTTGCAAACATTGTAACCCGTGAATAAAAAGAACAGTCAAATTTAATGTATTTGCATTGATTTTGGGGATTTAAATCAAGTTTGTCCTAAAGACGATTTTCCACTTCCAATCACGGAATTGCTTGTGGATGCAACTATGGGGTATGAGGCTTTGTCTTTCATGGATCGGTATTCAGGGACATAATCAAATCGGTATGACCTTTGAAGATGAAGAACTAGCAGTCTTTAAAACCTCGAAAGGCTTTTTTTGATATAAGGTTATGCCTTTTGAATTGAGAAATGCTAGGGCAACATACCAAAGAGTTATGGTAAATATTTTTGGAGATTTACTACATGATTGTATCAAATGCTACGTGGATGATTTTGTAGTAAAAATCAAAAATAGAATGGATCATATTAGAGATCTTTAGAAAATCTTCTCAAGGCTGTGAAGATACCAATTGAAAATGAATTCGCAAAAGTACACATTTGTTATTTCTTCTAGAAAATTTTTGGACTTTATTGTCCAATATCGGGGAATTGAAATTGAACCATCCAAGATAAAAGTTATACGAGCCTGGGATATGCCTGCACCTAAAAATCTTAAATAGCTAAGGAGCTTGCAAGGAAAGCTGGCTTATATTGGAAGATTCATATCTATTTTGGCTGGAAGATGCCAACCATTCTCAAAGCTAATGAAAAAAGATGCACCTTTTATTTGGGATGCTGTTTGTCAAAATGCTTTCCATTGCATTAAAACTTATTTGACAAAACCTCTAGTGATAATGGCCCCAATAAAAAAGAAGCCATTAATCTTGTATATTGCCACTTTGCATAATTCCATAGGAGCTCTTCTTGCTCAAAACAATGGAGAAGATAAGGAAATTGCTTTGTACTATCTTAGAAAATCATTGGTAGGTCCTGAATTAAATTATTTGCCTATCGAGAAAATTTGCCTTTCTCTGGTCTTCCCGCTTCAAAAGTTAAAACACTATTTGTGGAAACAAACTATCCATTTAATATCAAAAGCAGATCCTATCAAATATGTGCTTTCCCGTCCTGTTGTAACAAGAAGATTAGCTAAATGGTTAGTGATTTTTAATTAATTAACCATCTAGTACGTCCTTCAAAAAGCCATAAAAGGACAACAACTTGTTGATTTTCTTGCTGCACATCCAATTCCTGATGATTCACTTTAGCTGCTGACTTTCTTGATGAAGAGGTTATGCAAGTGGAAATCAAGGAAGGATGGGAAATGTATTTTGATGAAGCATCTTGAAATCCTAAAGGGAGGAGAAGCTATGACCCAAATGAAAATTAGTTAGGTATTGGGATTATTTTTGTCACTTCTGACAAAGGAATCATCCCATACTTATTTTCCTTGACTGAAGGATGCTCAAATAATGAAGCGGAATATGAAGCAGTCATAGCTGGGCGTGAACTTACTCTTCAAATTCCCAGAGATGATTTGACCATAAATGGAAATTTTGACTTAATTGTAAAACAACTTCGGGGTGAATATTCAGTGAAGAAGGTTAACCTTATCCCATATTATGAATGTGTTGATTATCTTTTGGCCAAAATTTTAAAGGTTCTGTAAATTTGACATGTACGTCGTAGTTTTAATGCAAAAGCTGATGCTCTTGCAAGTTTAGCTGGTTCTCTAACCATTGGTAGATGGAGAGACTATGAGAGTAACCATAAAAACTCGAAGAGTACTTCAACCTTATGATGCAGTCAAAGAGGAGGTGAAAGATGAAGTTACTTTAGCCACTCATGAGATTCAAGACGGCTCAAAAGAACTAGAGGATTGGTGTAAACCTTTCATTGATTACCTTCAAGATGGGCAGTTACAAGAAGAGCGAGCGAAACGTGTTGAAATTAAAAGACGCGCTACATAATTTATTCTTTGGAAAGATGTGTTGTATAAGAGGTCATTAGATGGAATGCTCATGAGATGCATTGCCAATAATGAAACCAAAGAAGTAATGAAGGAGGTGAATTCTGGTACTTATGGAGTTCACCAAACTGGCCTAAAACTTCAAATGCAAATAAAGCGTCTAGTGTATTATTGGCCCACTATGATCAATAATTGCATTAATCATTTGCAAAAAGATGTCAAAACTGTCAGTTTTATGGTGACTTTATCCATCAACCTCTAGAACCTTTACATGCCTCTACAAACTCGTGGCCTTTTGCAGTTTGGGGGATGGATGTCATGGGTCCATTTAATTCACCATTTTCAATAGGTCATAAGTATATTTTGGTAGCAACAGACTATTTTTTCAAATAGGCTGAAGCAATCCCACTCAAGAATATTAATAGAGAATCTGTGGCCAAATTTGTCAAGACACACATCATCTACAGATTTGGAGTCCCATATTCTATCATCACTGACAATACAAAAATACTTCAAAGGAGGAGTATTTTATAAGCTATATGACAAGTACAACATAAAATACAATCATTCTTCAAGGTATCATGCACCTGCTAATGGTTTAGCTGAGGCATTCAACAAAATAGTAAGCAAGATATTGAAGAAAATGGTAAGAAAGAACAAGAGAAATTAGCATGAAAAGCTTTTCAAAGCACTTTGGGCTTATCGTCCCACTATCTTGCTGTCCAGAACTTCTACTAAGGTGACACCTTATGCTCTTATTTTTGGAGAAGAAGTGGTATTACTCTTGGAAATACAAATTCCTTCATTGAGAGTTGCAATTCAAGAGTCCATTACTTATGAGAAAAATGTCAAAATACGGTAGGCAGAACTCGAGAGTTTGGATGAGAAGAGGCTTATGGCTCAACAAAATCTTGAAATGTATCAATAACGAATGGAAAATGCATTTAACAAAAAGGTTAGGTTGTGGTCTTTTAAGAAAGAAGATCAAGTATTAGTAGTACGACTCCAATCGTGGTAACCCGAAGGGCGAAGGGAAAAGTTGAACCAAAATGGGAAGATCCTTATATTATCGAGAAGGTGTACTCAAATGATACATATCTTTTGTTAACAATAGATAGTGAAAGAATCATCCACCCTACCAACATGCAACAAAGGTGACTAGTATTGTGTTTCGAGAGTAATCACGCCTATGCTGAAATGGAAAATCTTCAATTTGCTCTAATGGTCTGCAGTGTTTGAGTTAGGATGATTAAGAATAGGAATGATGAGTTGTTAATCCATGTTTGGAAAGTCGGTTTGGCACCTAATGTTCGGAGGAGACTGTAAAGATCAAGAGTGGCTTGAGGAATGAGGTTAGATCCAAGTATTTTATTTGAAGGATTGCACTCATCATAAAACTCACCACTTAAAGGAAGTCCTCCAATCTTTCGAAGGTCGAGTGAAGAAATACCCAACTCTCCGTAAAAGGTATGGAAGGTATTTTTGCTAGAAGACCATCTCTCAAGCAATGCTTTAAAAGCATTTGGATCTTGTGAATAGGAGAATAATGATAGTTCTATAGCCTCATAAATTCCTATAAGTTCGAGAGCTTCTTTGTACTCTTGAAGTAATTTAACCTAGAGCACCCAAGACATAGAACGGGTAAATGAAGAGGGTCCAAAAATATTGAAAGACCCAGATATCCAAGAAATATTATCTGTCAGCAACTTCTCAAGTAGAGTTGGAAAGATTATAGAAATGGTATTCCCGTTCATAATGAAGATAATGGTTCCAAAATTGTCATGGAGGTCATTTTTGCTTTCTTAACAAGTCTTGAAGCATTAAAATTTGCGGTGGGATAATGTATAGGTTGAGACCACAACGGAGGTTCCCATCGGGATACTAAACAAGTCCTTGGAAACTGAGATATTAAATTATGTTCTCCGGGCAATTATTTGGCTCCTACCTCTCAACGAAAAACTTTAATCATCTTTGGTGAGCAATTAGGATGATGACTGGCGATTTCTGTAGCAAAATAGAGTAACAAGAAATATGTCATATACACAAAAAAATGGGAACTTCGTATTTTATTGTCAAAAAGAGAGAGAGGGAAGAATTGTCTTAAAAAAGAAAGAAAGGAAAAAAAAGAGGAAAAAAAAGAAAGAAAAAAGGGGTGATTATATAAAAATGATATGTATAAAATAATAATAATAATAATGATGATAATATTCCGAAATGATATCTATCAAAGATAAATGGTAACCATGCGAAAATGGTGAAATATCATATATTTTGTAGTAACCACATAATGATAAAATACCGTATATTTTGTGGGAAATCACACAAGGATGAAGCACCATATATTTTATAGTAATCACAAGATACCGTATATTTTGTGGAGAACCACACAAAGGTGGAACACCGTATATTTTGAAATACCGTAGTAAAAACTATGAACCAATGTTAATATCCTTACCAAGAAGATTGCGTTGGAAACGAGTTTCGTTGAATTTGCCCAAAAGAAAAGAATAAAATAATGATAATAAAAAGGATAAAAAGTAAGGCAACTTTTTAAAAAAAAAAAAAAGGAAAAAAAGAGAAGAATCATGGCCAACGTCAAAGTTGCACCATGCACGTATAGTAGTAGTAATCATCGGGGCAAAAAAGAAGGTATGCAAAATTATTGATATGCAAAATTGTTGATAAAAAATCCCCCCTTGCCAAAAAAAGGGGCAAAATCGTTGATGATGACATACAAAGAAGAGCAAAGCAACGAAAGTTGTATATACTTACAATAAAATGTAAGTCTCTTGCAAAAATTGTAAATAAGAATTTGGTTTATTCCAACTCATATTTATAATAGTAAAAATAATTAAGGTAGGCTAAATTAATACAAAGTCTACTAGGAAAAGAAGACTAAAATCCTTATCCTAATAAAAAAAAGATTTTATTAGTCAACTTATTTATAATTTGTGCCCTTAAAAATATTATTAAAGACCCAAATTACAAGGGCATATTTGTTGGCCGATAAATTTTCATAAAAAATAGAAATATGTTTTATATAAATCAAGCTATGTTAATATTTAATTATTAAATGTAAAACATATCACTCAAATAAATATATCACATGATAGAACACAAATTCTAATGAAACTCCTGTTCAATTGTGTAACTTATGGTTGCATGATACTTGCCGGAGAATTAATTAAAGAGTTATGGCTTATCCAAGTATGTAACTTGCATAAAGCCGATGAGTTTTGATAGGCTTGAAATATATGCCCGCATGGTAGATTTGAAGACTTGAGAAGTCTTTGGTCCAAAATAAAACTCAAATAAAAAAGAGATAGTGATGGAATTGCATGGGGAGACTTATCAAGTTAAGCATTAGATATGGACTTGAAGAGCAAGAAGTAATCCTAAAAAGTCCTAAAAATAACCAAAGGTACTGAAGATTTGGAGGACCATGGACTACAATAGAGAGCATTAGCATTAGTAGGAGACAAAACGTGAAGGGAAAAAAAAGTCAGTAGCTTGCCTAAGTTTTTTTTTAGACTAGCTCTTCTTCTAGCATAGATTTTTTAGCCAATAAAATATGGGGCCCAATTGTATTTGACAAGAACATCTTCGTGTAATCTTCTCAAGTATTCAATGGAGGCTCGGTAATTTCTTTTTCATTTTTTTATTCTTTTATACTATTGCATTATTATCGTTGTATTAAATTTAGTTATTTATTTTGTATGTTTCTTGATTAATCGGAGGCGTTTGCTCGTGTACAATTGAGGAAAGTAATTAATGAATAGAAGATTTATATTAGAAAAATATAAATTATTTAGGAGTACGGATCCACCACAATTTAAACCCTATTTAAATATAGGAAAAATTTTATTGGATACAAATTTGAATTGTCAAGTGGTTCAATATTTTGATGTGAAATCTCGTACAAAATTTACGCCTACACAGGCAAAATAATTTTTAAGCTTTTCCACAAAAGTGTTTCAACTTGCTCTTGATGTTCAGGTTCCAAACAAAGTTCTGTATGTTGTGTTGTTGATTCTCTCTGCTACCTTCCACTTTCTTCATTCCCTTCTTTCTCTACTTACCTACTTCTTTTTTAGCCGTCTCATATCCTGAGCTGAATATGTATTCCCCAATATTAGAGAATTTTCAACGTAGTTTATCCTTTCTATACCTCAACTAATTAGAAATAATGCCAATTGTTTTAGCATCTTTTTTTGCAAAATAACTGATCAAGAAGCTCCTTATTCCACTGGTTATGCTTAATGAGTTGATTAACTTTGTCACTTGAAAACTAGACAATTACTAAGTTTTCCCCCCTCTTAACTTTTCCATCTCCCCTTCTAGAATCCAAATGTCAAGCCAAATATCAATTGTTTTCCCATTCCCAATCCTTTTAAGTAACCCATTTTTCAATAAGCCTCTTGCACTCATTATACCTAGTGTCACGAAACTTCTACTTGACATGAAACCGACGTGCCAAGGCGGAATAAGAAGCCTGTGATGACTCCAAAATTTTGTCCAGCAAACTTTGGTCAGCCAACCCGTCCCACACTCGTGTTTAGTTTTCACTCATTTTTGGCAACCGTTGCACACACAAGCACTCACTAACACACAAGCACGAAGATTAGGCAACAAACAAGAGCAAAACACAACAAAACGAAAGTAAATAGCACACAAACAGATTACGGCCTTAGGCCAACCCTTGCAACACTTTAATTCCATTAAAAGCTTACAACGAGACTTTTTACAAACACTTGGTGTGCAGAACACTCTTGGCCTAAATCCTTCACGGATTCCTCCCTGTTGCCAAGTCTTTGATTACCAATATTTATAGGGAAAATGCGGTTGACAAGTCCAACCGCCTAGCTTTGCTGGACAAATGAAATGCCTACAACTAGGCTGCCTGGCCAGCTGGTAACTGCCACAACTGCCCACTAAGCACTACTCCACATGCTGCCTGCATTTCCAGCCATTTTCTCGCATATGCAGCCAACCAGCTAGGCCAAGTAGTCCCACCCAGCCACACGAAGTCCAACTTCCACTCATTGCCACTCCCGTGCGTGTGCACTTGCCCGACGTGCACACTGCCTAGCCGTTTCCCGTAACTATCCAGCACGTAGGCAACCCGGTTGCCTACGTTCCTCGGCCAACACTCTTGCCGACCAGCCTTGCCACCCACAAGGCTTCACTTGGGCTCCCAGCAATGCCTAAGATTGTGCCACAATCTATGCCCATCTCATGTGCCAGTGTGCACGGGTCTATTCGTGCCACTGTTGTTTGCCAATGTTTTCCCATCTCATTCGTGCCCATTAGCTGCACCAAGCCAACGTTTGCCAACGTTTGCCAACGTCCGTCCCGAAGCCAACACGACCATGGCATAGTTTTGAAACACTTAGCACATCAACGGCTCAAGTCGGTCCACCTCTATTTGCCAATCTCGCACACTGCCTTGCCGATAGGCAGTCTGCCTAGCCGACGTGCAGGTTGTTTGGGGCCAGGCCTGCACGCAGCCTTGCCGATACGTGAAATCATGCAAAAGGGTCTTACAAACCTTCCCCACTTGAAAAGATTGATGCCCTCATAAATGCCAACTGCCAGCCCTCTAGTAAGTGCACTTGCCACTCGAACGGAACAGCCCCGTTGCTGAAGTTTACACCAGTCTCGCCACTGTGCAACTCCCTTGCTCGTTTTCCCACATGGTTTGAGCAATTCTCACGTTCATTAGGCTAACTTTGTGACTGCAAGCTTCTTTTTTGACTTAGGCTTCGTTTAAGTTGCATTTGTTGCCTGAACCTTGAATCCCACATCAAGTTTGCCACATTGTCCAGCCACCCTGCGTCAAGCCTTTGTTTAAACAATGTACATGGGCAACAAATGAAGTACACTACACTCTGCCAACCGCTTAGCAACAACATCAGTCACTTGGCACCCCCGTGCCATAAAATTAAACAAGTATAATGGAACTTGAATAATTTAGACAAGGATATAAGCAATTTACCACTTACGTTCCACCCTAGGAACTGCCTGTTGCATGTCTTTGAGACCCCATGGATTAGTCTCCGGGCTTCGGTAAGAAACCAACACGGCCTGCCTCCGTTTTCCCAACCTTGTCCGTTTTGGCCAACACGGGTAAGGCACCATGCACCATGAACAATGCCCACCCTTTGTCCACACAAAAGACTTGCCTTGGTTTTCCCTGAAACCATGACCATCACAGCAACATAGCACACTCCCCCACTTGTGTTTCGGCTCCCACAATTAGCAAGACACCATGTCCGACTGATTTCTGCCCAAGTCTCGTAGTGTTTGTTTGCTACGTTTCCCAACTGTGCCAACAACAAGCATCTCATGCCCGTTGGTCTACCTAGCAGCCACCCACTGCCAGCATTCTCTTTTCTAAGTAGCCCGTCTCTACTTAGCATCCGGCATCCCCTATTGCCATGTCCTTGCACCCGAAGGACCCTTGTAACAAGCACCCGCATGCCTGCTTTGGCCAGCAGCCACTCACTCCCAGCACTCTCTTAGCCAAGTAGCCCACCTCTACTTATAGCTTGGCATTCCCCACTGCCATGTCCTTCCACCCGAAGGACCCTTGTGTTTCTAGCAGCTAAAAGAGAGTTGATTTTTGTTGGTGTCACACACCAACGTCAAGGACCATTCTAGCACAAGACAGACTATCCTCGTCGGCAACGATGGCACTAAGCTACTCCCTCTTGGGACATTTCCTTGCCATGTGTGGTCCTTTGCAAATAAAACAGCCACCAAACTTGCTAGTTTTATCCTTACCGAAAGGAATCTTACCGGACTCGGTTTCAGTCACCACAGCTTTCTTTTTCATCTTGTACCTGCCATTGCCATGCTTCAGAGGCAAGGGTCATTTTCTTTGTGGGAGTTGTTCCCACCATAGCCAGTCTCGTTGGTGAGTCCCTGAAAATCAACCAACCCGTCAGCCGAAGTGATTGCCTGCTGCAAGTTCTGGACACCTTGCCTTTGCAACTCTGCCTGAGCCCACTTCTGCAAGCCAGCCATGAAATTGAACAACTTATCTTCCTTTGACATCCCACGAACGTCCAGCATCAAGGAACTAAATTCCTTCACATAGGCATGAACACTACTCGTGTGTTTCATCCCTCGTAGTGCCTCCCTTGCAAGCCACGAAGTGTTAGTAGGAAGGAATTGCCTTTTTAGTTCCATTTTCAACGCCTCCCACGTTGAAATTTGAGGAATGGTCTCATCACCAGCCCGTGTCCTCCACCAAAGCTTGGCATCACCAACAAGGTACATGCTTGTGATGGACACTTTTTCCTTTTCAGGCACACCCGCTACCCTGAAGTATTGCTCCATGTCCCAAATGAAGTTCTCCAACTCCTTGGCACTCCTTGCACCATCAAAATGTTTTGGGTCAGGAACTTTTACCTTGGCCTTTGAAGACTGGCTTGTGGAGCTAACCGTGTTCACAACAGCAAACGCCTTCTTCAACATGGCCATCTCGTCTTGCAGCCGTGCAAGACTCTCAAATTTGGCATTCCATGCCTATTCAAGTTGTTGGAAATGAGCATGAACGGCCTCAACTGCATCCCTGGTCTCGTCAAGGGAAGAACGCAGCACATAGCCTTCTGGCAGTTCACCCAACTGCACCCTCAGTTGGTCTACCAGCACCTCCAACCGCTGAACTCGTTCCACCGTGCCACCAGCCATAGGAGGAACGTCCAGAACACTTCCACCAGTGCTCTGATACCACAATTGTCACGAAACTTCTACTTGACACGAAACCGACGTGCCAAGACGGAATAAGAAGCCTGTGATGGCACCAAAATTTCACCCAGCAAACTTTGGTCAGCCAACCTGTCCCATACTCGTGTTTAGTTTTCACTCATTTTTGGCAACCGTTGCACACATCAAGCACTCACTAACACACAAGCACAAAGATTAGGCAACAAACAAGAGCAAAGCACAACAAAATGAAAGTAAATAGCACACAAACAGATTACGGCCTCAGGCCAACCCTTGCAACACTTTAATTCCGTTAAAAGCTTACAACGAGACTTTTTACAAACACTTGGTGTGCAGAACACTCTTGGCCTAAATCCTCCACGGATTCTTCCCTTTGCCAAGTCTTTGATTACCAATATTTATAGGGAAAATGCGGTTGACAAGTCCAACCGCCTAGCTTTGCTGGACAAATGAAATGCCTACAACTAGGCTGCCTGGCCAGCTGGTAGCACACATGGCTTGATCATGCCCCAGAAGGTGGTAACTGCCACAACCGCCCACTAAGCACTACTGCAAGTGCTGCCCGTAGAGACAGCCCGTGCACACTCGCACATGAGCCAATAGCTTGGGCAAGTAGTCTTACCACATCTACACGAAGTCCAACTTCCACTGATTGCCACTCCCGTGCGTGTGCACTTGCCCGACGTGCACACTGCCTAGCCGTTTCCCGTAACTGTCCAGCACGTAGTCAACCAGGTTGCCTACGTTCCTCGGCCAACACTCTTGCCGACCAGCCTTGCCACCCACAAGGCTTCACTTGGGCTCCCAGCAATGCCTAAGATTGTGCCACAAGCTATGCCCATCTCATGTGCCAGTGTGCACGGGTCTGTTCGTGCCACTGTCGTTTGCCAACGTTTTACCAGCTCGTTCGTGCCCATTAGCTGCACCAAGCCAACGTTTACCAACGTCCATCCTGAAGCCAACACGACCATGGCATAGTTTTGAAACACTTAGCATGTCAACGGCTCAAGTCGGTCCACCTCCGTTTGCCAATCTCGCACTCTGCCTTGCCGATAGGCAGTCTGCCTAGCCGACGTGTAGGCTGTTTGGGGCCAGGCCTGCACGCAGCCTTGCCGATGCGTGAAATCATGCCAAAGGGTCTTACACCTAGCCAATACCAGGATGCAATCTTGGAAACTTTTGCATCCATAATTGGTTAAGGTGGGCTGCATACTTGAGCTAAAGTATTTCCCTTTGAGCACTTTATTAACCAGCAAGTTGAGTTTTGTAATAATCTCCATATTTGTTTAGCCAATAAAAATGTGTTAAACATCTGAATATCCTTAAACCCCATTCCTCCACTCCTCTTAAATTCAGTCATTTTATCCCAACTAATCCAATGTGTTTTCCTGTTATTACGGTTGAATATCTAAGTATCCTTAAACCCCATCCCCCGCTTCTCTTGAATTCAGTCATTTTATCCCAACTAATCCAATGTGTTTTCCTGATATTCTGGTTATCTCCCCACCAGAATCTGGACATCATGGCACTTATATCTTTATAGAGCCTCTTTGACAGCTTGAAGCAGAACATTATAGATGTAGGCATTGCTAATGCCATTGCTTTCAGAAGTACTTTTTTCCCAGCCAAACTTTGCATTCTCCCTTTCCAGCTTGATAGCTTCTTCTGCACTCTTTCCCTAATGAAACTAAAACCTTGATTTTTTTTAATCTCTCTACTATCAAGGAGTAAAAAGGCCCAAATACTTCCCTAGAGTTGCTAACTTTATCCCACCTAGTATGTTACAAATCTCAGCAACTACATGATCATCAGTATTTTTGTTGAAGAAAGTTGTGGATTTCTCCAAGTTTATGCATTGTCTAGAAGGTGTTTCATATATTTACTGGATGTTTAAGATCTTAGAAGCTTCATTATTAGTAACCTTACAAAAAATAATTGTATCATCAACAAAAAAAAAAAAAAACAAGTGTGAAATAGAAGGACCATGTCTACTAATCTTAACACCATTAATCCTTTTAGACAAAGCAGCTTGTTTAAACAAGTTAGAGAGACCTTCTACACAAATCGAAAAAAAATAAGGGGATAGAGGATCCCCTTGTCTAATACTTCTCCTTGGTTTAAGAAACTCCATTTTTTCCCTATTAATATTGAAAGCATGTGAAACAGTAAAAATAGAAGTCATCACCCAGTTAGTCCACTTATCACAAAAGGTTTTGGTCATAATAGTTTTAAAAAAGCTCCAACTCTACTCTATCATAGGCCTCAGACACATCTAACTTTAAAAATCATTTGGCCAACCTAACCAATTCTTTTGTTTTCTAAGGTAATGCATATATTCATAAGCAATCACGACATTATATTCTAGGAACAAAGATAGATTGATTGCAGCTAATACAAAGATCCAGGATGGGTTAAAATTTATTAGCTAGAAATTTAGTGATGATTTTATAAAGTACATTACACAAACTAATATGTTTAAAATGCAATAAATTAATGGGCTGGTAATTTCTTTGCATATTGAAACGTTCTTGTATGCATATTAGAATATAGGGTCGGATGAACCATTTTCATGCTTTATCCATTGCATATTTCAACAAATTTGGGTCATCTAATGATCACCAAAGACTTATATTAAACTTCTTACATTATGATAAAACCACACTCTGCTTTACCAAATTTCTTTGATGAATAATACCAAATCTTACCACTTGTGCAAAAAAATTACTTGTTCCGTGTTTGAATTTACAAGGTACTTTCTTTATTACAATCTCAATTTTAGAGAATCAAGCATAATGCTTTAACTTTCATATAATGGGAGAACACCAACTAAATTACTTAGTCATGCCATATACTAAAAGTGCATACCAACTAAAGTTATCCCGCATATCACTATTCAGCAAAGTAACGTAACACATACCTCTGTTAGTACCGAACCTTCTCAACTTTGTATCCATCAAAAGGCAATGCAGTACAATCCCTAACCAAGCGTATCAGAAAGTATCGCCAAATTCAATTACCATAGTACAGTCCTGCTTTTGTCTTAAAGGCTTTTCTTTTGTCTTAGTCCTTTTAAACAAAAAAAATTATGAAAACTTTGAACCAGGGCAGGGAGTTATTATCTAAGAATACATTTTTTTTTTTGTAAATCAAGAATGCATTTTTAATAACCAAGATAATATTTTATCAAATCTATAATTCACATGTTTGATAATCAGCTCTTTGCGCTTCAAAAATCTCATAATTACAAGCCTATTTCCTCAAATTCTACTACTAAACTTGTTTTTCTTTCTTTTCTTTTTTTTTTTAGAAGGAATTCTAACCCAAGCATATGAGCAACGGAAACATTGTCTGACAGTTCCAATTCGAATATTGACACTTTCATAGTCTCTATTTATTCGTCCAGGGCATAGGAAGTGTATCTGTGAACTAGCTTTGTGAGTCAAAGTTTTAACAAGTTTGAACAAAATTTAGGACTCAATTCGGCTTAACGAAGCCCACAAGTATATAGCCCATTATAGGCTCACAATTTAAATCAAATTTCGGGCTAAATTCGACCAATCCAAATTCTATTGTACACCTCTGTTTTTCACTTATAATATTATTGACATATAAACTAATTCTCGTATAACAAGTTGGTATGTTCTCTAAAAACATAAAATAAATCGTAATTTGAATCAAATTGTAGAATCTTGTTATTTAATAAAAAAGAAAATCTAATTCATTTTTTTTGGGTAATAAAGTATGAATTACATAATATACATATAACTCTTATATGCTAATTTGCATAAGTATAATATACATAAACTAAAAGAGATATAAATAGAACACAAACACATGCACATAAACATATAGGGTAAAATGCAAAAAACCCCATTGTGGTTTGTCAAATAGGTGCTTTATCTCCTTGTGGTTATCAAATGTGCGTTTAACCTTCTTATGGTTCAAATTTTTTTTTTTTGCAAAATGGATGGAATCCGTCAAATTTAACTGAGTTTGATGCCCACACTTCAAAATTGCGATTGGGTTTTTTTTTTTTTTTTAAAGTTAACACTAAAATAAGATAGAATTGACATTTTTACCCCAAAAAACCCTAAACCTTCCTATTTATTCCACATTACCTGCCACCTCAGCCAACCACTACCCTTCCTCTTCCCTTCTTGACTGCCACCTTCCTCCCATTCCCGCCTACACCCCTAACCCAACACCCTTCTGCTATCCTCCTCTACCATCTTTTCCCAACCCATTCCTGATCTCCAGTAAACACCACTCAAATATTAGACGACAACCACCACCACCTTTTCCCCAACTGTCAATTTTATACCACCTTCATCTAATCTAAAGCTCCACTTGTCCTTTCCTTAAACTTGGATGTTTAGGAAAGAAATAAAATTTAAATCTTAGGAATTGTTGGATTCTGAAAGGACAAAAAATGAGGGACTTTCCATCTGTTTTGGTGAAAATAGAGTTCAAGTGGTTAATGCTTCTTATTACATTTATCATTAATGAAGATTTCACTTTTTTAAAGGTTAATTTCGATTATTTGTTTGCGCTAATGGTTTGGATTGTGACACTTTGGTGGAGTAAGGGGTGGTAGGAGGAGGCATGGGAAGGGAGATTAGGGTTGAAAAAGTAGGAAGTGGGCGGCGATAGGGAGGCTGAGGAGAAAAATCGTGAGTAAAGGATGAGAGAGGAGGAAGGGGGCAGTGGTGGGATGCTAATGGTGGCCAGTTAGGGTGGGTGGGGTGGCGGTAGCGGTGGTAGTGAGGTTGGGGTTGGGTTTGAATGTAGGAGAAATGGAAGAGAAGGTTGAAGTTTTTTGAATTATCAATTTGACCTAAAACTTTGTGACCTTTAAAATTTGACTCGAAAATTTGTGAGACACTTAAATTGCTTAGGGGCATAAAAGACATTTTATAAGTTAGTGTTAATTTAAATAGTTTCCATCCACATTGCAAAGAAAAATTAAAAGACAAGAGGGTTAAACGCATATTTAAAAATGACAGAGGGGTTAAAGTGCTTATTCATTTAATTACAAGAGAATTATTTATATTTTACCCAAACATACATGACAAATATACCAGACTAGGCCGGACCGAAAATCCTCCAAACTTCGTAAAGCCTATCTTTACCCATTTTAAAATTGGGCCTAGAATACCTGCTGAAGCTTACATTAAACTTGATACTAAGTTTAAAGTGCCCGGCGGGCTTCAGAGTTATCAATGGATCTAAAACATGATTTGTTTCTACATATTTAGTCGAATTTGGATCTACTGTTATTGTACTTACTTAAATACATTGTTTAACTATTATAATTAATAGATTAGATATATATATATATATATCTTATTATTTTAATCTAATTAAAAATTTTTAATAAACAATAAAATTATATATATTTGTTATCCATACACATAATTGTTGTTACTCTAATGTATAATAAATACATAAATTAGTTGCGAACTATTTTCTTTGTATTACATAAAAGAAAGAATTTTTATAAAAATATAAAAATATTATATAATATTCAAAGTATAGAAGTAATATCAAAATCAATATTGGAACGAATCAAATTTCGCTATGAAAGTAATACCAAAGTCAATAGTCACACGAATCCATGAAGTAACAACGAATTTAAATATGAATTTACTCTTGATCAAATATCCTGTTCCGACCAATCTGACCCGGATCTTATTTAGGCCTAAATATCACCTAGGGGCAAAACTGACGAAACGCAGCGAAAAACAAAATCCTAGGGTTTTGTGGGAGCCACTAGCAGGGTATATATATAAATAACTCTAGCCGCGGAAGCAGAAGCAGAAGCAGAATCGCCACCAACCCTAACCCTAGCTGCCAAAATGGTACTCTCTCTCTATCTCTCTACATTGCAGTCAGTTTTCTATTTTGATCTAATTTTTCATTTCAACATTTCTGTATTCCATTAATTTTGTTATTTCATCCGGTATAGTTTCGAAATACTTTGCCATTTTTTTTTTAGTTCCCATTTTTTGATGATTTGTATTTATAATTTGGAAACTGCCGGAACAATCGTTTGATTATGGTTGTTTAATTTGATATTAAAATGTCTGGTTATTAATTTTTTTTCCTTAGTTTTGGTTAAATCAGATGGTTTTTTGTAGAGAATAAGTACAGTACTGGGGCTGGAATGTCTTCGAGGTTGAGGATTTCGTGTGAAGTGTTACAAGCATTAATTATTGCAGTGTTGTGGTTTTTGTATGATGGGTTTTATTTTGTTAAATTTGTAGCTTTTTGTTTGATTTTTTATTGACGGTAGCTATTTCTTCATTCAACATTGTGGATAGAATTTTGTAGGCATGCAATTAGGTTGAAGTGTGGATTACTTTTTACTTTTTCTTGAAATGGTGGATGAATTGGCTGAGATATGGATTTCGTTAGTGTGCAATTGTGTTCCTTGTTATTTTTCTGAGTTTGATGCATAGGGGATTTCCTGTTTTAGAAGAATTTGAATTATAATAGACTTGTCTTTGTAGCATTTGCCTGAGTGCACAATATGCCCTAATATATTCGAAGACTATGAATTAAGTTGGATGAATTGGTGCTAAAAGTTGGCAATTTTACTGGGATGATGTAATTGAGGAAATTCATAGTTCAAATGGTATTGGACTTCTCTGGATAGGATTAGCCAAATGACAGACAGATCTCAGAATTTATGCTAATGTGAAACTGTTCGTAAATGGTGCTAAAATTTGGCATCTTTACTTGGGGTTTTAGAGGGTAGAGAAATGTATTAGAATGTGGAAATGTCTGTCATAAAGAGAGCTCTGTTATCAAGTTAAAGTGGAAAGAATATTTTCCTTGCCGAGGCGTGGACTTCATTTTTCCCCTTCCTTTAGTAGTGCTATAGTATTATGATATTTTATGTACGTATTGCTTTGATGGCAACATTTAGCAGTTCATATTGCTTTTTGCCAGGAAACTGATGACCATCTGTTGCTTTATTTTTTGGCTAGCCGAAGCAAATCCACGAGATCAAGGATTTTCTTCTCACTGCTAGAAGGAAGGATGCACGTTCCGTGAAGATAAAGAGGAGCAAAGATGTTGTCAAGTTCAAGGTTCGCTGCTCTAAATATCTCTACACACTCAGCGTGTTTGACTCGGAGAAGGCTGACAAGTTGAAGCAATCACTTCCACCAGGTTTGTGATAACTTTCTTGGAACCAAAACCTGCTTCGTCTAATGACTTGTAGTAGTATTCTCTCGAAAGGATTCTCCACCATATTTAATGACAAGTAAACAGTGGGAATCACTATATTGAAGTCCAAGCTGGATTGTATAGATTTTGAAAAGTAACGTCATTCAGCCACTGGACTGCTGATTATAATGTAAAATTTGAGGGAATCAGTAGGCTGTGGTTTAAGTTAGACTTTATTTTGAGTTCATTGTTGTGAATTTGATCATGTAACTTCATATCTTGCTGATTTTGAACTTTGAATATCTTGTTAGAAGCTGAATATATGATAAGTTTGAAACTTAAAGTTAGGACTTCGGATATTGTAGCATGAATAGTAACAATTTTATTTTTTTTTAAAAGAATGGGTAAAATTGGCTGTGGCTTTAGCTTATGGTTGAGTTGTCGTGATGATTGAAGTATAGGTTGCAGGTGTTCATGCAGTATTTCGATATTTGGGATGTGGACTGAGATTGATGGTTTTATCATTTTTCCTTGAGATTCTTACCTTGTCTTCTTTAAATTGTTGCAGGTTTGACTGTGCAAGACCTGTGAGCTATATGAAATGATGTTTGCTTCGAGTGTGGTTACTCAGAATTGTTTTGTTTCAGAACCATTCAACTTTGGCTTGCGATTTATTTAAAAACCTTTTTTAATTGTACCAGTGGTGCTTATCGTAATGGTAGTGGATTACAGAATTTTGCTAGCAATTAGATATATACAGCTTGCCATTGTGGTGTGTTGATTTAATTTTGACTTGAAATTTTTCCTTGGGAAGTTTTACTTGAATGGACAGATGTATAACTGGGGTTAGTTTACCAACTGCAGTGTGATCATTTTCAAAAATAGGCCATAAACACCATAACAGCGCTTTGTGGCAGACAGCTAGCATTATTTCCCCTTTGATTAGCGGAGAACAGTAAGTTTGTGATTGAGGAATTAGTGTTCCAGCCATTTGCTACCATAATTGCAGTAGGTTTATAAAGAACGAAGTTCAGATTATATTTTAAGAGTGGTATGAGGATATAAGAATCTTGTAGGTGGTGTATGAATGTTTAATTTACATGAACTCTCCTATCAACTTTCCTTTAGCATTTAATCAAATTATACAGTAACATGGTAACAGGTTTTTCTTCACCAAAGTCTGGAAGATGGAAAGATCAGTTTCGATCTCGCATACTAATATGAACGTTATGCCCTTTGGTTTCTTACTAGAGGGTAAGACTATCTGAACGGAATTTCTTGAGAATATCCGTTGGCTCAGAGCTTGCAACTGCTGTTTCTTTGATTAATTACGTGAATGAGAGAACATATTGTAAAACAAAAGACTTTTACCATGGAATGTATCTAACAGAAATAATGGACATATAAATACCTAAACTCCATTTTGACGTAATACTAAACTTATTGAAAATAATGAGTTTCTTTATTAGTTATATATGTAATACTAAGTTTTATATGTAGTATTATGTCCTATGATGGTAAATTCTCAATATAGATTTACTAGTTTACCGTGGTTGATGATAGGTTAAGTAGAAATGGTTTTATGTAACTTACTTGTTTAAGTGGATTTAGTTGTGAGAGTGCATGAACATGATAAGTTGTAGCCGGGCTATTGTAGGCATTAGAACGCAAATGAACCAGAGTATTATCAAGTGTTGTGGTTTAAAAATTTTAGCATCTTATACTGCTGCTTGTTTCTCGTCCTTAATGTCCACGAATCTAAACGAGTTTGACGAATGATTCCCAAAAATATGCTTATTATATTTTCTTGTTTTAGTTTATACTTATTTTTTAAACATATTCCAACTTAGACTTCTCGTATAAGAAGGATGCAAGTTTAATATATAAAAATTATTTCCTAATTTATCAACTTTTTTACTTTTTATAGAAGTGACTATAATATTTAAAAAAAAAAAAAAAATCTAAAACAGTTACTGAAATACATAATTATACAATAATAATATCAACAAATAGACATGTAATTCAAAACAAAATTATAACTTAAACATTCATAATAACATTAAGATGAGAAGTTATGAACATACCTCAATTACGACAGACCTCTTACAGATATTGTTTCAACTTTCACCCAAAAGCAACTAGGCTCTAACACAAGAATTACTATAACAATACTCCTTGGCTAATCAAGTAACAAGGACTAGACACAGACTGACACAATTTAGAAATTTTTTTTTTTTATGAAAGCAATAGAACCTATATTTTACAATATGACAAGTAACCATCAAAGAAAGACACTTGATGGCCGAAGAAGATAGAACTTAAATGGAAAACTCCTTCGACTTTGCTTCTTCTTGCTGAGAACTTCTCTTATTTATAGTAGTAGAAAGGGTTTCGGATTTGAAACCATTTCAATTATAGATAAAGAGATAAGATTGCAAAAAGCTTCTCATTGGTTAGAGTAGATTTCGTATGTCTTATCTTTTCAGATTTGGTGATTCTAAATCCTGACTTGGTCCACTATTTCTGTTTTCATTGATAGTGGTGGTCCTGGTTGGGTCCACCATGCTTTTGTTGTATAGTCTTTTTGTCAGCCTTCGATCATGTTCATGATATTATGATAAGTGAGGGAACCCATTTCTTCCTTAAATCTTTCAGCTGCATCATTATCTGCTTATTTGACTGACATCTATCCTCCACATAAAGAGTAAATAATTGTTCAAAGTCATTATAAATGACTAATGGCATGTCTACTCTATTTAAGTGGATAATGTCCTCCAAGAGTTTTTTAATGCTGTCATCTTGATTAGGTTTATCCATGTGAAATAGTCGGATCATGAATACGCGTTTTGCATCTCTTTTGAATATAGGGTCGACCTTTGGTGATGACCTTGGTTCTTTAAAATAATCTAATAATTTTTGTACATAAACTGTGATATCATGTGTTCTGGCTTCACAAGGCATTCTTTCAATTTCAAGGCTTTTTCTTGATATTGAGTATAATAATGTCTTAGATACCAAATTTGATATCCAGTATGGAACCTTTCACCTTCCATTCATCCTGCTGAGCTGGTACTATCCATAGAATAGACATTTGATCTCATTTTTTGTTGGCATTTCAGATAAGATATCTTTGATTATTTGAGGAAGATTCTTTAATTTAAGATTTTCATTGGGTACAATTCAATTAATTTGGTAAATTAGTCCCCAAGCAACTGCTGTTAGTAGATTAATTGGTTTTCCAATTATTCTACAGTCATCTCATAGAGGTTGAATGTCAATTTTCATGATACGATGGTCTCGTAGATAGACATAACATACCCAAAACTTTTCAAGTATTTGATATACTTTGATGAATAGAGTTTATCATTGGTGAGTTCAAATATTTCAGCTGGAAAAGTTTTTCTAATTTTTTCATAAATCTTGATCCTTTTGATCTTCACCAAATTTGGATTATTTGAATTCATGTTTAGAATTTCAAGTAATTTTTCATAAAATTCAAATTTTGCATATGCGTCTAGTCTTTCAACATCATATTCAATTGTTGAGATAAGGCTACCGACTGTAGCTTTTAGTTCTCTCATTTTGTCATATTCCTTTAACAGTTCATTAGTTAGCTCAGACATTGCGTTTCTGAACTCCCTCCCTTTATTAAGAATATGATTTTTTCATATTGCGTTTAAAGGTTTATAGAGCTGTATAATTACCATCAATTCCAGGGTTAAAGAAATTAGGAATTTCTTCTTTCTCAACCTTTAAGATAGGTTTTGTCACCACTTTTGCATAACTAATTGGTGTAGGCCAAGTTTTGTTAACTTGAACATTCTTTCCTTTAGAGCTAGTTGCTCTGCTTGATTCTCTAGAGTCACTGTTGCCCTTTTCATCCTTCTATAATGAAAACTTGGTTAGTTTATCCATTATGACACCTACTAAGATAATCTACAAGCACATTTTTATTAGTACTTATATGGATAACTTCAAAAGTATATTGAGATATATAATTTGCCCATCTAACCCATCTAGGGTTATTTTCAATTTTCTTCTTTTTAAGAAAGTTTCTAATAGCTTTATTATCAGTTCTTATAAAAAATTTTGACAGCAGCTAAATAAATTTAAAACCTTTTAATTTCATATTTTTATAGCTAAAAGTTCTTTTTCAAAAATTATGTAATTTTGTTCATTTGGTTTAAACTTTCAAGTATTATATAATCCACAAATCAATTCTTTAGAACTTTTTTTCTTTCAACATTTCTGAAATATCTTTTTCTTCATCTACTATCTTAGGATGATTAGACTGCTTTTAGTATAACTCCCCAAAACATATATGATGTATCAATTTCTAGAATTAAGATATCGGTTTCTTGAGGAAAATAAATCTTTAGATTAGGTTCAAAAGGAGTCATGATCTTTTTTAATTTCTCCGTATCTTCTTCTAACAATTCTATTTTAGTATTGTGATTTTTCTTATCCTTTTGATTTTTTTTTTTAACTTATCTAGAAATGGTTTTTCCCATTTTGATAAATTTTTGATAAATTGTCTTCCATAATTGAATAATCCTAATAAGCTCTGCAACTCTTTTAGAGTACTCAGTTTTTTCTGAAAATTCTTTTATTTTTGTGACAATGTGGGGTTAAAGAAGAATATCTGTAGAGGTTAAAATAATTTTAAGATAATCAATTTCATTTTTTTCCAACTCAATCTTTTTGGACTAAGAATACGAATACCGTTATCTTTAAATTTTTTACAGGCTATTGTTAAATATTTTCTGTGTTCTTCTTTGTATTTTGAAAACATTAACACATCATCTATACAAACAAGACAAAAATCACTTATGTATTTAAAAATACTATCAATCCATCTTTGAAATATTTGCGGTGCTTTACATATTCCAAAAGGTAATACTGTCCACTGGTAGTGTCCATATGGAACAGAGATGTAGTTAGTGGTTTTGATTCTTCAGTCAATTTTATTTGCCAAAAACCTGATTTACAATCAAATTTACTGTATACCTTAGATCCTCTAGTTCTATTAACTAATACACATTTTCATAGAATAAAATATTCATCAAATACAAGATTCCCATTTAGTTTCTTTTATTACCATTCTAGGTTTTCCTTTTTTTATTTTTTATCTCACTATGTTTTCTAACTATGAATGCATGACTGGAATGAGGACTTTCAATTGGTTCTATCATTCCTTCCTATAATAATTCTTTGATTTGAAAATATTAAATTCATTTGTATCCTGTTTAGTATAAATCATAGGTTTTACTCTTATAATCTTTTGTTCATCTTTTAGTTTAAGATGACAGTATCAAGGAGCTTTTCCCCATAACAATAAAGGATTATCTGAGAAGTTGGGTTTCAATTCCTTATAAACCCAGTGTAAATCATCTAATTCTCTTATTTCTTCTGCTTGTTGTAAAATTGGACTAGCTCAACACACTTGACTGGCGCAAATCCTTTGTGACAAATAAAATTATGTGATTTTAACTACGAAATATGAAAAGATTTTTTCTTATCTGTAAACATAACCAAATCATCAGAGATACTCAAAGGATAATATTGGGAAATAAAATTATTTCCTAATAAGATATCTCCATGCATATAAGGGAAACATGACAATTTTGGTATTTTAAAAGTCTTTTTCCCTCTTGTGGTCTTGACTGCAAATGAAATTTCCTTTCCTTTGTTTTTCATTGTAGTTGTAGCATCATTAGCACTTTTGAAGCTAAAATCGAATTTTTCATTTTTTGCCAAAATTCCTCAGGGAGTGCATTTGGTTGACATACGAAAGTAAACATCCAATGTCTACTAAAGCATGAAAACTATATGGTTTACAACCTAAGAATTCAAATGTAATTTCAATATAACAATATCTTCTTCTTCTTCTTATTTTTTATTTTTATTTATTTATTTTTTTTGATTATAAGAGAAAAATATTGTATCCGAATCAATATTCATTTGCTCAAATCTCAATATTTTTTGTTTTTCTTGTTTAGAAGAACCAGGGAATATAGGAACTTGTACTGTAGGCATTTTTGTATTTTCAATTTGTTGCCTACTGCTATTAGTTTTAAAAAGTATTTTTCCTGAACTTTCATCCACTTTATAATCTATTTTAAATGATCTTTTACTAGTGCCTAATTTGTTATCTTTAAAATAAAGAGTATTTCCTGAGGCTTGGAATTCTATTGGTGTAATAGATTTTTAGATCTTTCTTGAGTAAAATCTCTCAAATAACTATCTTTTAGGTACTTCTAAATCCTTCCAACTTATAAGTGTTGGTTAGATATCTGTTTCGTAGTGTTTTGGTTCATATAATTCTATAATATTAGAATCTATTTTTTTTTTAGTTTTAACACTTGTATCACTAGTTAATTGATGGATGGCTTTCCAAGGTATTCTCAAATCATTATGAACACTTTCAATCTTAATATTTTGTGTTTGAATTCTTCAGAAAATAGTGTTTTCCATCCATTTATCATTTATGGACACAAAATAATTAAGTTTACCCTAAACATTATTTCTCCCGCTACCAAGTTGGATTGTATTCCACCTATCAAAAATTGCATTGGATCATGAAATTTTTTGTCTTGGACAACACATAATATTGGTGAATCAATTTCAAGTCTAAATAAGGGTGTTATACTAATTTGTATTAACCCAATATGAATAAATCTTACTTTAGGGTATTTTTCCTTTAGTCTTTTGATTTTATTTTTATCAAATAATTGTAGTCTCTCTCTACTTGACCATTAGAGGTGATTTTTGCCTCTGTAATACCTTCACACATTTAATAATGTTCAGCATGCCACGGTTTAAATTTAGATTTTTTTTTTTATATAAGTCTTCAATTTTTAAATTTTTATATTTCTCAAGTTTATTATTTTCAAGAGTAAAGTCTTCTTTGACCATATCTCCTAATCGAATTTTACTTAATTCATTATCTGGCACAGTTTCAAAAATTTTTGTTTTTTCATATTCTATCTTGCATATAAATTCATCAATGTCTTGCTCTGAGGAAACAGATTCCACTTCATAGATAATCTCATCATATTCATCTGTTTCTTCTCCCAGATATATTTCTAGTTCTTGTTCTTCTAGAAATTCTAATATTCTAGAATTTTTTTTAGGACAATTTGGTGCAATTTTCTTAGAATTGTTTCAAGAAAATTTCTTCTTCATTCTTGCATATTTCTTTTTTGATACAAAATTATTTATTTCCTTCCATTTCCTAAATTTGAAGTGTTTACCTTCTTTCTCTTTTTATAGGGTGTTTTTGATCCACATCCTATTTCCCAAGTTTCATTGAGAACTTTGTCGCACCTTGTTTTTGAAGTTGATTCTTAATATTTTTCTGTGCTTTTCTTAGCAAACATTGTTTTTCTATTATTCTATAACCAAAATTTATTTTTAACCCTAGATTATTATTTCTACCATTCTTTTTAAAGTAATCTGGATACTGTCTTTCAAAGATTTCTCCCCATGGTTTAGAAAATTTATGATAGAACTGTTCTACCCAATGAACCATATCTTGAGGTTTTAGTTGCCAAAAATACTTTTGATAAAATTTGATAAAGTTAGGGTACTTACTTATTTCACATAATTTATATTTGCTTAATGCTAATTTTATTTGTTTATAATGTTCCTTAGTGGAAATGGAACCTTCAATTGCTTCTCTAAATTGAGTTGCAAATCAGTTAAAATAGTTTTGAAGTCACAATTTTTATTAAGTATTTCGACCTTTTTTAGTTTACAAGAAGGTACTTCTTCACTTTCTTCCCACACTTTTAACCAATTAAGGACATCTCCTTGTAATGTCGCCTAATGTAGTCTAAAAATTTTTCTCTTGACCAATCATTTTTATAATTTGAAGTGATTATGGACAAGGATTGTGTCCAATCGTCTATAACTCTATTATAATCTTCAGGATGAACATTTTTGAAGTCAAGATAGACTCAATTTGTGGCTACATTACATTTATTTAATACATCCTTGTATTGTGGTTTAGAATTGGGTGTAGAAGTTTCTTCTTTAACATTAATTTTTTCTTCCTTATCATCATCATCTGATTCTGAATCCACCACGTTCGTTGCACAAAATTCTTCATTTAAGTCAGAACTTTCATCATCAAATCCTCCATATTTATAGAGTAATTGAATGATGAAAACACATCTTCATGTTGTTCATAAAACTTTGTGTCTGATTTGGATACTTGTTACATTTAGTAATATTATCTTCTTCCTATACCTAGATTTCTGATATTCAATTAGATCTCTTTATATGCTTGAAAATCTTTTATCCTTTTATTTTCTACATAATTTATGGTTAAGATTTTATCATATCCTCTCCTAGCTCCTTTGAATAATTTAGGAATTTCTTTTTCTAGATTCCTCTGATTTATGGACTTTGCAGATGATGTTTCATTAACGTCTTTGTTAGCTATAGTTTTCAAGAGTCTTTTAGTATCTTCATTTAGATCCACAATTTGATGTTTTTCTACGTTAGACTTTATATTTCTACATAAATTTATTATATCCCATATACTATCTACCATAAAATTGATTGTTCCTGCTAAATTTTCTTTGCTGACTTCATATACATATTTTTATGTGGGAGTATTCCTTTCCCTCTCCTGCAATACAATGAATTTTCCTTCCTTCTTCCATTTTTAATTGTTTATTTGGAAGGACCTCACCCAATAGCTCAATCTAGCTTAACAAAGTCCAGAGTTCAAGCTTAAAAAGGACAATAAGGGTCAGCCTGATCTTTTATTCATACACTGGTGGTCTCTTGGTTTTAAAAATGAATTTTAGAAGTCTTTCAAGTATTTTCAGGACATAGGCAAAATTTTAGCTTTAGGTGAAATTTTATTATAAATATAAGGACTTTAGGACAAATACTTAAAAGAATACAAGCATAAGTAAGAAATAGTATTCGAAGTAAGTACAAATATAGAATATTTTTTATAACAAGCACAATCTTAGAATTTTCTCTGAGTTTGATAGAAAAATGAAGCTCATGACAAAATAAGTGAGAAAGTTATGGAACAAATATAAATTTATGACTGGTTTGTTCATTTGTTTGTTTCTGGGGAATTTTGTGACTTCGTTGAGATTTGTCAAAAAGCTTATACTAGGGGGATTTAGTCCTCCAGAAAAAAATATAACATATTGGTAACAAGAGTAAACCTCTGAAAGAAAGAAATCAGCCAAAATTCCTGTGAATGTAAAGCCTACTCTAGGGCCACTTTATGGCTGGTTAATTACCAAAAAAAATAAAAAAAAAAGATAGAAACTTAATAATGGATGTGGTTGATAGAAGTAAAGAATAAGATATGCATATGCATATAGTTTTGAAAATTTTTAATATTAAGTAGTGGAGCAAGTAACGTAAATAAGTCTCAAGCTCACGGTTTACGGGCCCATGAATGAACACAATCCTTAACAAAAAAAAATTTTCGAAAACTTAATAGTAGGTGACATTGGACAAATTTGCACAAAATAGTCACCTATTACATGCTTTGGCTGACATCTCCATATGAAATGTAAAGGAAATCAACTTCTTGTTGGAGTTGTTCTTAGTTCTCAAGCTATTTAGCATTAAAATTAATAAACTAGTTGAGTTCTAATTATTGCTCTTAGAGTCTAATTGTTATGTACTGAAGATTTCAGATGAGAACCACTTAATTCACTCTCACTTTTAGGTAGCTGACCATATTTATTTGTTGTATTACTGAAAAGCTAGAGTATATCTAATTTAATTTAATTAAACTCGATAATTATAATGACAACATAAGTACAGTGAAGAGCTGGCTACTTGGTAAGGTTACGAGTTCGAGTTATAGAAACGTCTCCACAAAGCAAGATAAAGCTGCGTACACATGCGATATTTCTTTGCAAAGTGGTTTTTTGGTCCATTTGGAGTGGGCCTAACTTCCCTGCAGTTATAACAAAGGGTACGGGACTCCTTTTCATACGCAATTTACTACGATAGGGTAGAGAGGGATGGAATGAGAGACTACGAAAGTGAGGCAAACCCACATAAGGAAAGAAATCAATCTAATCACTTCATTTCAAGTCTTAGAGAATCCGACTAAAAACGCTAAATTAGCGAATTCACCTCTCTCTGAGTCCGATTAGAAAAACAGTTTACGAGATGATGTGGGATTAGATAATTAATCTCGTGTCATTCTATGTTTAGTTAATTTTTTTGATGAGGAATTGTTATCTTAACTAACCGAATTAATACCTTGTAGAGGGGATAAAATAATACTATGAGGAGGTGGTATTAATTATCACGGGTAATAGCTTTTAAATGGAATAACAAAAATTTTAACTAATTTACCCCTAATAAACTTTATGACCCTACATCATATAATGCCATATTAGATTATAGGGGTACTCATATATGAATCGGGCATTAGGTTTACATGTTCAATGGGCGACCCGACCCAACCCAATTTTAACGGGTCAAGAGAAAATTGATCTAATACTCGGCCCTTTTAAATTTTACCTGACCCAATATATTTTTAACAATTTTGTGTTCCAAAAATTTTAAAAATAAAAAATTGACTTCCTAAATACACAAATACCCTTATAAATGAGTATGATAGGAGAAAAAAGTCATTTAATATTAAGATAGAAGAATGTAAAATTACAAAATTGATCTACAAAATAAAAAGACTGCTAATTGCACGTATACATTTGCAAATGAGTATAGGGGTAAAAATCCCTTATTATTAGGTCATAATATGTATTCGGTCAAGTTATACTAGGTTACAAACTATTGACCACTAATCCTAAAACGGATAGCCAGTAACAGTAACTGATTCAATGAAATGGACTAGGTTAACAGGCTTTTTGAGTTAATGGGTCGAGATGAACACCATTAATTATTTTATGTAATAACAATTTATTTAATTATCACATTTATTATTATAATTACAATAATATTATTTGAATATTATTTTTTAGATTACTAAAAATAAAGTGTAAATTTAGGGTATTTTGGTCAGTAAAATAGTAATTTGATCTCTTCGGGTCCCAATCAAATGCCAGATGATTAGTATTTTTAAGATATCTCATGCAACACGTATAACTATTAAATAACAGGACTAATTCGAAGATGACTCATCCTCGAACTAATTACTCGAGAATGAGACATTGTATCTCATCCAGTCTGTAAATCAAACAGACTATATCTTCTTTTTATTGTACTCAATGACAACAATTTATTGTGTGATTTGAAAATAAAAGTAGTTAATTAACAAAATAAAGGATACAAATAGCAGTTAAATATTTTGGCCTATAGTGGGGATAAATATTGTTATGTTTATTCTTTACCGAAGTTTATACTACACAATGCACAGTAGAAACATGTTTAATTGTGCCCACAATTGCAATGAAGTAAAATAGGAGTGAGCAGAATAACTACTGATTAAAGCTACAAAAGATGACTGTAATTGAAATTCAATAAAGGCAATGTAAGCAACAAGAACTTGCAATTCATTAATATACTTTGCACAAATGGACAAATCTTAATGCCATTTGAAAACATATGTATAGTTTAAGTAGTGGATGCGACTAAAAGGCATAAGACCAAGTAATTTCGACTATCCTACATGCTATGTGTGACAGATCTTTGTATGTAGACCTATTGTACCCAGTAATAAATATGTTTTCATATAATAGTACTAGGAGAGCCTGGCCGTGCTATGCTAAGCTAAGAAAATGATATATGTGTTTACATAAATTTTAGACTGCTAAAATGAAAGGTTATCAAACCTATTAAACAAAATCAAGCTACAAAAGTGGTTAACAGAATCTAAGCTAAAGTAAAGTGGTTAATATTCAGGGTACCATTAGTTATAATAATTATTCTAAATAGATATCATTAGTTATAATAATGGGGAATTCTACAGTTCTTTTTAGGGAACCATTCCCTTAGTTTTAAAAGGTTGTACAGTATAAGTTTTCAAAACAAATGATATTGTACTATATAACCATTTAAAGTACAAGGGAATAGTTCCCTAAAAAGGATCGTAGAATTTTCCTATAATAATTATCCACTATCCACAATAGCTACCTTTAGTTATAATAATTATCCACAACAAAAAGTAAAGCCATCACAGCTTCACTGGTGGCTGCTACATACCCATGTCAAATGAGTAAAACCATCACAAGTGGTTACTACATACCAAAGCTACTTCAAAAGTAGTTTAACCTTCATGTCCTATTCATTGGTTACACTAAATGATGATTGCTTAAGTAGTTTAACCTGTATGTCATGTATTGGCCACTCCTTTATTTAAAAAGAAAATTTTGAAAATTGGGAAAAAAAAATTCAGCACATTAATGCAAACAGAATCAAAAAATAAAGTACTTGTAAGATGAGAACAAATACCCTCCAATACAACTGTAAAATTTGAAAAATAAATGACTCAAACAAACAGTGATGTGCAAGAGATCCAAAGCACTAAGAATGAGTTTGAATGATGGAATTGAAAAAGAACTTGAGATTTTTTTTCCCCACAGTTGGTCTCAATGGAAATCAATACTGAATCAAAGTTCCTATAGAAAAATTTTTAAAATTGTTTTAATTGATTGTTTCAAAAGATGGACAAAAATACCAGATAGTCATATATTAGCATCCCAAAATTTTTATCTCTAGCAACTCCAACTAACATCTCCTCCAAATAAACAGAATGAAAGAATATAAGGCAAGTAAATTATCAAGCTAAAAACATAGAAGACTACAAATCTAGGACAACATGGATTCTGCATGTTCCAAAAGTTTAAAAAAAAATAAAAAAATTTAGAATTTATCTTGCAACAATTCTACTTTATCTTAATGTACCTTATGAAAAAAACTTAGAAATACTTTGTAACACTTCTGTTTTAATTGATATAACTATACATGGCCACACTCCACCTTAATCCTTGTATTAATATAATGAGAAACAATTTTTTTTTGGCAACATATTATAAAGTTGCACGTCAAGAAAGCACAAATTTTAAAGTGATCCAAGCATAGCAAAATAAATTCGTAAAAAGATTCATATGTATACATTGTTCATACTGTTTTTAAATTTAAGATCCATGCACACCTTTACTAACCCAATCTGTAAGATTTTAACTAAAATTTTTGCTTCAATGGGAAAAAATCAAATCAACAAAAAAAAATGTCATAAAAATGTTGAAGTACTGTAAAAGGAATAATATAGTACCTTTAATTACACATTAATTCTAAACTACTCGAAAAAAGAAACAAAATAATTTCTCTCCAAACACATGTATAACTACAACAAAAGATCCAGATTTGTTAAAAAAAAAAGAAGCAAATAATGAATAGCATCACCAATGGCTACAAACATAGTTGGAGAAAAAAAAAAAAAGAATTACATGAAAAGCTTACAAAATAGGAAAAATGTCTGTTATATGACAATGGATGATATATATAAAATTTGGAAAAAAGTTTAAGACATCAAATTAAAATTCATAGAAAAAGTGGTACTGTCAAATCACAAAATGTGAAACTAAGAGTAATGTTTGGCAACAAAATCACTATGTACTTCAATTATGTCATATATATTAGAAAACTTCAAAATGTCTAACAAACAAAAACATTTTAAGAGGATGAAAAATTAAACATAAACAGAAATTCTAATTGTTTAAGAGGCTTGAATATATGTAACTATTAACATACTTATATCCTTCAATACGCAAGGCATTTAACATCAACTACTAAAAGAATGATGCACATAACAAATAGAAAAAAGTCACTTCAGTAAATCCAAAAGTTTGCACATCCATTAAAAATTTTAAACTTCTAAACTATTAAAGAATCATACTCTTCTCCATTTCGAATTCACTAAATATGTTAAAAAATAGATGAAAAGAATTGGGCATTAAATAAAATAACAAAACAAAATAGGTAACACAATATTGGCATATAACATTACTCTTATTGTTCTAGATTGGTTTAACAATTAAGATAATTAAATGAAGCAAACAAAGAAAATAAGGAAACAATGTTTTGCCAAACCAGTAAAGGCCATGAAGTAGAATAGCAACACAAATCCTTGAAAGTCTACAAAAAGAGAAACATAAAAAAAAATAAAGAAATTAGCTGAATCTAGCTACAAAAATTAAGCCCAAAGCATGTGTAGAATAACTGATTTTAAAAAATGAAAGGAACTTCTCGAAAGAACAAGACCATAAATGGCCAAAAAAAAAAAAAATGTACCCAGAAGATAGGAATAGAAGGCAAACTTTTAGAACAAAAATTTCATCAAGAAAATTTTAAAATAATTAAAAAACAAATCCCAAAATTGACCGTAGATAAACAAAGATTGCTACTTTAAATCCCATAAAGATTGCCATACTTTAACCAATGTATCATCTATCAAAAGGTTCCAGTTTAATAACAAAGAAATAAATTACAATAATGTATAAAATTTTATTTTAGCAGCCATAAATCAATGCTTTAATTACTAGTAAACAATAGATACTGTAGTTTAATTTAAGAAATCTAAAATGGAATTGAGGAAGAAAAAAATATGAAGAACTCTCATATCCTTTCTTACTTGTAAACAAAAAGCTTGAAAATTTGAGAAGATTAACCATCGTCTTTCATCCTTATAAAAAAAAAAAAAAAGTATAAAAGGGTAAAAAATTGATGATCAGTAAAGTGAAAATGGAAAATTTGTTAGAGATAAAAAAAAAAAGAATGAGAACAAAGAAGGTAAAAATGAATCAAGAAACAAAGATGAAACGATAATTAAATAACCGAAGGTGAGGAATGTGAAGGAATAGAAGAAAGTCTATAGGTTTTTCTTTCTGTGAAATTGGAGTCGTATAATGAAAATACGAGGGCAAGACTTGGAGAGACAAAAGGACACAAAAAATATGGTTGAAAATTTGCTGAAAATCTGGCTAACAACTTGTTGAAAATCTGGCTGAAAATCTTGCAGAAGGTATAGGGATGCAGGCTTAAAATCTTGAAAAAAGATTAGGCTAAAGCGTGAAAAGAAGAGTGAGAATAGAGAAGAGGAGATAAAAATGTTTTTGATCTAAGGGTTGATGTTGTCTTTGGCTATAGAAAAGGCCAAATCTAATGGGTGATATTTTGATCGAGTATCTAACCTAATATATAGATATTATGGATAGAATTTAAATTTAATAAAAAATAAGTTGTTAACATGGCTTGTGATTAGTGCTTCCAGGCATAACATTTTTGTAATTTTACTAAATTATCACTGCAGTAGTTTGTCAATATTTGGGTATAAAAAGGATTTTTTTTTTTGTTTTTTTTTTTGGTATTTTCACACCAAACTAGCAAAAACTAATCATCTTTCACCGTGAAATAGCAAAATCAAAGGCCCTACATCCCAACCCCTTGATAAGTGAACAATATCCACATCAGCTCCAAATCAGCAAAAATTGTTCACTTATCACACCCAATAACTGCTACAATAAAACTACTCCTTTCTTATATACTTGTTAAATAAGATGTCGAAACATATAAAAAATTTTTGAGGCCCAAAGTAAAACGCATCCACAAATAACCTCATTGCATAAATGACATAGAGACACATAATAAATTCTCTTACAGAACTTTGTGAAGCAAAAGCTTCTATACTTACATACTACACTTGAGTAATAGTAGTCATTTCAATTCAAAACAAATACAAAAAATTCTCTATTGAACCAGCAAATAACAACATGCTTCTCATACACTAAAAAAAATATTCATCAACCGATTACAACCAACATGCTTAACCATTTTTTCCATGTTTCGTCTTGTAATATTGTTATTGGCAAGCTTGACAGATTAGAATGCCTATTTTCTTATTCCATCAATAAACAGATCATCTATATAATTACTTTTAGAAGACAATTCTTGAATGACAAAAAGAAGTAACACAATAGTAGGAAGAAAAATTTCTCACACTACTACACACTAAAGGGCAAAAGAAGAATTATATATCTATTTCATTACCTGACATGTAATGGTTGTACAAATACCATCTGCAAAGTAGAGAAGAGAAAAGTAAATGTTCTGAATATGAGTCAGTATAAAAAAGTCCATGTTTTTTTCTCTTTTACTGTTTCAAAAATATCCTAAACTTTTACTGTTATAGGAATGCCTCAAATGAAGTAGATTGGCATCTACTTTTTTAACTTTTTTCCTAAAACCTAATAGCAACATTTCAGAGCTGTGTACGCCAACTATCAAGATCTTCTCACCCTTGATAAATCATGTCTTAAAGAACTACAGAAGTACTTTTTACTGTCTGCATTAATACAACAAGTACTTTTATCGGCTGCATTAGTACAAAATATTTGCAGTGAGTTTAATAAAAGAGTTTGTCTATGTGATAATGTTAAAAAATGAGATCACAAAACCAAAACCTAACCAAATAGCACCTATTTCACTAAGGAACTAAATTTCAATGAATAACCTTAAGACACTCTAACTTAATTAATTTATGATGAAGCACAATCAAAAGGCCCAGTCAATTTAAATAAGGTATGCTGACAAACAAGATTATGGTTTTAAGTACGTATTATTATTGCCAAGATATCCATGAAATATCAATTTAACGGAAAAATAAAAAGTAATGAAGATGAATGCTAATTTTAATTTAACCACAAAGCAATATATAAAAAACTAAGTATTTGCAAGTTGAATTTGCCTCAAAGATACTACAACCAGATTATGCAGAAATCAAATAGTCGATAAAAGTCTATGCGTTGTTAATTGATAATCAAGAACATTGAAGCATTTAGCTCTATTTTAGCTTAAGTTGCAAGAGGATTCATTAGGATATTCTTGGATCTTTTAATATTCCATCATAGAACAGAAAATGTCTAAACTACCTTCCAACAAGAAAGGAAGGGAAATAGATAGTAGCATAGTTATTAAAGCCCCCGACCCGACCTGGTGATTCAACTGGTGAACCTGGTGAACTAGCCTTGAGACCGGGTTGGGTTGCTCCAATGACCAGATAAGGAAGGAACCCATTGGATTTTATGCAATCTGCCTATTCAATCGGTAAACTTGAGAACCCACTAAGTTTCTCCAAACCCGGCGGATTTGTTTCTTTAAGGAAAAAACCAAATTATAATTAACAAATTTTGAATAAAAGACCTCTTAAATAGAGAGAAAGGGCCTTACTACCTGACTATGTAGCTTTTGTGTATTATATAGCTTTTTTTTATTTATTTAGTCTCCAAACTCCGCTTTATTCATTAACTCCTTTTCACTCTTCATGTGAAAAGGCTATAAAAATATTTATTAGTAACATATAAATTGTCAAATTTATTCATCCATAAAATATATTTTTACAAATAAAATTAAAATTATAAGAAAGAATTAAGTTTCCTTTTAGAAAACTTTTGTTCGACATCAATTACCAATAAATTATCATATCTATTAATTTTTTTTGTAGAAGAACAACCTTGTTCTCAATGTTATTTTACATTTGAAAAGTGGCAAAAGATTAAAATAAATATTAATATATATTACTATAATAAACAACCATCTAAATTAAATTAATAAAATAAGATATTATACATTTGATTGTAATTCACGTATCTCTCTAAGACATAATAAAGTACCATTGTATCACTAAGTAACCATCTTAGAAATATTTAAAAAATTAATTTTTTTAGGTTTGTATAAATCATTATATATCTTATATTCAATAGTTTTCAATTATATTGTACGATAATTTAAAGTTAACTTTATTCTATTTATTGAATTTCTTTAGAGAAATGAAATATTTCAAATTCATTGTACTTAAAACTTTTTAATAAAATGTGTTTTTATCAATATTTTCACCATATATCTTGTATTTAATAATTCTCAAGTATTATATATATATTGTTTATATATTTGAGTGATCCACTGTTTAAACCAGTGACCTATTGATCTATCTCCCTTATAAGTCAGGTTCCTCCCCATGCCAGTTTAATAATTATGGATAATAGGGCAAATTTCACTGAGGAGAAAAGACAATAAAGGCAATAAAATACTTCAGTCATGTGCAGAGGATGGTTGTTAAACGACAAAGGACTAACAACGAGCAACAAAGTTGGAAAATGAAGTTCTTATTTAACTATTATGTTAAAAGAAATTTCATGCCCCCATGTTCTTTGCAAACAAACGAAAACAATAAAAAATTCACTTTTTTTTTTCCAATTCTAAGCAGAGAGTCATCATTACAACACGATTAAGGAAAAAAAATATCAACTTACTCATAGGTAAAGGTAAGAAAACAATTAAGAATGGCATAAATCTAGAATTGGAGACAACAAAAACTGGAAAAAGAAACGAAAAACTTTACCTTGATGATTGCCAACAAGAGGATTTTCAAATAGAGAAAGAGTCATTTGTATATAAATCAAGGTACTATCAAAGTTCATTAGGCCAGAAGAAGGATCCTAAACTACGAGTCGTGAGGCAAAATTAACAACATAGTTATACTACTAAAAAGGGATAAATTCGAAACTTGTGAAGAAGAAGAAGAAAAAAAGGTAATTTGAGGTGACCACCTTCTTTTACTCCAGGTTGTTGTAGCCAAAAACAACAAATCTTTCTTTGAGCGCCATCAGTAGTAAGACCCTCTTTGGTACATCTCGAACTTAGATTCTCAAAAACTTCAAATTCTCTACAGTTAAAAGATATCTCATCAAAATCAGGAATAATTTGCTTTTTCAAGTCCACAGAACTGAAGTTTCTTTTCGTAAATTAGAATTCAGATAAAAACCCATTAATCAAAATTACTATGTTAAATGGGAAGGGAAAAGGTAAAACAAAGCTGAGAAGTAAAAAGATTGGATTTAAAGACCAAAATGAGGTCTAATCCAAAACCAAAACTTTTTTGACATCCAGTTTTTAATGATAAAAGTAAAAAGATCAAGTTTCCCAAGGAGAGGAGTAAGGTCTTTTCTGATAGGGAAGTGATCTTGAGGGAAGAGAATCGATAATAGTAATAACAAGGGAAAAAGTATAGTAGATTATGTGCAGTTGTTTTTTGTGAAAGCAGAATAAGTGGATTGTGGAAGTGGATCCTCTTTTCACCTTTCAATATTAGACATAAAGCCCAAAGCTAAATGTGGGCTGATAAGATGGACAAAAAAGAAAAAAAATGAATTCTATTTAACTAGAATTTCAGATATTGTTAGAGTCTTGTAGTCTATGAATTTTAGTGCTCAAAAAATAACATTGAGGGTTAAAGTGTTAGTAACGTTAAAGTTTAAGTTTCTAAAGTGTAATTAACCCAAAGATAAGTTCTAATGAGAAAGTCTTGATTTTCTAATTGATAAAAGGAAAAATCGCCAATTTAGTCCAATAACTCTTTTACTTTGACCAAATTAGTCCCTCATCTTTTATTTTAACCTTTTTATTTCTTCAACTTAAATTTTTTAGCCAATTTCATCCTTTTATAGTGGCTTCACGACAAAAAAAATTTATTTTCCACATCAAAACCTTCCCTTCCCCTCTATCTATCTTCACCATTGCCACCATCCCTTTCCCTTGCAATAATATGCATTCATACGTTCATACATTCATCATTCTCTAAAATCAATAAGAATCCACTTACAAAAAATGCTTATTTTTTTATTTTCACTTTGATTATTCATGGTTTTTTTGGGAAAAGAGAAAGGGTCAGGACTAACGGGAAAGGGAAGGAGGATTGGGTTGATAGGACAAGAAGATAGAAGGGGTTGATAGGAAAGGGAGAGAGAGGGAAAGGGGCTGATGGGAGAGAGGTAGGGAAGGAAAAAATGGGCTAACATGAGAAGGAAATGTGAGGGGTTAACAAGAAGAAAGGTGGAGGGCATTGATGTTGGAGAGGAGAGAGAATGAGACATGGAAGGCTGATGGGTAAGGGTGATGGTTTCGAAGAAGGATTAACTAATTGCCCCTGTTATAGCAGGATTTTGGAAAAATAAAAAAATTTATGGTGGAGCCACCATAAAAGGATGACTTCAAATTGTCTAAAATATTTAATTTGATGGACAAATACGGCTAAAATAAAAATAAAGGACTAATTTGGCCAAAATGAAAATGTTAGACAACTAAACTAGTGATTTTACCTTGATAAAAATAAGTTTTGACAAACTAAAGTTGGCTTAACATGCCTTGACAATTATAAAATGAATAGTAAGACAGAATCGAGACTGAAATTCAATTCCAAAAAAGTTCAGTTAACCTCAAGTTGAATCATGATTTGAAAAGTCAAATCTACACAATACTGAGTCAGACCAAACTTGTAGTGCTCGATTGACTTAGCTTGTTTAGACCCAACATACATGGCTGGTGATAATGCTAGAGCTCAAATCTTAATGATAGAGAAATTTTTACAACAATGACAAACCTACCCTTCATGACAAGTCTAGCTAATTTCTTCAAGACTATATGTGCTCCCCACTTCCCACTACGAAACCTCATCCCCAATTTTTTCTTTTATCCTTCTGTTCTTTCTCCCCCAGTAATATCTTGCCATTACAATTCTCCACCACCTATCCAAAATCCCACACAAGTCACTGCACAACTCAAGCTTTTCCTTCTTCACCCAAAATTAAAAGATATCTGTTCATATACTATAAGGAACACAAGTACCATTTCTCTTCAATCCCACCATGGTCTTGGCAATTCATTCTTTTCTCTTTACCCAAACTCTTTCCTCCTCAAGTGACTCAGTCACTACACATCTTCCTTTTCCTCTTTCACTCACATTTTTTCTCTCTCCTTCCAACTATTTCCAAAAAACTTCTCTTATTTATTTTTAAAAATCACCAAAAAAATTAGAAAAAAGATAAAGTAAAGATTCAATCTAAAGCTGTAGCTGATGTAGGGTTAACAACACTACTTGACATTTAATGGAGGATTTTGGCTTCTTAGTAAGGGGAGAGTTGTTTAGGAAGTTTTGAATTCTCTTTCTTTGATCAAAATATCTAGATCTGTTTTTTTCTTTTTAAGATTTGATGGATTTGGGTTTTAATTTAGTTGTTGATTCATCGATCTGGTACTCAATAGTTACAAGTTTGAAGGGTTGTTAAGAATTTTCAGGCAGTGGTTTATGGCTAGAAAAATGGGTTAGTTGGGATTTTTTTGGCAATTACGGGGAGTTCAAAGAATAGAAGGAGCAGTGAATCCATGTAAGGGAAGATGGGAGGTTGCTGGGTCCATGTATCAACGTGGTAAATATACATTATTAACTTAGGTAAATAAGATAGTCATTTCGTCAAGATTTGTTTTGTCATTAAGATTTTAACTCTGGCAATATCATTTGTCAACATACACATTTCTAGCTTCTAAACTAAAAAAACTTACTGAATAAAATCTTTTCTCAATTAGCATCTTAAATCATGTTATGCTTGACTGATGCTCCGAAACTGAGAAAAGTTCAAATTCTACCAAAACAACAGCCAGAACTCTTATGTAGCAAGGGGTTTGGTTGACATGCATTGCAATTGTAAACATGTGGAAAGTGGGAGTAGAGTATTTGATGGTACCGTCGAGAGGATGGACTTGGGCTTTGGAATGCCATGCTTGATGGATACGCACGGAATGGATTTTATAAGAGGCATTGATGCTTTTTATGGACATGATAGAGATCCTGGGGCTCTTTCCAAATCCAACCACGATTGCGAGTGTCTTGTAGTCCTGTGTACATTGTGAAGCATTTTCTAATAAATAGGTCATTCATGGGTATATAATGAAATTAGGTTTTGTTGGAGTTAGGTATGTGCAAAATGCATTGATGGACTTGTATTCTAGGATTCCATTTCAGAGTTTTTATTTTCCATCATGGAGAGTAGAGATATTGTTTCTTGGAACACTATGATCACGGGTATTGTATTTTATGGATACCATGAAAAAGCACTTTGTCTGATGCGTCAAATGCAAGAAGCAAAAACAAGTATTAGAAGGAAGGATAACTACAAGGATGATCTCGGAGTTCCTATTACACCAAATTCAATAACACTTATGACTGTCCTCTTTGGTTGTGTTGCTTTAGGGACATTAGTCCGTGCACTTGCATGCAAACGGTAAAGAGATTCGTGCATATTCTATAAAAAAATGCATTAGCTTCAGATGTCACTATAGGCAGTGCATTGGTCGACATGGATGCCATGTGGTTGCCTATATTTGGCAAGAAGGGTTTTTGATGGCATGCCAACTAGAAATTTGATCTCGATGCAACGTTGTCATCATGGCTTATGGTATGAACGGGAAAGGAAAGGAATCCTTGGAACTTTTTAATGCTATGGTAATAGATGGATCTAGAAATGGAGAAGTAAAACACAATGAGGTAACATTTATCAAAGTTTTTGTAGCATGCAATCATTCTGGGATAGTAGATGAATGTCGACAGTTGTTTCAAAAAATAAAAGAAGATTATGAAATTGAGCCTACAGCAGATCACTATGCTTGTGTTATTGACTTGCTTGGTTAAGCTGGTCAGCTTAACAAAGCACATCAACTCATCCATTCCATGCCTCCATACTGTAACAAGATGAGGGCTTGGTGTAGTTTGCTTGGCACTTGCCGAGACAGTCTACCAAAATGTAGAACTTGCATAAATTTCAGCCAATGATCTCATTTAGTTAGAACTAGTTGTTGCTACTCACTATGTCTTACTTTCCAACATGTACTCATCTGCTGGACTATGTGAAAAAGCTAATAAGGTCCACAAAAACATTAAGCAAAAGGGAGTGAGAAAAGAACCTAGGTACTGTTGGATTGAGTATGGTGATTAGGTTTATAAGTTCTTGGTTGGAGACTTATCACTCCCCTAATGTGAGAAGGTTTATAGCTTTATTAATGATTTGTTATATAAAATGAAAAAAAGAAAGAAATAAGCCTAATACTTCCAGTGTACTTCACAGTGCTGATGAAGAAGAAAAAGAGAATCTGCTATGTGGACATAGTGAAGACTAGAGATAGCTTTCAGCCTCCTAAACACCCCTCTTGGGACTAACATTCGTGTAGCCAAGAAATCTTATAGTTTGTAACGACTGCCATGCTGCTTGCAAGTTCATTTCGAAGATTGTGGAAAGGGAGGAGATCATGGTGAGAGATGTTCAAAGGTTCCATCACTCCAAGAATGGTGCTTGTTCATGTAAAGATTACTGGTGATTACTTTGTATATTATCGAAAAGAGGTTTATTTGAGCCAACTAAACATGGAAACTCTAAATGTACAATTATGCCTTTCGTTGTCCATTGTTTGAATGTCAAATGGCAATTTGTAGATCAACAAAGTAGTGACAAGATATGAAGAAATGTTGTATAACCAAAAGCATTCGAGTTATTTAGAATATTGGGGCTTTAGAACAATCCCCATGGCTAATGGGTAGTAAGATTTTATTCTTGAAGCCTTGGACCCTTGATATGGATTTGACAAAGGGGGATATATTTTTATGCCAATCAAAAGATTCCCTAACCTGAAATTGTATTACTATACTAAATCTGGTTGTAGTAAACTTTCCAGTATAATTGGCAAACCCTGTACATTGATAAACAAATAGCTTGCCAAGCTAGAGTTTGAAATGCTATAGTCTGTCTTGATTTGACATAAGTTCAAACAAGTCTACAAAATATCCTACATACATGAATTTAGGATTTAGGATTTTTGATTACTTAGAAGTGGAATATGAGTGGGTTCCTCCATGTTGTCAAAAGAGCCAAAAGTTTGGCTATATATTACAGAAATGCCCTTTGCAGCCAAGGGTTCTGTCAAAATGGATACCAAAACATGTTGGTAGTCCACAAAGATAGGAGTAGAATCTTGGTGAACAGTTGGTGGTTCCAAGAAAGAAAATAAGCCAACAAGTAGAGGAACAACCAGCTTAAGTAATGGATCATAAGGCAAAGGAGGATAGGGGTAATCTGGAAAGATTGGAAGAAGTAATTCTTGCTAGTATGCAGAAACTCCAAGAGCAAGTCTTATGGAACACACTACTGATCAAAAGTAAGGAGGATATTGAATATGTTATGGCAAAAGTTTGTCCCCCTCTCCTTAGAAGCTCAGGTCCTAATAAAAGCAAGAAGCAAGCTATCTTTGTTGGAAATACTTCAATTTATAACCCTCTTTGAGATACAAAAGCAGCAAAAGATATAATCTGAAAGGTAGAGTAATATACAAAGTTAGGGAAAGGAGCCAGGAAGAAAACTAGTAACAAAAATCTTTTCATTTTTTCATGAAGACTATGCTAGAACACTAGGGGTCTAAATGACCCTATTAAACAACTAGAACTAAAGACAAATATTAGAAATGTGCATGCTGATTTTTTCTGTTTAGTTGAGAATAATTTGAGATATGAAAATATAGATAGGATCTTTAATAATTGTTTTCCTGATTAGGGCCATCCATAATGGAATCCCCAATCATGTTAGTAGAGTTTGGATATGCTAAAACCCACATAGAGTGTAATGTATAGACTAAAACTCAATCATGTTTGTATAGGCTAAAACCCTTATGATTGGGTTTGGATATGCTAAAACCCAATCATGTTGATCTCTTCACATCAACAATCCATTACTTGTAATGTATAGGCTATAGGGATCAATGATTTTGTGGGAAAATAGTGTATAATTGGTTAGTTAATTTAGGATATTCATTTCATAATAGATTGTGTCTTTAGAATTAGGCATATATAGCTAAGTTTCCTGTTTTGTTAGGTGACCACAAATCATGGGATCTGGTTTAGTAATTTAAGCTAGGATGGTTGTATATATTCGACTATAAATCTTGTGATCAATATAATTCCTCTTTTCAATTTTTGATATGTTATTAGAGCTTTAGCATCTACTCTGGAAATTTTTTGTTATTTGGCTTTCATTGCCAATCAAACATCTCCATCTTTCTCCAAACAAACAAGACTTGTTTTATGAAGCCTTAAGGAAATTCGTTGGCCTTCAATGCCACTTTTGCTCAGTCATTGCTTTCAATGTCATGGACTAGTTGATTGTTTGATGTCAAAACTTGAGGAGACTACTATTACTGTAGCCCAATCTAGAGAAGCAATCTGACCCCAACACGTAGGGGATTTGTAGAATATTCTTGCCTCCTACAGGTTAGATAACTAGATCAAAAGAGCTATCTTATCTAGTCTCAACTCATTTGTTTAGTGTTGAAAGGAAAGGAAAAAAAATTAGCCACCTCATGGATACAAGTCCAGAACCAGGAGATCCTAAGTTCGAATCATGGGATGAAGACGACTCTATGATCATAGCCTGGTTGTAGAATTCTATGATTTGAGAAATAAGTGACACGTGCCTATTTTTGGCTATTGTAAAGGATATATGGGATGCGATTAAGCAAACCTATTCCAAAGCCAACGACGCGACTCAAGTGTACGAGGTCAAGGTAAAAACCATGGCTGCAAAACAAGGGAATAAAAACAGTCACTGAATATGTGAATCAACTAAAATCCTTGTGGTAGGAATTGGATCACTATTAGGTGATAAAATCAAAATGCTCCGATGATGTTGCAATTCTAAAGGACCTTACTAAATAAGATAGGGTTTATGACTTTCTAGTTGGACTTAATCCATAATTTGATCAAATAAGGATTCAGATTTTTAGGAAGCTGGAGGGTTCCAAAGTTTAATGAAGCAGTGGCTCTAGTCCACAGTGAAGAAAGTAGAAGAAGGCTGATGCTTGAATCAAAAACCACTGATAGTTCAGCTAAGGTGGCTAGTGGTAACAATAAATCAACCAAAACATAGATAGAGGAACAACACTTGAAGGAGAAAAAGGTAAAAAATTGAAAACCCAAAATGGAGACGGATTATGATGCAATTACTGCAAGAAGTCTCATCATACCCTTGAAAAATGTTGGAAACTTCATGGAAAGCATCCAAGTCAAGATTGGGGCCAAAAAGGCAGACAACCATGGAACAATAGACAAGTTCATATTGCAGCCGGATCACAAGGCAAATCAATATCACAAGAGCTGAATAGTCTCAAACAAGAAGAGATTGATAGGCTAAGATCACTCATCAGCAGTCTTGAAAAATCTGAAGGATTGTTCTTTAGCATATTCAAGTGAGCTTCCATCTTCTATTGGATTAAATATCTTATATAAAACCTTTACCTTAACTCCAAGGTCATGGATGTAGGAGTAACCAATCACATGATCCATTCATACAATATTTTTTAAACCTATTTCATGTCCAAGTAGTAGGAAAATAGCCACAGTAGATGGATCCTTGATTACTGTAGCAGGTTTGGGAGATGTCAAAATAAGACCTTCGATGACTTTGAAAAATGTCCTTCATGTTCCTAAATTGTCCACAAATCTAGTCTGTATACATAAACTCACTCAAGATTTATGTCAATTTTTGACAATAGTAATTGTATATTCCAGAAAAAGGATTTAGGAAGGATGACTGGACGTGCTAGAGAAATAAATGACCTCTACCATCTTGAAGCACCAAGTCAATTGCACACGACTAAGGACAAATTACCCTCTTCCTTCATATCAATGTTTATCTTGTCCTGTGAAGAAAAAATTTTACTTCATCATTGCCAACTTGGACATCGATTGTTTAAGGTTATTAAAGTTATATTTCCTTCTTTGGTTAAAAATTTGAATATTGAATTAACTTTTAGTGCGAGGTGTGTGAACTTGCCAAACACATGTATATACACTTTCCAATTAGTTATAAAAGGAGCTCTATTCCTTTTTATTTGATTCACAGTGATATTTGGGGTCCATCTACTATTTCTAAGGTTTTCAAAGCAAGATGGTTTGTTTTTTTCATTAATAATTGCTCTCTAGTCACTTGGATTTTTCTGCTTAAACATAAGTCTGATATTATTCTATGATCAAAACCAATTTAGGGTCAATATAAAAAAAGTTTAGGTCAATAGTGCTAGGGATTATTGCAATCAAATTCTTACTCCTTTTTTCCAAAAAGAAGGAATAGTACATGAGTCATCTTGTGTCAATACCTCACAACAAAATAGGGTAGAAAAGAGAAAAATAGCCATCTCCTTGAAAAAATTGGAGCTTTGTTGTTTCAAAAAAATGTCTAAGATTTCTTGAGGCGAAATAGTTTTGACAATCACTCATTTGATGAATTGTTTGCCTTCAAAAGTCTTGGGTATTATTTAAGAGTCCTATGGACATACTTTCAACATTTTACCCAAATCTAAACACTACAAACAACCTTGTTCCAAAAATTTTTGGGCGTGTGTCACTTGTCCATGTTCATAGTACAACAGGGGAAAATTAGATCCGAGGGCTCTAAAATGTATCTTTGTAGGCTATTCTTTGACCGAAAAAAGGTACAAATATTACCACCCTCCATCAAAGAAATTCTATGTCTCTGTGGATGTTACTTTTAATGGACAAGAGTCTTATTTCACTGATCCTTATCTTCAGGGGGAGAATTCAACTAGGAAAGATAAGTAAGATTTTTTTGCTTGATTTGTCATCAATTCCTATATCTAAAACCTCAGACCCTATGCCTGAACCTCTTTGTTCACCTTGTTTCGACCATGTGCCTGAAAGTTCTTTTGAACTTGTGCCTGAACCTACACCTATAATTGAACTAGTACTTGAAACACGAAATAAACCCGAACAAAAGACCAATTCTTCTCCTAGAAACATGATATGGTTTGGAACGGTATTTACAAGAAGAAAGATGGTTGTTCCTGAACCAATACAGGTCCAAGAGTCCAACTCAAATCTTTTGAATGAGATAACAATTTCTAAGCATCCCTTACAAGATGAAACTGAATCTCATATAGATAATGATGACTAGGACCTTCCAATTGCCATTAGGAAATGAACTAGAAAGTGCACAAAGCAACCATTTTTCCTCTTGCACATTTTTGTTATTTAAGAAATTTTCACCATCTCATAGAGCTTTTCTTGTCAGCCTAAACACCATTACTATTCCCACCACCTCGTCTGAACCTTTGTCCAATGAAAAATATAAACAAGCTATGAATATGGAGATAGAGGCGTTAGAAAAGACCAAGACTTGGGAGTTGGTAAAGTTACTAATGGGAAAGAAACTGATGGGCTGTAAGTGAGTGTATACAGTGAAGTATAGGGCAGATGTGTCAATTGAGAGGTATAAGGCACGGTTGGTAGCCAAGGGATACACTCAAACCTCTTTATAGAATTGATTATTTAAAGACCTTTGCTCCTGTTGCAAAGGTGAACATAGTTGGAGTATTGTTATCACTAGTAGCTAATTATGGTTGGGAGTTGCAACAATTTGATGTCAAGAATGCTTTCTTATACAGGAAACTAGAGGAATAGATTTATATGTAGGTTCCAACCGGATATGGGAAGAATTTGGTTGCTTATACTAGGTATTGTATGGCCTTAAACAATCACTATGCGTATGGTTTGGGAGATTTGCAAAAGTTATGCTGACTTTGAGATACAAAAAAAGTCAAGGGGATCACACATTGTTCATTAAACACTCTCCATTAGGGAGAATTACTACCCTTTTAGTGTATGTTGATGACATAATAGTGACAGGAGATGATGTTAAGGAAAAACAAGTCTTGACTCAATATTTGGCTAAAGAGTTTGAGATTAAAGCATTAGGGAGACTAAAGTATTTTCTCAGGATTGAGGTTGCTCGCTCTAGGTGGAAATTTTTATCTCTCAGTATTGACAAAACTATGTCATAGACTTTCTCAAGAAAACGGGTAAGATAGCATGCAAACCAATAAGTACTCCCATGGATCCTAATCTTAAACTTGGAAAAGCTGAGGAGGATGCCGCTGTAGATATGGAAACCTATCAACACTTGGTAGGAAGACTTATTTATCTATCTCACACACAACCAGATACAGCATATGTGGTAAGTGTGATTAGTCAGTTTATGCATAGCCCGAAGGAAGTTCATTTACAAGCAATTCATAGAGTACTACAGTAGCTCAAGAAAACACCAGGAAAATGTATCTTGTTCAGAAGAAATAGAGGATTGATACTTGAGGCATACAGTGATGCTGATTATGCTAGGTCAATTGTTTATAAAAGATCAACCTCAGGATATTGCACCTTTCTTGGTGGGACATGGAGAAGTAGAAAAGTAGAAAACAAGGTGTGATAGCTCGATCGAGTGCAGAGGCTGAATTTCAAGCAATGGCCCTAGGCGTGTGTGAACTACTTTGGTATGAAGATTATCCATGAAGATTTAAAGATTAAGTGGGATGGCCCTATGAGACTTTATTGTGACAACAAATCTACAATCAGCATAACTCATGACCCATTACAGCATGACTGGACAAAGTATATTGAGGTTGACAAACATTTTATCAAAGAAAAGTTAGAGAGTAGATTGATTTGTACGCCTTACAGGTCTACATATAGTCAGCTTGTTGATGTCCTTATCAAAGGGTTGATTAGCTCTATTTTCCAAACTATTGTTTCCAAGTTGGGAATGGAGAATACCTATTCATCAGCTTGAGGAAGAATGTGGGAAAACAGTGTATAATTAATTAACTAATTTAGGGTATTCTTTTTATAATAGATTGTATCCTTAGAATTACGCATATATAGCTAATATTCCTATTTTGTTAAGTGATCCACAAATCAAGGGATCTGGTTTAATAATTTATGCTAAGATGGTTGTATATATTCTACTATAAATATTCAAATCATTATAGTTCCTCTTTTAGCAATTTCTGACAGATTTTGTAATGACTATTATATATGGGAAGAATAAACTAAGGATAGAAGACGTTTAGGGTCTTACTTGACAGCAAATAAATATCAGGAGCCTTGGTTAGTTTTGAGAGATTTCAATGCTATAAGAAATGTATCTAAAAGAATTGGAAGCACTGAGCATGATGTCACAGCTATAAATGAGTTTAATCAAACTCTAGATAACATGGATGTAGTTGAATATACGAGTAGAGGTTTCTTTTATACTTGGTGTAACAAAAGAGAGGGGCGACAGAATATATATCAAAATTGACAGAATCTTTACAAATGAGGAATGGTTTAGCAAATTCCTTATAACTGAGGTTGAATTCGTGGCTCCTAAGATTTCTAATCACACTCAAATTAGTGTGGAAGTAAATGAGAAGATGTGTATGGGCAAAAGCCTTTTAAGTTCCAGAAATTTTGGACACAAAATGCAAAATTGAAAGAGATCCTAATAAGGATTGCACTTGTGGATAAATCCAAGGTAACTCAATACATAGCCTTTACCAAAAGATTAAACATTTGTAGTACGAATTCAAAATTCTAAACAAGGTAGTTTTTAGTGAAAAATCTAAAAGAGTGGCCAAGAAGGGAAAACAACTTATACAACTGTAGGGCCTTCTTAAACATAGACTTTTTTTATGTTGAATTGATTGAGGATGAGAATTCTGTTTTAAAGAAGTTCGTGATTCTTCTACAATCTGAAGAGGATTTCTTCAAGGCTAAGTCCAGGATAGCATGGCTAAAATTTGGGGATAGAAATATCTCCTTTTTCATAGGAAGGTAGCTACACTTATTGCAAGAAATAGAAATTCTTTCCTTACAAAAAGAAAAAGTTAAGTTGCTTGTTGATTATGAAGAAGTTAAGCTGGATGCTGTTGATTTCTATAAGAATCTCTTCTCAGAAGTTGGCAGTATGCCTCCTGATTTGGTAAGCAAACCCTCATTCTAACTAGCTTGGTAACTAATGATGAAATAAAGACGGTATTTGAGCTCTATGAAAAATGGCAAGTCTGTTGGCCCCAGTGGACATATTGCAAAATTTTTCAAACAAAATTGAAATATTGTGGGGTTGATGTACTTGAGGCCTTGAGTTTCTTTTTTAGAAATGGGTACATGTACTATCCCCTAAATAGTATAGTACTTACCCTTCTGCCTAAGGTTCAAAATGCAATGGAAATGAAAATTTTCAGGCCTATTGCATGTTGTAATCTGTTGTGCTCACTAACAGATTGAAGAATGGCATACCCCACACAATCAACCCTACTCAGAATGCTTTTATCAAAGGGAGAAATATTATAGATAATGTTTTGATGATGCACGAGCTGGTGAAAGGATACCATAGATGAGGAGGGAAGCTCAGAGCTGTCATAAAAATTGACTTATGAAGGCCTACGACACTCTGAGACAGGATTTTTTGTTTACATCACTAAAACTACTTGGCATTGATAATCAATTCATAAGGTAGGTTAAAAATGGTGTGACTACTGCTCAATTCTCCCTAATGATAGATCTTAATGGATCTTTGACTGGTTACTTCTACACTGAGAAAGGATTAAGGTAAGGGGATCCCCTCTCCCTTACCTCTTTCTTATAACTATGGAAGTTTTCTCTAGACTTCTTAAATGGAATATTACACAAGAGGGCTTTGATTATTATCCAAAGTGTGAAGAAATGCAACTATCCCATATTACTTTTGCTGATGATCTCTTTCTCATTACAACCACAACAGAGAGGTCTTTTCAGGTGTTCAGAAAAACATTATCAAATTTTGAGGACTTGTCTGGCTTGAAACCTAGTTTGCAAAAATGTTAAGTTTTTATGTCTGGTGTTGATGAGCTTATAAAGAAGAGACTTTGTGACATCATTAAATGCCTATGGCTAGTCTAGCTATTAAATAACTTCCCCTGATCACAACAAAACTAAGCTTCAAAGAATTGCAACCTATATTCACAAAAATCCAACAAAATATTCAAAGTTGGGCTACAAAAAAAAAACTAAGTTATGGAGAGAGACTGCAGTTGGAATCAACTCAGTACTTAATGGGATACACCTTTACTGGTCTAGTGCTTTTATCTTACTATAGTCTGTTATCAAAAATATCACTACCTTATTGAGTTCTTTCTTATGGGCTGGGAAGGAAAAAAAGAACTATTGTACCAAAGTCAAGTGGCCAGATCTTTGTTTACCTATCAAAGAAAGAAGATTGGGACTGTGTGATTTGGAACTATGGAACAAATGTCCTATTATGAAACTCATTTAGAATATCTGTAGCATAAAAAAATCCAATGTGGGTGAAATGGATCCATATTGTGAAACTCAGAAAAGCTCATTCTCTTTCGAACATAAAAATCCCAAATGATTCCTCTTGGGTGTGGAGGAGAGTGGTTAAACTCAAGAGTAATGCACAACCATATATCAAGCACATTATTGGAAATGGCTAGAACAGTAATTTTTGGTATGATTGGCATCCACTTGGACCTTTTTATAAGGTATTCCCTGAAAAAGTCCTGAGGAACTTTGGCTATACTAAGTTATACTAAAGTAGAGGAATGCATTCAGGAGAAGGGTTGGAAATGGCCTAAAGCAAGGAGACTCAATGCTGAAATTGGGAAGTGATAGACTAGAATCCACATACTTTTGTTCCTCTCTTTGAATTAGAGGACCAAGTTATCTGGACAGCCAGCAGCTTGGCTACTATACCACTAAGTCAGCTATGAAAAAGATGAGAAGACCAGGAGCACAATTGGACTGAGAGAAACCCGTATGGGGAACAGGCTCTATACCTCATTTTTCTTTCATCCTTTGGCTATTATGTTGAAGGAAGCTCACAACTAAAAACAAACTAATAAAATGGGGTATTTCATTAGAAAATGAAGCATGTGAACTAGTGGTGTGCAAGTATTGGGAATTAAATTTATAACCAGTTTAATTCAATTCGATTAATAAATGTGGTTAATTTTAAATTTGATCATAAATTGGTTGATCAAAATTACAAATACGGTTAATGAAGTCGAAAATGGTTGAGAGATTTTTTGAAAGTTCGGTTAACTGATTACCGAATTTAATACTTAAAAATAATATTTTATTAAAATATTTTAATATATAAATAGTACATTACTAAAAGTATAAATTTAGTTATTCGACTAAAAATATATTTATTGATAATTATTGTAACTAGCATTATTTTTAAATTAATTTGTACAATTGTTATATTCTTATGCATTAATTCATACATAATTATACTATTAAATTAGCATCCATAAATCACATTAAATAGTCTTGTGATACATATTTTATTAATATTTGTAGGTTACATGATATTATAACATTGTACATAATTATATTGCTTATTATTGAATTAAGTTACCTGATATAGTTTTTTTACTTTTTTTTTGAAATATTTATTAATAAAAATTCACACACCATATCAAATTATGTGGTAAAAATAAAATAAAATAAAGAAAATTTTGCTTGAAAAATAGCTTTTTAGTCCATTGTTAAGTATCCAACTAACTTGAGTTGAATTTGGTTAACGAATTTAAAACTAGAGTACCAAATTCAAATTTGATTAATCAAATTTTTTACAGAATTGAATTTGAAATTGAAATTAGTTAAAAGTTTTAGAAATCACTAATTTTATTAATCAATTAACGGATGTATGCCCTTAATGTGAACTGTGTCAAAGTCATGTTGAAAGCATGGAATACATTTTTTTGATTGCATTGTGTCTGCGATGGTTAGGAGGAAAGTGCAGAAACTTTGTTTAGAAGATAGAAGAATTGGATGAGGTCAGGAGGAGGTGGATTAAATAATACCATGAGCACGCAGGCTCAACTTATTTTAATATTTATTAACTCTACTAAAATTCTACCACTAAACAATCTTAACAGTCTTCCTTGTCTGAGTATGTCTAACTTTCGTCCTCTAAGATAACATATTCTTACTCATCGTCTGTACAAAAATATAGGGAATGTGGTGAGCAACAAGTCACTTAGTAGACAGCACATACTCCTTGCTGGATCATTCAGTTACATATACATATACTTTTACATTCTGAGAACTGTCACACAATCACATTCTCATGCTTTCAAGAAAATTATATTTTCAAAACTATACACTTTACATTAATAAAATCATTATGTAATACTGTTGAAATACTCAAAAATATACTATAATCATAGCAAGCCATTTTCATTAATCATAAATGCATCAAGTATTCATTTTCATAATCATAAAATCATGTTAGATCATGCATTCACTTATCAAAAAAGGCTCAAAACTAGCCATACATTCATCGGCTACTGAGTACTCAGCCTATTGATTGACCTCACTAGAAAAGATTATCAAGAAATTTCCATAAAACCACCTGATAGTTTTTCTAATCATTGTCATTATCATTATCATTATCATTATTATAATCATGATCATATTCATAATCATAATCATAATTAATTGGAGAGTTTAGGACTATAATCTCTACCAACTATCTCATATTTGTTTAGAACCCTTTTTCTTTAATGTTTTACCCATACATCACACATATATCATACATATTCAAAATCGACCAAAAATTAATGTATTTATCACATTTTCTACAACTTTAAAACTAAGCAAGTCAAATAGCCATACATGATCTGGATTTTCATAGCAAAAATAATTCTTTCATAAAATATATTTTTTGTAAAACGCTTTGAAATTCATGTGAGTTTATAAATCAATTTTAAGAAATATCGAAATTCGTAAAACAATTTAGAAATTCAGGAGGTAAGCACCACCTACCTCAAATAAGCTCGATAATCATACTTAATCTTGACATTAATATTTTCTTACAAGAAATCACGATATTCTATCATTAATGAACACTTAATAAACTCTTAACCCTAGACTTACTATAACTCTATTTCAAATTCTTAGGGACCATAACTAGTTTAATATTTTAAATATTTCAAAATTCATTGGTGATGCAAAAATGTGAAAAGTACTTTTAGTTTGCTCAAATATAATAGTATAATCTTTAAGGTTACTAAAATAATTTAATTGAGTCTTTACTAGATTTAGTCGATTCAATTTTCATCACAAAATAACTTTTAGTTTTCTATTATTTTAGAAAAATTTTGGACTTTCATATAACTATATAAAACAATGAGTGGTTCTATATAATTTTTGAAAAATATTTGAGGGCTTTCTTATAATTTGTAAAATATTTTAGGGGCCTTTGTATGATTCTCAAAAATTTCGGGCCAACGTACGATTTTCTAAAAACTTCAGGGATTCAAAAAGTAATTTTAGAGAGTTTTGGACTAAGTTTGACCACTCAAAACCATTCTGGATAAATATCTAATTTTTTAAAAGTTTATAAGGACTTAATCTGTCCCCCTTTAAAACTTATTAGGCCTTAGTAAAATACTACAAATCTAAAGAACTAAACTGCAAAGATGACAAATCATCACCATCTTCCTGGGACAAGTTACTACTGCTGCTACTTGTTCTTTTTTTCATTATTTTTTTTCAAAAACACAAAACAATCTTCTTTTCTTGTTTCTTTGTAGAAAAATATATCCAAAATTCAAAATTCATTGCGTATTTTTGAAAATAATTATTAACCTACTATATATTCTTAAATTTCATATTATTTAAATACGAAAATACTTCAAAATAAATGACAATTAAATTCATAAAATTAGTTTATACATGGTCCCTAATAATCTACACAATAAATCTATAAAAGATTTCTAATAAATCTATAATATTCAAGCCTAAAATAATCTAAATAATTAATTACGAAAATTAAAATTAAAAAAAAAAGAAAACTTATTAGTTTGTTGAAAAAATTACGAATTTTCTCAAAAATATATCGTAGTTTTTCTGCCATAAGAGCTAATATATATAGGCGATTTATTTCTAAAATTTATCCTATAATATATGTTAGTCTCCAAATTTACAAGGATAATTACTCTAATATTATTTTCTCTATTTTTTAATATATCCCAAATATTTACTTATTTCCCTATTTATTATTTTCCCTAAAATTTTTGCGGGTATCACATTAACTCATGACTAACCTGTTTGATAACATTGGAGTCTGAATTTTGAAATCTTGAAATTTAATTTTTAAATTTTGAAAGTATTAATGACTAAATTAATAAAATTATGTCTATTTCATAATCAACTAAATTCAACTTCTAAATTAAATATCTTACTTCATACATATGTTAATTTCTTACAAGTAATTGTCATATGTGTGAAAGAGTGTATATTTGATTGTCAGGAGGAGTGTGTGTGAGCGTGTGAAAGTATGTGAAAGAAAAATTGTGGAGTGCGAGACAGTTTGTTTATTATAGTGTGTGAATATGTGTAAGTGTGTGAGAAAGTGTTTGAGAAATGGGGTGTGTATGTATGTGTGTGTGAGAGAGTCAATATATATATGTGAGAGAGTGTGTATGTGTTTTGAGATAGTGCGTGTTTATGTGTGTGAGAGAGTATGTATTTGTGTGAGAATGTGTGCGTGGGCAAGTGAGAGAAAGTGTGTGAGTGAATGCGAAACATTATGTGTGTACAAGCCATCGTGTTTTTACATTGATCTAAAATTTAGCATGACACATCATTAAGTGAAAAATATTTTACTTAAAATTCTTAATATAAGTTAAGTAATACTTAATATATTCAGTGATGAGAGAATTTTGTTATCAAACACGCTGAATTTAAATTTTTTTTAATTAATTAATTTTCAACATTAAGTAAAATTAACAAACAAGCCCTTACTTAGTTTAAGCATGATACTATTTTTGTACACTGGCGGTAAATATAATAGTGTAACTACTGTGATGTAATTGTAGCTTTTAGCTCTTTGCTCAAGGTTTTTTTTATTATTTTTTTTAAAATCATAAATCAAAGATCCAGCTTTACTCAAAAAATTAAATTAAAATAAAATAAAATATTATTATTTGTTATTATACATGCACATATTGTGTTTATAGTCTAATAAATAACAAAATGCATAAATATTAGGCAAAACTATTCTATTAGTCATTCACATTACCCATTTGTATTTATTTAGTCCATCACTTTTAAAATGATGATTTTTAGTCCCTTACATTACCCATTTGTACTTAACTTTATTTAGTCCATCACTTTTAAAATGATGATTTTTAGTCCTTCACAAATGTAAAATGTCGAATTTCGGTACCTAGACTAAATCCCGAGCACTTTTTGGTATGAATTAATCGTGTGTTGTTCACATGATATATTTTTTGAGTAAAATTTAGGAACTCATTTTTCCTTTCCAATACAAAACTCGAGCATCAGATTGGATTATAAATTTTGGAAAAGAAATTACCATAAGTCAGATATTGAAATAATCTTAAATACAAACAAATTGCTAATCAATCAGTTACTTCATATCCTTTGCACTCATAAAACATTCTACTTAGATGAATTTATAAATTTATCCTCGAAAAATATGTCATGTGAACAATATATAACAAATTTAGGCAAAAAAATATTCGACATTTGATTCAGGGACCAATATTTAACGTTTTATATATGAGATGGACATGACAAATTTAGGCCAAAATGCTTGGGATTTGATTCAAGAACCAAATTTTAATATTTTACTTTTGTTTGTCAAAGGGACTAAAAATCATCATTTTAAAAGTGAATGACTAAATAAATACAAATTAGTAATGTAAGGGACTAAAAATTATCATTTTAAAAGTGAAGGACTAAATAAATACAAATACATAATGTGAGGGACTAATATAATGATTTTCCCTAAATATTAATTATAAATTAAATTTTTTTTTATTATAAAAGAAAGATAATTTTATAAAAATTATGCAAATTTATATAAAATTCCAAAGTTATAAAAGTAATAGCAAAACTAATATTGGAAGTGAAGATCCGAAAAATTCTAATACAAATCTCTAATTAAGTATCTTAATATAGATTTGAATTTAAATTTAAATCAATTAGTCTTACCCAACTGAATCCTATTTAGGTCTATAGAGTAAATATAAGGGTAAAATTAAGGAAACACGTACTAAAATCAATATTAGAAGTCAAAGGTCTAACGAATTTGAATATACATCTCCAATCAAGTATCCTAATCTAGACCCGGACTCAAATTTGAATCAGACTAGTCGGACCCAAATCCTATTTAGGCCTATAGAGTAAATATAAGCAAGGGGTAAAATTGAGAAAACACAACGAAAAACAAAATCCTAGGGTTGTATGCGAGCCACTACCAAGCTATATACATAAATAACATTGGGCCACCCGTAGCAGCAGAAGCAGAAGAATCGCCGACCCAAACCCTAGCTGCAAATATGGTACTCTCTCTCCCCCCCATTGCAATTAATTTTCCATTCTGATCGAAATTTTTTTATTTCAAAATTTCTGTATTCCATTAATTTTTCTATTTCATCCGGTATAGTTGCAAAATATTTTGACATTTGTTTTTTCATTTCCCATTTTTTGATTATTTGTTTTTAAATTTTGGAAAATGTCCAACAATCGTTTGGTTGGGGTTGTGTAATTTGATATTAAGATGTCTGGATATTAATTTTTATTAGTTTTTGGTTAAATCAGACGGTGTTTAGTAGATAATAAGGAAAGTACTGGGGCTTGAGGATTTCGTGTTGTAGTGTTACAAGCATCAATTATTGGAGGTGGAGGATTTCGTGTGTAGTTCTTTATTTGATTTTTCGTCGTCGACGGTAGCTATTTGTTCGCTAATATTGTGGTTAGAATTTTGTAGGCATGCAATTAGGTTGAAGTGTGGATTAGTTTTTACTTTTCCGTGAAATGGTGGATGAATTGGCTGAGATATGGATTGAGTTAGTGTGCAATTGTGTTCCTTGTTATTTTTCGGAGTCGATTCGTGGGGATTTCCTGTTTTAGAATTTGAATTATAATAGACTTGTCATTGTAGCATTTACCTGAGTGCACAATATGCCCTACTTTACTCGAAGTCTATGAATAAGTTTTTATAAATTGGCGCTATAGTGACTTTACTGGGATTGTGTAATTTGGGAATTCATAGTTATGTTTTGTGATTCGATTGGTGAAAGTTGAATACAAATGGTATTGGACTTCTCAGGGTAGGATTGACCAAATGACAGACAGATCTCAGAATTTGTGCTCTAACATGAATCAGTTCTTAAATGGTGCTAAATTTTGGCATCTTAACTCCAGGTTTCAGAGGGTAGAGAAATGTATTAGAATGTGAAAATGTTGATCATAAAGAGAGGTCTGTTTAAAGTGGAAAGAATATTTTCCTTGTAGAGGTGTGAACTTCATTTTTCCCCTTCCTTTAGTAGTGCTATAGTATTATCATATTATCTGTACGTATTGCTTTGATGGAAACATTTAGCAGCTCTTGTTGCTCTTTTGCCATGAAACTGATGACCATTTGTTTTGCTTTATTTTTTGGCTAGCCGAAGCAAATACATGAGATCAAGGATTTTCTTCTCACTGCTAGAAGGAAGGATGCACGTTCTGTGAAGATAAAGAGGAGCAAAGATGTTGTCAAGTTCAAGGTTCGCTGCTCTAAATATCTCTACACTCTCAGCGTGTTTGACTCGGAGAAGGCTGACAAGTTGAAGCAATCACTTCCACCAGGTTTGTGATAACTTCCTTGGAACCTTATTTACCTGCTTAGTCTAATGAATTGTAGTAGTATTCTCTTGAAAGGATTCTCAACCATATTTAATGACAAATAAAACAGTAGGAATCACTATATTGAAGTCCAAATGGATTGTGTAGTTTTGAAAAGTTAACCTCATTCAGCCACTGGACTGCTGATTATGGTGTAAAATTTGAGGGGATCAGTAGGCTTTGGTTTAAGTTGGACTTTATTTCGGGTTCATGTTTCGAGGTTGATCATATAACTTCGTATCTTGGTGATTTTGAGCTTTGAATTTCTTGTCAGAAGCTCAATATATGGTAAGTTTGAAACTTAAAGTTAGGACTTCATATATTGAAGCATGACTATTAACTATTTTTCTTAAAAAAAAAAAAGAATGGATAAAATTGGCTGTTGGCTTTAGCTTATGGTTGTGTTGCCGTGATGATTGAAATATAGGTTGCAGGTGTTCATGCAGTACTTTGATATTTGTGTGTGGAATGAGATTGATGGTTTATCATTTTTTCCTTGAGATTCTTACTTTGTATTCTTTAAATTGTTGCAGGTTTGAGTGTGCAAGACCTATGAGCTATATGGGATGATGTTTGCTTCTTGTGTGGTTCCTCAGAATTGTTTTGTTTCAATTCTCCTTTGGCTTGAGATTTATTGGAAGACCTTTTTTAATTGTACCAGTGTTGCTTATCTTAATGACAGTGGATTTGAGAATTTTGCTAGCAATTAGATATATGCAATTTGCTATTCCGGTGTGTTGATTTAATTTTGACTTGCAATTTTTCCTTGGGAAGTTTTAATTGAATAGACAGATGTATAACTTTGGCCTAGTTTACCAACTGGAGTGTGATCATGTTCAAAAACAGGCCATAGACACTAAGGATGGTGCGTTGTGCAGACGCAAGCATTATTTCCCCTTCGATTAGCAGAACATTAATAGTTTGTGGATTGACTGACTGATTGTGGAATTAGTGTTCCAGCAGCCATTTACTACCATAATGGCAGGTTTACAAATAATGTACGCCAGGAAAATAGTGGAAACCTGTCCTCGAGTGCTCCTCTGATGGTTCGTAATGACTGAGCGGCTGGGATGAATCACTCACACAACATTATATTTTAAAAGTGAAATCCAGATTATATTTTAAGAGTGGTACGAGGATATAAGAATCTTGTAGGTGGTACTGGAACGTTTGATCTTATATGAACTCTCCTCCTATCAACTTTCCCTGAGCATCGCATCAAATTATACAGTAATATGTAACAAGTTTTCCTTCACCAAAGGCAGGAATATGGAAAGATCAGTTATACAACTTATATGAGCGTTGTGGCCTTTGGTTTTTCACTGGAGCATAAGACTATCTGAACGGAACTTCTTGAGAATTTACGTTAGCTCAGAGCTTACAACTGCTGTTTCTTTGATTAATTACGTGAACGAGAGAACTATGGTAAAACAAAAGACTTTTACCGTGGAATATATCTGACAGAAATAATGTGAACATATAAATGCCAAAATTTAAGACAAACTCCATTTTGACGGACGCTTTATTTAAACACTCAGTTTTAAAAAAATGCCTTTTTCTTTCATCAAACCAAATGTTATGATTCCCAAAAATCCGAGAAAAAAACCCAAAGTAAACAAAACCTAAAACAAATACTAAATAAATAAGTGGAGTATCAAGGGAGGGAAGTAACATCAACTGTAATAACTACCTTACCCGCCATTGCCAATGTCCTCCTACTGGACATCCCCACCTCCCATTCTCCTTTCTCAGCCTAATTTTCCTGTTTCTTCTCCACAAACTCAACTTCCAAAGCCACCATGCAAGAAACAAGCTCACCTTCCACCACTACTCGCCACCATCAATGCTCTTTCCCCTCCCGCCATTTCCGAAAACCCACCGGAACCCACTTTACAAACACGCTCTCCAACCTCATGGATCAAAGAATTCCGATCCTTAACCCAAAAAAACAGCTTCAAAGAGGCCATTTCCATCTACATTCAGATGACCACCGCAGCGGGCATTCGGCCTGACAACTTCATTTTTCCCGCGGTTTTGAAGGCTGCGACGGGCCTGCATGACTTGAATTTTGGAAAGCAGATACATGGTTCTGTTGTTAAACTGGGATATGATTATTCATCTGTCACTGTGGCTAATACTTTGCTGCATTTGTATGGGAGTTGTGGGGATGTGTTGGAAGTATTCAAGGTGTTCGATAGAATGCCTGAGAGAGATCAAGTATCTTGGAATACTATGATCAATGCTTTGTGTAAATTTGAGGAATGGGAACTTGCTTTAGAAGCGTTTCGGTTGATGGGTTCTGAGGGAACTGTGCCTAGCTCATTTACGTTGGTGAGCGCAGCACTTGCGTGTAGCAATTTGGGTGGGAGAGATGGGTTGAAGCTTGGCAAGCAAGTTCATGGGTATAGCTTGAGAGTGAATGATTGCAAGACATTTACCAAAAATTCTTTGATGGCTATGTATGCAAAACTCGGTAGAGTTGGTGATTCTAAGGCTGTGTTTGAGGTTTAATGCGAATCGTGACGTGGTTTCTTGGAATACTATAATAAGTGCATTTCAACAGAACGGTCAATTTTATGAAGCTTTGGAACACTTGAATCTTATGATCATTGAAGGGTTTAAGCCTGATGGTATGACAATTTCTAGTGTTCTTCCTGCTTGTTCTCATTTAGAGTTACTCGATGTTGGGAAGGAAATTCATGCTTACATCTTGAGGAATGAAGATCTGACTGAGAACTCTTATGTAGCAAGTGCTTTGGTTGACATGTATTGCAATTGTAAACAGGTGGAAAGTGGGAGTAGAGTATTTGATGGTACCATCGAGAGGAGACTTGGGCTTTGGAATGCCATGCTTGCTGGATATGCACGGAATGGATTTTATGAGAGTGCCTTGAAGCTTTTTAAGGACATGATGGAGATCCCGGGACTCTTTCCGAACCCAACCACGATTGCAAGCGTCTTGCCGTCTTGTGTGCACTGTGAAGCATTTTCTAATAAAGAGGTCATTCATGGGTATATAATGAAATTAGGTTTTGCTGGAGATAAGTATGTGCAAAATGCATTGATGGACTTGTATTCTAGGATTGGAAAAATAACTGTTTCAGAGTATTTATTTTCCATCATGGAGAGTAGAGATATTGTTTCTTGGAACACTATGATCACGGGTTATGTAGTTTGTGGATACCATGAAAAAGCACTTTGTCTTATGCGTCAAATGCAAGAAGCAGAAACAAGTATTGGAAGGAAGGATAAATACGAGGATGGTCTCGGAGTTCCTATAACACCAAATTCAATAACAATTATGACTGTCCTCCCTGGTTGTGCTGCCTTAGGGACATTAGCAAAGGGTAAAGAGATTCATGCGTATTCTATCAGAAATGCGTTGGCTTCAGATGTCACTGTGGGCAGTGCATTGGTTGACATGTATGCCAAATGTGGTTGCCTATATTTAGCAAGAAGGGTTTTTGATGGCATACCAACCAGAAATTTGATCTCATGGAACGTTATCATCATTGTTACCTGGCTTATGGTATGCACGGGAAAGGAAAGGAAGCCTTGGAACTTTTTAATGCTATGGTAATAGATGGATCCAGAAATGGAGAAGTAAAACCCAATGAGGTAACATTTATCGGTATTTTTGCAGCATGCAGTCATTCTGGTATGGTAGATGAAGGCCGGCAGTTGTTTTACAAAATGAAAGAAGATTATGGAATTGAACCTACAGCAGACCACTATGCTTGTGTTGTTGACTTGCTTGGTCGAGCTGGTCAGCTTGACGAAGCACATCAACTCATCCATGCCATGCCTCCACACTTTGACAAGATAGGGGCTTGGAGTAGTTTGCTTGGCACTTGTCGGGTCCACCAAAATGTAGAACTTGCAGAAATTTCAGCCAACAATCTTATTCAGTTAGAACCAGTTGTTGCTAGCCACTATGTTTTACTTTCCAACATTTACTCATCTGCTGGACTCTGGGAAAAAGCTAATAAGGTGCGCAAAAACATGAAGGAAAAGGGAGTGATGAAGAAAAGAACCTGGGTGCAGTTGGATTGAATATACCACAATTCTTATTCACAAGTTCTTGGCTGGAGACTCTTCACACCCCCAAAGTGAGCAGCTTTACGGCTTAATTGATGATTTGTTAGATAAAATGAAAAAGGAGGGTTATAAGCCTGATACTTCCTGTGTACTTCACAATGTTGATGAAGAGGAAAAAGAGAATCTTCTTTGTGGACATAGTGAGAGACTAGCAATAGCTTTCGGCCTCCTAAACACCCCTCCTCGGACTACCATTCGTGTAGCCAAAAATCTTAGAGTTTGTAACGACTGTCATGCTGCTTGCAAGTTCATTTCGAAGATTGTGGAGAGGGAAATCATCGTGAGAGATGTTCGAAGGTTCCATCACTTCAAGGATGGTGCTTGTTCATGTGGGGATTACTGGTGATTACTTTGTCTCTTATCAAAAAGAGGTTTATTTGAGCCAACTAAACATAGAAACTCCAAATGTACAATTATGCCTTTTGTATCCTGTGATCATTATTTCAGTGTTCTAACGGCAATTTGTACATGAGCAAATAGAGATAAGACATGAAGAAATGTTGTAACACCAAAAGCTTGCAAGTGCTTTATTCTTTATACCAGTTAACACAGGTTCTCTCAACTTACTATAAGTGCATTGGCAATTCTCTTTTTACAGAAAACTAGAGACAAATAAATCTCAATTTAACCCAAGATGCAAACAAAGTAAGATATTTGTTCTCACTGTTAATTATTCCATCTGAATGGGTGATGAATGAACTTCCTTTCCGGAATCCAAAATTACACGCTGAAAGCCACTAGAATCCAAGCATAGAAAAGCAGAAATTTAAGGCATAGGAAAAATTCGAAAGAACTCATATACAGAACGAGCATATATGTTTTATGAAATGATCAGCAGTTTCCCTTAATGACCAATGGGTAACGATGGCTCTGATGGGCGGTTAGTTGTTGTCCAAGTTGCCAAGAAAGAGTTCCTTTGCACGAGTAAGAAACCGATAGGCTCGTCGGGCAAGTAGTCCCTTGACTTGATCCGGTTCGGGGGTCACTGTGGTGTGGCTGAATGTAGACCAGTCCTCCATCCAAGCATAGAAAAGCAGAAATTTAAGGCATGCTTTCTCAGGAAAGAGAGATGGGATACTAATGTGGATCATGCACCAAGAGATACATAGCCTTGGGGGAGGATGGAAGAAGAAGAAGAAAAAGGCTGTAGGTGGATGCATGCCAATTCTTGTCACTTCAATAGATAAACAATCATGCTGCAAAAAGCTGTTTATGATCATAACAGAGCAGACAAGGAAAGGAAAATGAAGAGATCTCAATTAAAGAGACCAAAAGAACGATTCTACATGAATCATAAACATGTGTTAACTCTCATGCAACTCGGCACAAAATCATCCAAAACTTTATGGTATAGTAGCTCATAGTATGACTGGAAAAACATCATTGGGTAGTCTAAGTTTTTCATGCTAATGTTAGCATAAATCTCTGGATGTCTTGGAACATGTAGGTGGTCGGATGCCACGACGAATCTAATTGCCCTTTTTGCTAGCCTCAGGCGCTGACTTTGTTGCGCTTTGCAGCTTTCTTTCCTTGACCCTTTCTTGGCGGTCCTTTTTCACGACGTTTCAACATCTCAAGCTTGTTTAGGTGCCTGCCAAATATACAAATAAACCATGGTATTAGACAGTATCCATTATCCAAAAACCATTCAGCTTGGAAAGGAAGCATGGTGTACTTCACCACTTCAACTTGGACAAGTAAAAGAAGAAAATGGTTTAGTAGAAAAGAGTAAAAATAATGAATTGATTCCCCACTCACTGGAAACTCCAAGTCATAAACTACAGGCACCACTAATTAATATTATTGTCCCAGGGAAAGGGGAAGGGAGGGGAAGCCCCAGAGAATGAGAATTTATAGTAATTAAAATTTAGGTCCCTCGGAAAAGGCATGTATGTCTTTCTGTCTCTTGCATGCGTCTGTATCACAGGAAGGAGTGATGGTTACCGATATCATACTGATGAAGAAGCCCATGACAAAGTTCAGTGGAAAATATATTTGTAATATTATTCCGGGGATAGAAGGATCTTGGCCACCAGGGAGATTCTTACAAGGTTGGGGTGGCACTCTAGACTTGTAAGTCAAAAAACAAGAGGAAAAATATCAATAAGAAAGCTTACATCTCTCAGTCTCAAATGAACATCCTAAGGGCATAAGCAAATAAATGCACCAAGACATTAGATTTAGAAACCAGAAGCAAGAGGTTCATATGAATGAGCAAAATAGGTACCCCGGTAACAGATGAGATATTACATCACTTAAATACAGGTTTACCAAAAAGTTTTCAATCAATCAGTACAACACAAAAGCTAAAAAAGATGTTTTTGATGGAGATATGCCGAGCCCGCATTCAATTTTAGCTTCTCCTGTGCGTGAATGTCAGATTAAATTGGATATCTCCTCATGAATGATTTTTTAAGTTAAATGATGACCTCAATTTGTACTTTTGTAGGTTATTGAACAATCCCAAGAAACTACCCAACTCTTGGGCCGAAAAGTATTCTCCTGTGTATTACCAGGCTCATCAATGATCAAACTTTGGTTGTCTCTATGTCAAGAAACTGCCTTATCATATGGTTTGAGTCAATCATAAAAGACTGTTATATAGAACTACCAGATTGAAAAAGACAATGAAATTCTATGCTAATAAAGTATATAATATGCACAAAAATATGCAAAAATATTTTTCTTACCGCATCAAAATATTCTCCGTTCTATCTTTATCTTTATCTTTCTGTATGGAATAGAACTGCCATCGCTAAGGTGTAATAGGGGATGGCATTCACTGCCATTGTATCCTTCAGATTTGGAAGTTATTCCTGATATCAAATTAACAACAGTACCCTGACACACAGACACTTTTTTGACCATATGACACTCCAAACAAATTCTATATTCAACTGCTTGAGGCATTTGATAGCACTCCACAAAAATATTCAAGGAAGAAATATACAGAACAAAAGGAGTTTTTTAGTCAACGTCAGAATTAAGGGCAGGGTAAAGTGTAGAATCTTTTCTTTTTCTCTCAAATAAACTCAAGATAAAACTAAAATGCATTTGAAACTTAGAACTGTTAAAATTTCATTTCAAGATTTAGATATAGCAAAGAAGAGTATCATGAACAAATGCACATCTGCAAACACAACAGGCACCTAGAAACGCTCATTGACAAGAACCTTTTAAGTTGTATTTGGATAGATAGATTTGGGAAAAGATTTGAAATCCACCTATTTGTTAAAGGAATTTAAAAAGTTAAAACGGAAATTTCAAATCCACATCAGGTTATTTGAAATATTTAGTTTCATACTTTTTAATATGGGTAAATTTGAAATTCATCTATTTTAATTTTATAAATCCCTCCAAAAAAAAAAAAATGAATTTCAAATCTTTCCCGAAATCTATCACTCCAAACACAACCTTTAAGAAAATTTGATGAAAAAAAAAAGACAACAACCTATGAGAGGTAAAGGAAAAGAGGGATTATTCTGGGTTCAAGTTGGTCGGGAAACTCTTACCTGAACCGGGTCTATGGTATAGTGCCATAGACCCCTTGATCCATATTCTTCTACATCACCCATTAAAGTGATATAGAGTGATGTGACGAAATATGGACCAAAGATGCCATGGACCCGATCCATATAAGAATTTTCCCAAGTTGGTCCATGACAAGAGGGTCATCGTGTTTGATGTCATGAGAATACCATTGTGAAACCATTTCACCAATTAGCTTCTTGATCTTTGCCCTATTGAATTAAGCATGTGACCAAATACCATCGCTCTTGCCTCATTGACCCTTTGATGGCTGCCTCAGCCAGCACGCTCTTCAAGCTACCTAAGCTCATTTCCTTTTCTGTCCCTGCACAAACTGAAATCTAAATAACATTATTTATTTAATAATAAATCAAGATTAACTCAAACAAACGTGGAACATAAGGTATTATTTGTCAAACATTTGGATGCAAACTAATATAAGGGAAGCCAAATTACAGTCTTAACTTAGATTGGAAGTCAAACATATGTTAGCTAAACTCACACGGTGATTGATCCATTTGGCTTCCCTTATTATTTCTGATGTTCGTTTTGGAGTAAACAAATCAGAAACTCTTTCGGAAAAAGGAGGAGCCTAATGCGATTGCGTTAGGATGTAATCCCAGGACTTATGTTGGTTTGAGGTCAAGTCAACTGGTTTGCTTAACTTTCTTGCTCTCTCTATGAAGCAATTGACCAACTACTTCTCTTTAGTAGTGCATAAGCTGGCCAATTTAGCAAAACAAAGTTATGTAATTGCCAGCTACTGAATAACTAACAACTAGTTGTAACACTTAAATGCATTGCATTGAACCCCCACCGTCCAAGAAAGATTGCACAAGACTTATTTTTTGTCAAATTCTCGTGTTATAGTCTCCATCATCCAATAAATCATCCCAGGGACTTTAAATTTGAACAGTTATCCCAAGATTCAAACAAAATAAGTACAATAATCCTTTCACACACATTAATCCTTTCTGATTTATGTCATAGTGTCTAAGCATAATAAAACACAATCTGCCGAAAAACATTTGGGACTCGTCATTCTCCCAATCCAAACAATAAAGAAATCATCAAAAAATGAGGTTCACAGAAATGAGATTAGATCAATTGGGCTCGCTATTTTCTTTCTCTTTTCTTTATTTTTCACTTTTTTCTCTCATTTCTTCCTCTAGGGAGTGCAAATGAGATTCACAGAAATGAAACAATGTATGAAAATTCAGGAACATAATGCTGAGAATTTGTACAAACACCACAAATAACATGCAATAAAAAAACTACGAATTAAAACAGAAATGACACATTATCACCTTGCAAATGCTACTAATTAGTATCAGTAGCTATAGATGTCTACTGGGTTGTTGAAGTTTTTACCCTTTTTTTATTAGTATTATTGATAGGAGCTTCAGTCCACTCAACTCAAAAACCCAACTCCCAATATAAAAATTCCAACTTTGAGGAAATACAAAATCAGTTGCTATTTTCTATACAATATATAAAAGTATGAGTTAGTTTAATATTTTTGACATTTTCTATTTTAAAACTAACCTTGTAATAATTAATAGTTATTAAATTATGATAGGTACATAAATGAAACTATATACACATTTACCTAATAAGAGTATGGATGAAAATATAAGTATTTCTATTCAATGTATACTACAAGAAGTATACATGTAACTTAGTGCGCATAATTTTTCTTTTCTAAAATAACTCAAAATTTTATTTAACAGTCTAAAATTAAATTTAGAATTTGAAAACATGAGTTTGTAATGAATACAACATTTAACAAACTCAAAATCAAATGTAGTAAAATTTCTCCCAATAAAAACAGTTAATAAGTATTAAGAAGTATCATTAAGAAATTAAAAAAAAAGTAATATCATCAACAATTAAATCAAATTATTGTATACTTCTATTTAATAAGATTAAGGATATAATTGAAAATATAAATAGTTCTATTCAATTTATACAACAAGAAATCTAACGTCACAAAAAACTTGATACACATTATTTTCTCTTATGGAATCTCTAAAAATTTTATTTATTGTTATAGAATGATGTAGAATTTGAAAATATGAGTTTTACCAAATGCAACATTCAAGAGACCCAAAATCAAGTGACTATAAAATTCCTCCGAGCAAAAGGAGTTATTAACAATTAAATATTATCATTAAGATTCATTCTAACAGAGAGAATTCTCAAGCATGACAAGTGTTGGACGCGTCTTCAATTATTTCAAGTTCTTTTACTATTAAAATGTTTTTTTAGTTTCGTTTAATTGATTATGGGATTAAGACATTTTTTAAATTTAGGTCAATTTTCTTACAACTCAATCGGGATAGCTACATAAATATTGATGATTTATAAACATAAAAATAAATTAGTTGTTATAAAAATCAAAGCAAACAAATTGAGTTAAAAAAATATATTAATTGATAAAATCGAACCAAAATATATTTGAAAAGATGTGAAAATATTTAACATGGTATGACAGGTATGGTAAATGTTTGGCAGCACAGAGACAGATTTTAGTAAGAGAGTAATATATCTAAGAGACTGGACTAAACCATTCTATAGTAGAGTACCAAGAAATATTTATATGCATAATAAAAATATGAGTATCTTTATGTTTTTTATATTTTTGTTCCCAAAATACCCTTAATTTTATACTTTACAATCATCTCAAATAAGGGCATTGTGAAAATTAAAGTTTTAAATTAAATTTTAACTTATTTAAACAAACTAAAAAGTCAACTTATAAAATATAGATACTTGACCCACCTAAACAAAAGACTAACAAAAAATTTAATTCTTAATTAAACTTTATCAATATTCCACCAAATGTTAAACATTAAAAAAATATGAGAGTTTCAAAACAAACCACCATTCATTAAATCTCAAAATTCCTTCATACATGAAAATTATTTTTAAAATTCTATTAGTCATTTTTAAAATTCAATTTTTTTTGGGTAAACAAAGTCATTAATATAAAAAAATAAAATTGATAGTACGTATTTTAATGTTTTGAAATTTTTTAGACCAAATTATCCCTATTAATATCTTCCAATTTTATTAAGATAAGGACATTATAGGAATTGTTTAATGTTATTCATTATATTTATATAACAACAATTTTGTTCTAAATTTTTATACTTTAACTTCATCTAATGGTAGGGATATGAATAGAATAATAGTTACATATTTAATATGAGTAAAACTCATTCTAACATAAATATTAAAGATTTAGAAATTCTATTGATTCTCCATTACTTTAATATTGAGTACACTTTAAAAGTATTATCTCAACTAATGTACTAAAACAAGATGTTTCATATATTTATTCATTTCTTTACCGTTTTTCCGCGTGATATATTCATAACAATAGTAAATCAACTAATAAAATTTTCAGTCCATATAAAACACTTTCCTAAGTTAGAGATTTAACTACTTTTAAAGTATGAAAAAAATTAATTTTTGTATATGTAAAGCACTTATTTAAATGAAAAAACCTGATTAAGTTAAAGTTAATCATCATATTTAGTCATATAAATTTCAATTTCACCTTAAAAACTAAGTGTTTAAAGTATTTAAAACATATTTCAAAGAATTAATCTAGGCCATTTGTGTAAAAACTCTTTACACACCGATAATCAAGATAAACTCATAAATATATTATTTGTTAGTCATTTTTTTACGTTAAATACTACTGAATGCGGTAAAGAACACGTTGGAATAACATTATCGATTGATATAATGACTTAAATCGTAGTAAGAAGATAATATATAATAAACTTTTGTTTCATTAACATTATCAATTGATGCAATAACTTAAATCATAATAAATTTTTATTTTCTTATTAGCAAATTCACGTGTCACGCACGTGCAACATTCCTAGTAGATTAAAAGTTCTAAGAATGCAGTTATAACTATCAGTTATGAATAATTTCCTTAACATATTGCAATAAGTACAATATTAAGAATATCATATTGGGATCCAGATATAAGATATGATTATAGGATTGGGATCCCAGATATAAGATATAAGATATGATTATAGGATTCCGGGCGAGTTAGAAATGCACAAGTCTCGAGTTCAAGTAGTTGGGAAGAGTTTAGATCAAGACGTCCAATTTTCAAGTGCAAATGATTAATGAAGGCCGAGCTCCTTAATTAATTTTAGAACTTTTTTTATTTCATTGCTTAAATATTTATACAATTCATCTGGTTAAATGTTTTAGTCCATTTGTAAGGCCCATTCTTCTGAATTAGGGTTTATTCTAGGGTTTGGATTTTCGGTCAACCCATTATTAGTAAGCGTAATTTTTTTCGGATTTCATCTTCTAGAATTAGGATTTTCACTCAGTTGTTCTAGAAGATAGAGTTATAGTTTGAGTCAAGTTAAAGTTTAAGTGATCAAATCCAAAACTACTTTCGATTAGATTGAGAGGCACTTCTTGTGCTGATGATCTCGTCATAATCATAAGGCATCTCATTATAGTTATTTAGTTTTTTGTTTTATATGAAAAATTAGAAAGTCTGATGTGAAAAAAAAAAAAAAAATTGATGAGAAGGTGGGCAACCTTAAAACACAGGATGCAAACACCTTAAAACACAGGATGCAAAATTAGAAAATACCAAGATTGTCCCAAGCACTTGGTTTTCTTGGTTTGACTCCTTTTTGGCAGGTATAACAAATGATTTGTGATTTTGATTATGAATTTTGGAACTCAAAAAACCTATGGATTTTTTATTTTCCTTTTAGTAGGGTAGTAGTAGTGAAGACAAGAAAAATGCTTGATCACGAGATTTTACTTTTTTATTAAAAGTGGTAAAACTTGTTATCATATTTTTTGGGTCTAGATTCTAGACAATTTTTTTGTGAAGCAAAGTGCCAATTTGGTGGCTAAGATTTGGTGCGACTGTGATAGTGTGATTTAATGGATTTGACTAGAAAAAACCAATCTTTGTATCTTGTTAATGGAATCATTTCCAACTGAATGATTACACATCCATGTAATTGTTGTGTCCTATCTTTATTTGTTTGAATATGAATTAGGGGTATTGTTTATATAGTTCTTGTCATACCACGTGAATCATAGGACATGAGATGAAAAGGTAATTGACTGACTATAGAGAAAAACTCCATCTTTGAAATCTGTCTTTGGCAGATAACCATTGCCGATAGGCTAGCCATAGTATGAATGCATATCTATGTATGTGCCCTTCTCCCCATACCACTTTGAACCGCGGCACCTTCCAATGGCTAGATTTCAAAGTATAGTACGCAAACTTGGTAGAATAGCACCCTGTTGCACTAGTAGTCCAATAAACCTAATCCTTTTAATCCGTAAAGGGTACAAATAGGCTAAGAGTGACCTGAATTAGTGTTCATACTTGAAGAGTGCACTTTCTTCCTGTAGGCCATCTCCAATTACCTTGAGTTATTATTTCAGCCACCATTGACTCTCTGTTATAGTTGAAGGAAGTCAAAAGCTTATTAGAGAATATTTTGTGTAATGAACCTAGGGAGTGCCAAGTGACTATCATACCATACGATGACAAACCTCCTATTAGTGCTATAGATCTTAGATTGATTATCTTCCTCCATGCCCATGAGGAATCATTAGGGGATCCGGATTTTCTGTGAGTTTCCTTTATTCAAGTATAGAGAATGAACCCAGTGCAATCAAAGAGTATCTTTTTTTGCTTGCTTATCCCATATATGCTTCAAGATGAGGCATTTATTTCATTACCCTAGGTCCATGATTTTAAGTCCACCTTCTTGTAAAGGGAGACACAAGTCCTTCTAGCTCACCTTAGCTAAATAGTATTGTTTCTCTTCTCTAGCCCATATCTAGTTATAAAATTTATAATCTTTTAATCCAACTATTAACTAGATAATGTACTGCAAGTGTACGGGATTAATAGTATATAGCAGAAGTAGGGGTCGAACTTACAATGATTAATTTAATAATTATTGGTTATTTGACTCAAACGCTAATTGAAGAAATCATTATGGAAGAGATTTGACTATATTAATCTCTAAGAACTAAAATTATAATTACTTTACGAAAGCAAAACTACTCTACCCATTAATCTATGAAAAGCAATTAAAGAAAACATTAAATTGAAGGCATGAAAAAATACTTCTAAATCATAGAAAGCATTTAAAAGGCCAATGAAAATAGAATTAAATGGCGAAACAAAAAATATTTAAAAAGATTCAAGAATGCTTATCTAATGAAACAAGTTTTCAGTCTAAGGTTGTCAATCTTGAACCTCTCTTCAACTCTTCTTGACAAATAAAGAAAACCCTAGTCTAATCTTGCAACCCCCAAAAGGAAGCTGAAAGAAAAAAATGTGATTTTCAGGTTCTAAATTCTCTTATTTATAGTTTTTAAATGTGACATTGTGTAGATCTCTAAATAAGCTTCTAAATGCATATTTACACATCTCAAAACGGACACTCGGAGCCCAAGAAAGCACCAAAAATGCATAGCAACCCAACATAGGCGAGCACAAAACAAGCACATGCGCACGGGAACTCGCTAGCACGTGCGTGAGAGGATCATCCTGGAAGTTTGATTTTGGAATTTGCACTCATGCGCAAGGATTCTCGCGCATGTGCGCAGTTTCTAGTAACCACGTACCAAATTCCACCTCGATTTTAATCTTAATGTCAGTAGAATTTGGAAAAACGCAAAACATGAAAGTTGTAGTCTTCCTCTTACCTTTCCAAAGAATCTTGAATCACCTCAATCAAAGTTTGGACAAGAAAGTTATGCTCCAAATACTAAACAGTGTCCAAAAATGTGCACGATTTCCAAAACTTGTGCTGCTTCACCATTTTGCTTCTAAAATCTCCGTCCGACGTCTGATTGATGCGTTCTTTTTTCTACGTGACCCTAAAAAAAGACACATTATTATCTATAATATAACTCCAAAATAACACTTAAACACTTACTAAAACTAAACACAAATGATGAACAAAAATGCACAAAGAACTCTAATTCCGAAATGAATTAGGTAAACATTCCAAACACAATCTTAAATACATAGATACATAAATATAAGCTAAATAACATCAAATAAACACTAAAACACTATACTTAACATATATTAATACATAGAAACAAAAATGCACGAAAACAAACAAATAAAACCTAAAAGCACCGAAACTAGTGCAAAAACCGTACAAAAAAAATAAGAATAACTCTAATTTCTTAAGGATATCAAACACCCCCTAACTTAAGGTTTTGTTAGTCCCGAGCAAAAAAAAAAAAAACAAACAAACAAAGACACAAAAACACATTAATTCTATTCAATGTATCAACAATTGTAACAAGGAAAACTATACTAGTAGAGAAATAAAGCAAACATGTATATAAGATAACTTTGATAATCAACTCCAATTCGCCATGAAAGTGATAATCTCTCCACTCATTTTCTAAAATATTTCTCGTCACTAATCTAGATGAAGCTTCATTGAACAAAAGTTTATCAAGTGACAAACATGTTGGAAGAAATTAGCACACACAATACTAACTAATACAAATGAACTACAAACCAAGGATAAAATAGGTTTTTAAAACTTGTAATGTAGGTTAAAGGATAAAGATAGGATATATATTTGGATAAAAGTAGCTCATATCAACTTAGATATATTAGTAAATCACTTTGGATCATAATCCTTTAGAACATTCCCCAAACAACTGTAGTATTTAGCCAACTACCACTTGTGAAGGCAAAAATATTCCTTCTTTATTATCAATTAGAAGGAATTGTCCTTCTTTATTCATAACACTTAACACAACTTTGAAGGAATTATTCTTCTTTTATATATTTTTTTCTTTTTCTTTTTCTTTTCATTTTCAACATTTTTTTTTCTTTTTTTCTTCAACAAAACATTACCTAACATAGGGGATTATTACAAATACTAAAGTCATTGAATAGACTTTTTCCCAAACAAACACAATGCATCTTCTTCCCAACCATCCGTAATACTGTACACATTGTATTGATGTTACGCACTACCTACACTAACTACTCAGGCAACGGGTAGAAAGAAGGAGGACAAAATAAAAGAAGTAAGTCGGCTAATTAACATAGTTAAACAAAGAAATATGGCTTTTAAGGATCAAAAAAGGACACTAAGGATAAAATGACATTTAGGTCGGCTTTTTGGCTCAAACGGTCCAAAGAATTTGACTAAATCATTTCTTTGGTTTAATATTCACTCATACCTCGTAGGTATAAAAATCACACACAATTCCAACGAATCTCACAAGTAAAATAAATATCGCAAGGCAATCATGATTAACACTCATTGAAAATTATCTCACTTTTACATTCACACCCAAGGGAACATAGATGTGTATAGTGATCATACTTTCATAATTCAAAGGGACTAAAGAGCAAAGAAGCTTATATACACTTTCAATCTAAATACTCTAACACATAGTTTCCTTGAAACATTTTTAAATTATTTAAACATATCGTAAAAGTTAATGAACACAAAACTACTAAAAACAGAAAGTCTTTTTTTTAACCCTCTACAATAATTCAGGCAAAGATCTTGGTATAGAAATCCTGAAGGCTGCCATCTGGTAGTTAAGGATTCTTTTAAATAGTCAGATCCTCAAGACTGATACTCTCTGCTACTAAGACACTAAATAAAAGAAAAGAAAATCTTTTTGGATTTTATTTTGGGAAAATTTCTATTTTTTTCTTTTTTCATTTTCATAGATGACCCTAGTGAACCGCTCATAACTATACTTGAATAACCTACCATCAATGTCATCAGCTACACAAGTACAACTAAAAACAATTCACAATATAAATAAAATAAAATTAACCAATCACGAGACTTAAAACCTTTATTACCCCACTGGGTTCTTAAACTAAAGCACATAATAAATTAAAGCATAAATAAAAAATAGAAGTAAAAGAAATACTCCCCCAGTACAGCCAAGGAGGCTTGCCGAGAATGTTGTAGTCCTTAGTAAATGTGCTCCACTACTTAGCGCATTCGAAATTCTCAATAATAGTTAACACTTCTACATATGTATTCATTATCTTATCTCTAACTCTTTTACTTTGAAGTTATCCTTCTTCTTCTTCTATCCCGTAAGCCAATTCTTCATTCATGGACACTCCAACTAGAACATCCTTTGTTTAACTGGGACAATTTCACAGTTATGCAAAGGGAAAGTTGGTGATTCCTCTACATAAGTGTTGATCATCCTGGTTGTTATGACTTCAAATTCGTGAGGTTCCAGGGAACTGGTTTATTGCAAGTCATTTTCAATTGGTTCCTCTTGTACCAGTTCTTCACCCATTTATAAGAGTGTTGGAGTCCATTATTCTTCACTCTTTACCTTTCTTTGAATTTGGACAAGTTGGTCTTGTAACCTTTTGATGAATTCTCAAAGTTGAGCTAGTTCTTCGCGGAGTTTAACACTCTCTTCTCGAAGTTGTTGAGTTTCAATCCACATGTCCATTGATCTTATCTCATCATACCCTTGGATTGATGGGTAAAAGAATTGGACTTCCATTGATTCATATAAAGGCTCTATAGATGTAGGGAAAGAATAGGGATCTCTAGACAGATAATCTTGGTTACTTGAGAAAGAATTTTGACTATCCCGTTTGATAATCATAAGAATAGGAAGGATAGCTATAAGAAACATGCTAATTGGTCATGCCTTCATTGCCATAAAAACAATATTATCCTTGGCATGGGTCATTCCAACTCATTCCTTACATGTTCTTATAAAACCGACACCAAAACAAAACACAAAAATAAGTACTAATACAAAAGCACACAAAAAAAATTGGAGAACTTAAACTAGTAACTAGCCTAAACTATAAGCTAAAAAGAGAATCTTTTTAGATTTTTGAATAGAAGAGACACAAACTAGAAAAAGAAAAAATCTTTTTGCTTTTCTTCAAAAATTTGAGAAACACAATGAAAATAAGATAATTAGAACACAAAATACACTTCAAACTAGTTTTCTTGTCAAATTATACTGATAATGCTAAAGACCCAATCCCCGACAACGGTGCCAAAAAGTTGAGACATAAAATATCTAATTATAAAATTTATAATCTCCTATTAATCCAACTATTAACTAGATAATATATCGCAAGTTTACGGATCAATAGTATATAGCGGAAGTAGGGGTTAAACCCACAAGGATTGGTTTAAAATTACCGGTTATCTGACTCAAATGCTATTTGAAGAAATCATTATGGAAGAGATTTGACTAAAATTAATCTAAGAACTAAAATTATAATTGATCTACGAAAGCAAATAAACTATTCTACCCATTAATTTATGAAAAATAATTAAAGAAAACATTAAATTGAAGGCATGGAAAAAATACTTCTAAACCCTAGAAAGCATTTAAAAGGACAATGAAACTAGAATTCAATGGTGTAACAAAAAATATTTAAAAAGAATCAATAATGCTTATCTATTGAAGAATAGCAAGTTTTTAGTTCAGGGTTGTCAATCTTTAACCTCTCTTTAACTCTTCTTGACAAATAAAGAAAATCTTAATCTAATCTTGTAGTCCCAAAGGGAAGCTAAAAGAAAATTGTGATTTTTAGGTTCTCAACTTCTAAACCCCCTTATTTGTAGTTTTTATATGTTACATAGTGTAGGGCTCGAAATAAGTTTCGAAATGCATATTTACAAGCCTAAAACAGACACCTGGAGCCCTAGAAAATATCTAAATTGTATAGCAGCCCAACATAGGCAGGCACAAGATGTGCAGATGCGCATTTGCAAGAGAGGATCATCCTAGAAGTTTGATTCTGGAATTTGCACATATGCGCAATGATTCTCGCGCATCTGCATGGTTTCTAATGCACATGTAACAACTTCCACCTTGATTTTGACCTTGATACTAGAAGAATTTGAAAAAATGAAAAACAAGAAAAAAAAAAGTTGTACTTTTTCCTCTTGAATTTGCAAAGCATCTTGAACCACCTCAATCAGAGTTCGAACAAGAAAAAGTTATGCTCCAAATACCAAACAGTGTCCAAACATGTACGCGATTTCCAGCACTTGTGCTGCTTCACCTTTTTGCTTCTAAAATCTCTGTTCAACGTCCAAACACATTATTATACCCTCTGTAATATAACTCCAAAATAACACTTAAACATTTATTAAAACTAAATATAAATGACGAACAAAAACGCACAAAGAAATCTAATTCCAAAATGAATTAGGTAAACAACCTAAATACAACCCTAAACGCATAGACATATAAATATAAGTTAAATAATATCAAGTAAATACTAAAACACTATACTTAACATATATTAACACATAGAAAAATGGACGAAAACAAACACATAAAACTTAAAAGTACCAAAACTGGTGCAAAAATCATACGAAAAAAATAAGAATAACCCTAGTTTCTTAAGCCTATCAGATAACAGTCTTTGGTTTTTAGTCTTATAGTGATTAAGGGTAGACCTAAATATGTAATCGGTAGTTGCCAAAAATGCATTTCCAATAACTCACACAACTTCTGTTTATTATTCACCCCAGCCATAAAACACTTGATATTTAGCAAGACTAGGTTTTAAACTACAAAATGATTCAAATCTTTCTAGAGTTTTTGGATAAGATCAGGTAAATGACCTTTCAATAGCACCAGTAATCAAGAACAAGTCATTTGCAAAGATGACATGAGAAATTTGCATGCTTTCACATTTTGGTTGGGAATCAAAACCCTACTCCTTGATATTTTTCTTAAACAAACCTCATAACACTTTCATAGCTAAGAGGAATAATAAAGGAGATATAGGTCTCCTTGCTTTAAGTCTCTATGACTTTAAAAATATCCAACCAAAGACCCATTAATATTCAAGGAAAAGTGAGCAGTACATACACACATATGAATCCATTGAATGATTGCGTTGGGAACCCCATAAGCTTCAAAACTGAAAATAGGAAATACCAATCTAGGGTGTCATAAGCTTTCATTACGTCAATCTTTGAAACTGTCCTTTCTCTCCCATCGTCTTTGTTAGCAGCAGAGAGAAACACTTGTGTAACACATTGCAACAAGCAATGGGTCAAAGATTCTTTATATGAGCTACACCAACCACTTTAGCAACAAGGGTAACAATAGATACACTATTCATAGGGCAAAACATAAAGTTATTTGAAAAACAATAGTGCATTGCTTGTATAATTTTGGGATCCACAATCTCTGAATTTTTCTTAAAAAATTCAGCTATGTATCCATCTGGCCTAGGGGCTTTACCATCCTTTAATGAAAACATAGCTTTTCTGATTTCTTCAGTAGTCACTTTAGCCATCAAATGCATCCTCTGATCCTGTGAAAGGATATTAATGGGGATATACCTTAAGTCCCTCTTATCCTGAAGTATAGTAAAAACCAGTAGTATGCTCCTAAATTTGACTGAGGTCTATGAGTTTTTCATTAGATTCATTGTATAGGCAAGAGATCCTATTCTTGGTAGTGTGTTCCTTCACTTTCTTAAAAAAAGAAATATGTATTTCTATCACCATGTTTCAGCCATAATATTCCGGACTTGCCTTGTAGAAGTCTTCTTCCATTTTAAAAAGTTCATTATACTGCTATAGTAAGATTTACTCTTGTTGAATGAGCAGCTGATGTGTGTATATGCACCATGGTATAGAGCTCATTAGATTTCATCCAATTATTGCTTCTTGATTTTCACTCTTACTGAAATATTGCTATAATATTTTTGGTTTACAACTTTATGCTCTCTTTTCAAATCCTTCGGCTGCCTATAAAGCTTTATAATTGAGTTTCCAGAGTATGTCTTACCCCAAACTTGATTCAAGATTTCCTTAAACCTGGTGTATTGCTACCAGAAGCTATGAAATTTAAAAGATTTAAGAGTAGAAGGATTTGAAAAACTAATAATGATATTGATAAGAGAATGATCAGAAAGTCCTGAACTAAGAAATTCCACGTCAGTGATTGGGAAAACTGAAAACCAATCTTCATTTGTGAAAGTATGATCGATTTTGCTGCAAATACATTCATCCTCATTCCTTTTATTACTCCAAGTATAAAACACTACTTTACTTGGAAATTCCTCTAGTTCCATGCACTAAATCCTTTCATTGGAATGCCGTATAGTTTTAAGTCAGTACTACTTCCCATTAACCTTCTTTTTCAAAAGGGCTTCTTATTTCATTAAAATCACTTAGTATGACCTAGGGTATTCCAGAGACTTGTCCCTTGATGCTCAACAAGCTTTTCCATAGCTTCTACCTTCGCACAGCCCTACTAAGACTGTAGACAACTGAAATGACAAACTAAGCATTCTCTGATTGTGCCATACATGTGATAACCTATAGATGTATTTGCAAAGTTATACATGTTACTATCTTTGAGTTGCAACCAACCCAAATTCTGCATGCTTTATCATTCGTAGCATTGTGACAATAATCCTAGTTGGGAAAACAAGAAGTAAATGCTTTATCTATATTAGGCTCGTGCACTTTAGATTCAGGAATGCCAACTATTGTGGGTTTACTATTCTTAATCTCTGATATCAACCTACTATGTTTTACGGGATCATTTAGTCCCCTAATATTTCAACAAAAAAGATTCATAGTTGGTTGAGTACAAGGCTTTTATTACCTTGTCTCCTCCTAGCCCATTTTCTAACCTTTTCTATTTTACCATTATAGCTTGTTACTTTATGTTGTGCATTTCTTGATCTAAATTTCCTTCAATAAGTATCCCAAAGCAATTTTTTGAACATACTGATACCTCTTCTAGAGATGTTCTAGTCTTGTCCTTATCTGTTATCTTCTTTAGCTTGCTATGGTCAAGAATTTGTAGTGTCTTCAACTCTACTAGCTTGCATAGGGATCTCAAGCACCGTTGATACACTTCACCTTCCTCCTTGCATAGGAAAGTGCTGATTTCTAGCAATTCTTTGACCAACATTTTTCCTTTTGCTTTGAACCAGGGAGATATGTGCTTCTGCTTCCTGCTCTTTATTAACTTGAATACCAAGCTGTAAACTAGTACCAGGTTCTAGGCCTTGGGAGTCATTGGAATTAATACTTTGATTTTTTCCCTAATTCAAGATTGTTTCCCGTTGAATTTCTTTAGGAATCCACATAAAAATCATTTTTGGCTGCATAGGACATCTTTTCAAGTGGGAATGGCCAAATTTGCTAGAGTATTCAAAGATGGTGGAATCTATTCATACTCAATTGGTTGATACTCCAATTTACCTTGTTTAGATATATAAGGGATTTGATTAGATCTTTTAGTTCCAACTTTTATTTCCATACAAATTCTAACATATGATACCCTATTTTGAGTTGCAATTTGTGTGCTAATGTATAGGGGTTGCCCATATATAGCTACCAAACTTACTGAACCCTTTTATGTAAAGTAATGGAGCTTTAGATAGGCTAACCTAATCCTTACAGGGACAGTCTCCGTCTCTTCTTGTTTCAGGTCCATTTTAGGTGTCCAAGGCTTTAAAAACAACACCCTATTCGTCATAGGCCATGGTGCCATATCCAAAACTTTTTGCATACTTTTAGCATTTGGGAAACTAAACACATAAACTCCAGTTTACTCCAATTTACCTTGTTCAGATATATAGGGGATTTGATTAGGTCTTTCAATTCTAGCTTTTATTTCCACACAAATGGTACATTTCTAGCATATGATACCCTATTTTGAGTTACAATTTGTGTACTAGTGTAAAGGGTTTGCCCATATAGCTACCAAACTTCCTGAACCCTTTTTATGTATAGTTATGGAGCTTTAGATGGGGTAACCTAATCCACATAGGGACAGTCTCCTTATTCTTGTTTCACGTCCATTTTAGGTGTCCAAGGCTTTAAAAACAACATCCTATTCACCATAGGCCATGGTGCCATAGCCAAAACTTTTTGCATACTTTTAGCATTTGGGAAATTAAACACATAAACTCCAGTTTTTAATGAGATAACTTTCACATTCCCACAGGTCTTCTACCATTTTTCCACTAAATTCTTCATAGATCCAAAAGAAGGTTTATAATCTAAAACAAACCCTATAACAACATTTCCTCATTTGTTCAAGCCCTCCATAATATCTTCTTGTTCCATAGTGACTTGACTTTCCATGGTTGGGGAATATGTAATGCAAGGTAGCCTGGGTATCAACCCCACTCCTTTTATTCTGCCTGTGCCATGAGGTAAAAGCTTTAGTTTCTGTTGGCTGTTGCATAAGATATCCAAGTTTGGGAAAATCAGAGTTAAAGGTCTATGGGACTTGAAAACAACTAACATCCAACTTCTAAAGCCACTCATAGTTTTCTGGTTGGATTTGAGCAACATCTAGCCCAATTATGAAATTGTGAGTCTGAATTGAGCTAGATCTAGCCATCACAATTAATTGTCCAGGCAGTACTTATGCGTGTCAGAGAATACTACAATTCTCTTGTTACCGTTGTAAATCTCTGGATTATGGTTAATAGATGAAAGAGGAAGTGAAAACAAAAGATCAATCGAGTAAAATCTTCAACAATGACTAAAAACCTAGGTGCGCAAGTTAGCAAACACCATGAGAGCTCTCAACACATTGTGTAGTAATTGCCTTCTTTCTCTCGATATTCAACCATTAATGATCGCATTTCATTTATCATCCCTCATTACTTTTTGATGTTTTTTGTTAATCAGTCTTCTGCGTGACCGCAACCAAGTTTCATTCATTGTTTTGATAGTTTAACCTTTTTTTTTCAAAATTTTATAAATATGAGCAAAATTTGTTTCTACTTGAATGAAAACTTTTTGTTTTCCTTTTCTCTTTCAGACAATAGGATGGGATGTTAAGTAAACCTTTTATTTATTTTAAATGAAGTATTTTTTTAATCATAATGAACTCTATTTGATGATATAGTAGAAATATTTTAACTTATAATTAATGCTACCTTGACTAATGCTTGCTTTGTTGATTTTGTCTTCTTAAAAAGATTCTAAGGAAGTTCCTAAAGATTTACAACTTGACTAGTCGTCTTGAAATAGGCAGAGAAATTATTTGAACACAAACACCATTCCATGGATGAGCAACCCCCAAACAGATGAATAGCATTCAGATTTGGACCAATGCACATGTGCAAAACGAAAGATAATAAAAAGCTTTCATTTTTGGATATTGAGTGAAATAAGGTAAGGGATGGAAATGGTGGGGAGGTTGGTTTTATGGTACGAGAGATAGGAATTCCGAATAAGATTCAAAATTTTACCATGGATGTTAATTGGTTAAGTATAGGTATGAAAATATTAGAAAACGTCTACTTTTATTTTCTATCGGCAACTAGGGTTTCAAATTGATTAACGAAACTCATTCTCATTCAAAAAAAACACTATTTCTATGTATGGTTAGAGTTTCAAATTTATTAAAGAAACCTATATTTCTGTTCAAACCAAACAAGAGATGAAAAATAACACAAACTCAGATGAGTATAGGAGTTTATGATTCCGATTCTGATTCTTGAATGCAAACTACAGCTCCTAAAAATAATTAAAAAAATAACCCAAACATATATTAAGGCCACTGAACCCTCAAACCTCTTCTAAAATATAAAACCTTTTCATCAAGGCCTAAACCCCTTTCTCTTTCCTCCTCTGAACATCCACACATAGATGATTCATCTTTTTTTTCTTCCACAATCAAAACAATTATAGATTTTCAATTATTATACAGTGCAGCCTCTTTTTGGGCACAGTCTTTAGCTCATAGTAACCAATAGGCAGGTGCCTTAGTATGGCTTGTTTCAACAACTCTTTTCCACTGCCACTTCATCATGGTACCCCACAAAACAAAGTTCTTTTTTTTTTTAAGCAAAAGGGCTTTTCATTTTCTATAATGGGTTCAATCCAAACTTGCTAAATGGAATGGAGACAATGGTTATTGCTAGAAAAGAAAAAAAAAACAATTAATGCTACTATATACTTCTTGGTATGCTGTTAAAAAGGGATTTTTTTTTACTATTAGTTTGCTATCGTACTTTTTCTTGGTTTGCAATGCATAGCTTATTAGGAATGAGATCGAATTTCAGTTGTCTTGGAACTACAATTTTAATAGAAATTTGTTTACTTTGGTCTATTTCATTATTGGTAAAGGTATTTTGCTGTGTTTCTTTATCTTTTCCTATTTTATATTACTAGTAGCTTGTCAGACCAAGAAATGAAATGGTGGCAGAAGAGTAAGTAGATAACTTTGAGATTATATGGGGAACTGAAAGTATTGATAGAAAGTAGATAACTTTGAGATTATATGGGGAATTGAAAGTATTGATAGAAAAGAAATAAATTTTACGAAGAAAAAATTGTTCTTTATTGGGTTCCTGCAGAAAACAATAAAGGAACGAAGTTACGACATAATGAGTGATTGAAAGCGTAAAGTTCTATATATTAAGCATAATGGCCTTTTGTTTTCGGTAGCTTTGAGTTGCATTGAAATGTTGTTCTATTTTGCTTCTCTTTGGTGGATTGAAAATGAGAGAACATTTTTGTTTCCTTGTCTAAGCACAATCATAAGCTTCATGGAGCCAAAGCATAATGTTACTAAGTTTTACTAAAATGGTTGATATTTCCGAAATGAATGCATTTGTGTGAATACTGAGCTAAATTCTTGCTAATTTAATAGTCTAATTCTTTCCTTGAACTAATATTGCTTAAAAATTTTATTTCATAGTTTCATCATGCATTGTGAGAGCTTTCTCAAATTTGGACTCTGAAATAAATAGCTTTCCGTAATTTTTTATCATAATGTATAAGTTATTTTTAGCTCTAATGGAACGTAGAATATGCTTCTTCTTCCTCATCTGAGTTTCTAATATATCTTTGGTTACTGCAAAATAATGATTTCTTTGCTATAAGTTGCAGAATAGGTTGTTATCTAATTTTCCAGTGAAATGCTTATTAGGTTCACCATTCAAAACTGCTGATTGACTTGAACAGTTACCCCAAAAACTGAGGGTCTGCTCTGTATTCACAAGAACTCAATCCAAAGTTATGAGTATTAAATCTGAGCAAAAATGTTATGATCTCAAAAACTATGCTTGTGGGCTTGGACCATATCCTTCTTCTATTCTTCAGCCCAGTTTGAGAGCTGCATCATTAAGTGGTGCATTGCAGATGAACTTTACGAGTTACAGGTCAATAGGTAGTTTGGAACATCACTGTTATGCTTCTGTGATTGGCAAGAGATTCTTTTCCCAAGTCATTGGAGCCTTAACTCATAAAAATGATACAGTAGGTAAGAACGGTGGAGGAAGTAATAGAAATTCAAAGTTAAAAGTCTATAATAAGTCCTGGAAGCTAAAAAAGGGCTTTTGCTACTCATAGGAGAAATGCAATCTCTAATAGCACCCCTGGAAGAGGCAGTTCTAGCTATGAAGCATCTGCTTCTAAAGGCCCCGACATGGTCGGTGCAAATGATTGCCTTCCTATGGACGAGACAAAGGATGTGGAGTTAGAAACTAAAAATTCTTTTGATACTAGTGGAAGTTCAAAATCCAGTAGTATTGGCAAACTGAAGCAGTTGAGAAGAAAGAAAAGACAAATCAATCTTCTTATGCTAATGCTGCTTGTGATAAGGAAAATCAGCTGAAAGGCTCTTAACAAGTTTCTAAAATGCAACAAGTGTAATCCTAAGAAAAGAAACCAATCTCCTGTAGCTTCATAGGTTAGTAATATTTGCTAGTAAATTAAGCTTTCTGTTAATTGCATAGTTACAACATTATTTCTAACCCTGCACTCTTTCAGGTTAGTTCAACTTATAATGCTTCTAAGGACTACTCAAGAATGGTATCTCGACCAAGGATTCTAAACCAAAGCCTATTCTATCATATAGGAAACGAAAGACTGAAAAGGCATTGTTGGCATTGTTAAATCTGATGAATCACTGGTAGTTTCATCTAGCAGCAAAATATCATTGAGCCAAAAATCACAGATCACTGGCGAAACTAGTTTGCAGGGGCATAGTGAATTTCCTCAATTATATCCACCCATTGCTAAATCTATTGTAATGGTAGATTTTGTCATGAAGGTAAAGGTTATTCAAGGGTACCTAGGTGACATGTTTGAAGTCTTGACAAGCTATAGTCATGTTAGGTACTTGGCTACAATGTCAGGTTCTGTTAGACCGGAAGACATCAGGATCTGTTAGACCCGAAGATGACTTCAGTATGGTATGAGAGGTTCCATCTTTAGCCTGGACTCATATGAAGTCTATCAAGATTGCACTAGTCTCTGAGTGAGTATGATATCTTTCTTTTGAATCCTTGTTTTGAATGTAGTTGAATTTTATCCTAGTTGTGACAAGATCTAGAGAAATAAATAAGCTTGGTACAGATATTCAATTGAATCCCGTGATAACCCCAAAAGTCCCCCTTAAGTCAATTAATGACCGAATCTTAGCTTTGGTTCATTTATCCATCTCAATTTGCTTCTCTCATATGTTCTTCCTTGTTTCTCAAAGCCTAAAATCTTATTCTTGCATCAGATCCTGATCGTGAAAGAGAGAACATTGAGATGCTTTATGCGAGTTTTTAACGAAATGACCGATTCATCCAAAAAAAAATGCTCTTCAAGCTCTAAGAGAAATTGATGTAAGTTTGGTATTTGTATATCTTGCACATCATGCCTTGGATTACGTGATTGGATTTAACATATCTCCATTATTTTGGAGGAAACTACCTAGTTCCCAGTTAGCTGGACAGGTTCAGTTTGCTACCTTGTCTCTTATGTCTGACAGGGAAATTATCAGAAATTGATAAATTTAAACCACATGAGTACTGGACAGTTGAGGTTGAATTCAACCAAAAACATCCAAATTTAACAAATACCCTTGGTTTCTTCTCATATTCAACCCACTTTGATAGCAAAAACTTAAACCAGCTTTCTATTGGTTCTTACACTGAGGCAAGAAAATAAAAATATAAGATTAACTCATCCAGGTTTGAAGTTATTGCCTCTAAAAATAGTAAAAGTCGAAGAAACCCTCCCAATCCATTTATAACATCCATTCGTTTGCAAGAAGCAACAAACAAATTGAACTTTCTCACTGCATATACTATGAAACTTGCACAAAAGCTGTATGAGGAGATCCAGTAATCAGATGGTAAAATAGTAGGATTGATAACATACATGAAAATAAATGGATTACACATTTTAGATGATGCTGCAAGCGACATTTTGTCTTTTGTCACAAAAAGGTATAGGAAACATTTTGCAACCAAAAGTCCTTGCAAGTATTTTAAGAAGCCTACTGCAGAATCATCAAGAGGCCAACGAAGCTATTAGATCAACTAATATCCGAATGTTACCTCCAACGCTTTCTGGGGTACTGGATGATGATTCTTTGAAATTATACAATCTTACTTGGTCTCGTACCATTGCGTGCCAAAAGGAACCTACTATTGTTGATCAGTTATACACATATTGGGAATACTGGTCAATCCACCATTCTTAGATCTTTGTGCTCAAAAGTTGAATTCCTTGGCTACCAATTTGTGTTTGAGGATATGGAATCCAAAGAATTAAGTTTGAATGAGAATAAAGTGAGCGACTACGATGAAGTTTTCTAGGTTTTAGGTACTTTGAAATCTGGGGACTCTTTGAATCTGGGTAACGTAGAAATTGAGCAACGTTATACGCTACCTCCACCACGCTATTCCAAGGGTCCATTGGTTAAAAAGTTGGAGGAGCTTGGCATTGGAAGACTTCTACTTATGCAACAATAATTAAAGTGTTGAAAGATAGGAATTGTGTACTAGACAGTAAAAGATAGTGTTATGCATCTGGAATTTCGCGGGGGTATGGTGTCAGCCTTCCTTTCCCACTATTTTTTCGAGATCACAGATTATTTTTTTACTACTGACATGGAGACTGAACTTGATAATGTTTCAACTCGATTGACTGAATGGAAAGGCCTTCTCAAAGATTATTGGAAAAGATTTAGCAAGTAGTTACACATGCTAGTAGCATCCATATTCATCAGGTGGATAAGATGTTTGAGAAAGAATTTTCTATTTTCCTGTTTGCTTTTCTCCCAAATGGAAGTAGGACATGCCCTAGTTATTTAGAGGTAACTTCAGTTTTCAAGGTTAGCAAATTTGGTGCAGGTTATTTTATAGGTTGTGATCAGAATCCAGGATGCAAGTATGCAAGCAACATAAGTTATACTCCTTGTAATATTTTACTTTCTCATACAAGCTACATTTCTTTGTGGATGTATTTCGACTCTATACATTCACTGTCTTGTGCTGTCTTCACCGTTTGACAAGAACAACTGTAGTTGCGATAAATGTGTTCATTGCATGTCTTGTCTAGCAAATCCAAGATCTTTTTAGGTACTTTTACCATTATTCGGTAATCATGTCTTTGTGTAGGATGTTCTGAAGGAATGAGAGTTTTGATTATCAGGTATACAAGCATTTCAAGATTACTTGAGAATAGTTAATCCCTGTTTACTAAGGCTTTAGTTTTCTTGTTTTTCTTTAAATATCATTTCTTCATCTTCTAAAATGCCTATTAATCCTATATACACAACCTTTTGATTGGTTGTATTCTCCTAAAATGATACTAGAATACAACATGATGCTACCCTCTGTTCTTTGTCATTCTCTTGTAAAAGTTGTGTAAATATCATCAAACTGAAGTTATTAAACTTCTGTTTATGATCACACCATATTGACAACTATTTATTTGTTCATCTGAAGTATTTGAATTACAATGTAGGTATACTACTAAGACACTATGTGGTAAAGATGAAGAAGAGGTGAATATTCATCATGACAACAAGAACAAAAATGTGGAGCCACCTAGGGGTTGGGGCTTAATCTTGGCTCGAATCAGACACTTTGACTAAACTTTTCAATGAATAGGGGTTACTTAATGTCTTAATGATTTAGGTGTCTCATGGATTGTTTTAGTTTTCATACATGCATTATTGTTTATGTTTAGGTTGTTTTGAAGACGAGTAAGTTTGGAAGTTATATTCAGATTGGTGAAGACAGGGAAGGGTTCTTGCCTGAACGAGGTAGTCTTTAGAAAGAAAACTTTTAAGTGGCTTACATGAAGATTTGGTCTTTGTTCTTTTATCTTTCTTCGCATCCCCCGCAGCAGGTATACATGGTACATTGTAATATTTTACACCATATAAAAGCATAAATTGCATACTATAATCTGCACGAATGACCATCTCTAAGCATCACATGAATAGTTGCTTCGTTGCATGCTGGGGTCTACAGCGCTCTACAGTTTCTAAATTGTATTCGGTTCATCAATTCTTTTGACAACTGTTAGGTGAACAAGGTTTGTTCTTTGGTGGCTCTTTTAGTACTGTTTGTGTGCTTGAATGATCTATATTTCTCAGAATTCCACTCAATCTAGTAGGATTTTGGCTCTTCCTTTTCACTTCCCTTTTCTTATTTGTACCAACTTATGATATCTTTTAAACATTAGACCAATGAAATTCCAATATTCTAATTAGTCTTACCTTTTTGTTTAGAGTTTTCTTGTTTACAAGGGAAACTTATAGTAAGGGTAAGAGCTTGATTTTTTATTTTTAAGGATATTTAATGGGTAATCAATGGATATTTTTTGTTTCCATTGTAAAACTTATGGTTAAGGTTTCACTTTCCTATTGAGTTCACTTCATTTCTATTGGAACCTTTGTGTAGGTGAGTGTTGCATTCTTGTTTTGGTCCCTAGAAGTTTTATTCTGTATACATTTCCTATGCACGGTTTAGGCGTTGGCTCTTGTCCATCGAATTTTATAACTAACAAGAAAAATATGTTAGAATTTCAGATCTGTCAAATATTGCAACATCATCTTCGTTAATCCTTAGTATGGACTGATACTGTTTCGGGATGGCAAATTGTTCAATATATGTCTTTCTTCTGGAGAATATATACCCATTGGAGAACTTAGGATGCATGAGTATGGTTATACGGATAGACTCAAATATTATGTTCATTTAGAGTCGAGGAAGCCTGTTTCAGCAGAAAAGAATTGTTCGAGTGTTCTTGCTTTCATAAGCATCACAAAGATCCTGCATAAATTCGAGGAAGTGACTTCGGTTCTTTTCCAAATCTTCAACTTTTACTAACTATATCATGATTGAATGTTTAACGAATTTCCTTTTCTGTTTCAAGAAAAAGATTTGGATTCCGTCACATTAGAATTTGCTCTTGAGTTGCTATGCTATCCTATGACCTTGGTGCGTCTGTTTGTTAACCGATTGTATTCTTGCTTTTTACCAGCCAATCCCCTACCCCATCCCAAAAAAAATAATGTTTAAGAAGGCCACAGAATGTTTGATTCGTATTCAGGAATCGGAATTGAAATCATAAATTTCACTATCGATATTGGTTTATATTATTTCCCCTTATTTTTTTGGTTTGACTAAAGATTAAGTTTCATTATTTTGATAAGTTAATCAATTTGAATCCAAGTAAGGAATGAAAATGACCGTTTTCTAACACTTTTATTCTAATAGAATGATTCCCATAGTGATTAACTAAACAATATCTATGAATATCATTAACCTTAATTCCTATTTCTTCTCCTTGTACCTATAAACCATACACCTCCTAAGTGTGTGTTGGTTGACTCATCTAAGTGCTTGTCTGTTAGGTGAAAACTATGGCAAGCCTGTGCTATTAGCCTATTCTTAACGGCAAAATATGGTTTTAAAATAAAACATAGAAGGTTTTTTTTTCCTATTCCTAAGGTATGTTCTAGTCAAGTCTTTCATTGAACCTTAACTGTACCATTGACAACCAAGTACATCTTAGATGGTAAAACACTTTTTTATAATGCTCAACTATTGATCATGGATTTGAATCATTAGGAAAAAATGTAGATTTTTAATATATATATTTGTACTGTGATATGATAGTTGACATGGTATACTCGGGTAGGAATAATATTATGTCAAGTATGGTAAACTTGTCATAGAGCGAAGAATTAAAATTTTGAGTAAATTACAATGAACCCCCTTGTGGTTTGCTAATTTAAAGTTACTTCTCTATGGTTTTCAAACTTATAATCTACCTTCTTGTGGTTTGAATTTTTTTGTAAAATGGATGAAAATTTAAAAATTTAACGAATTTGTGCAAAAAGTCCAAAATACCCCTTAGACTAATGCCCATTTACCGTCAGAAAAACCCCTCCGTCAGAAGAGAGGGATTGTGTTTTACATTAAAATAAATAACTAACCTTGATTAGAGACTTTAATTGACTAATAAATAAAAAAATTTCTCCTTAGAGCCACCTAACGGAATATTTAATGATTTTACTTTAACCCAAACTACACGGGTAAATTGTAGGTCATTAAAAACAATATCAGCCAAATTACAGGGGGTTCCTTGTAATTTACCTAAAAAATTTAACTCATTTAGACCATGGAAATGTAAATATATCGGAACATTAGGGGTTGTCGTTTGACAATGAACAGATCTTCTGATATATTTATGAATTTTGATCGTATTCCAATTTTAAAATTGGATCTTACTAAGGCAATTTTATCCCTCTGGTCTGGTACAGTTTTTATCCCGAACTATCTAATTTAATGTAATTCAATCTCTTTTGTTATTTTTTTTTACCAAATACAGAATATATATTGGTCTGTTATTATGCTTGATTACCTAAATATTGTGCACAGAAAATGAACCCTGATACTGTTACATTTGAGAAAGCGCTAGAGCTGTTGAATGGACCTAATACTACACAAGTTGGGCAGCCAACAATCAAAGAGAAGCTAGAGAAAGTGGAAAATCATTGAGGCAATATAGTTTTCAAAGATGAAGAATTGAAAGCCTTTCGAGTAAATTCAAAATAGTAGCCAATTCTCCAAATAATATTTTGCAAACATTACTCGAACACGTTTTCTAATTACCTTTTTTATCTTACATATATCACATTTTAAAAATTAGTTACGTTATTATTCCAAATAACAATATCCTATTTAATATCTGTCCAAACAAATCAAAATATGAGTAATTGTTACAATTAGATGTTCAATCTCGCAAAGAGCATTTGAATGCAGTATATGTGAAAGCTGGTTATAACTTTTTTTGAATAGAAAAATATTGTCTATTTATTGATAAAAATAGAAATTGTTTTTCCTTTTTAGGTTTAGAAAAGTTAAAAGTTATTTTCAAAAGCAACTCTCCATCTGCTTTTCTAAAAAAAAATTTACAATTTTTTTTATAAAAAAAAAACAACTTGTACATTTTGAATTTTCAAAAATACTTTTTCAATTAAAAAAAACAACTTGTACATTTTGATAAGCAGATAGATGAGAAAATTAGAAATAATAAAGAGATGAATATTTTATTTGATATTTAATCAAAATAAGACCACATTTTTAAAACTTTTTATATTTTTTGCTACCATATATAATTGGAACAAACTGTTGAATATGTGCCGGATTAGACATATATATGAGACACATGAAGTTTTGTATTGAGATTAACAATATTTAACATGATTATTACATAGTCAAAACTGCCTATCCCTTTAGAAACTCAACTCTACTCTTGCTAGAAGTTTTCTTTTCTCCATGATAAATATAACCTAAAGCATATGTACACCAGACACATAAAGAAAATATCTTATGGCATTTTATTACGAAGAGCAATTTTGGTTGTTTAGTCATCCAACTTATTTTGGTTATTTAGGTTTTTTTTTTTTTTTTTTTCCTTTTATTTGGGGGAAAGGGGGAGGCAAAGAAGAAGGTTCATATATTAAGCAACTTCTGCTAACTTTCTGTACTTCCATATTAGTGAACTTCATATTAGTTTCAATTATTATTTTGTCATTTCTATTTGGTGGACTCCATATAAATAACACTTGCATGAATTAAAGGAATGTCTTAGGTGAATTAGATTGAAACCTATTCAAGTTGCTTGGATAATGGGTATGAGTTTCAAACTTTTTGAATCAAACCAAAAAATTATGACAATCTCCAATCCCCGAGTAAATTGGTGAGTTTTGCTTGATTACAAAATATAATTCCAAATTACTTAAAAAAAATTGTTCTCTCTTCTCACCAGACCATCTCTTCCTTCTCCTTTGTGTCGTAACTCAACCTATCAACATTCTCCTAAACTATCCCGTTGTTCGCTGTGCTCCTCTTACCGTTAACAACGTCTTTCCCTCCTCCATTTCTATCAATCGTTGCCCCTCCTCCTCCAATCCATCTAATTCTATACCTCACAATATTGAAATAATAATCCCCAAAATTAATGGGTTTTAAATATTTGATTTGCAGATCTTAGAATTGAAAGTTGGGTCGCATATCTTTCTCTTTCCCGTCTTCTTCTCGTCGTCATTCTTATTAAACCATTTGGTTGGCAGATCTTAGAATTCAAGCCATTAAATTCAATATGACCATTCAATTGTTAGCCTTCTGTTGAATATTAGTAGTGATGGTCAACTGGGGTTGAGGATGGTGAACGAGATTGCTAATTAGTGATAGTGGTAAATAGTAGTTGATAGTTGTGGGAGATAAATATTAGTGGTGGTCAAACACCGTAGAAAAGAAAAAAAAGGTAGGATAAGATAAAAAATTAAAATTTGTAATTTTGAAACTCATTCCTAAATTTGTATATCAAGCAGTAGTAATTGGTAGAACACCGATGCTTGATACCTATTTTGATTTTTAATTTATGATTCCGATTCTAATACTAATTCCAATTCCTAACTCACGAATCAAGCACCCCTTACTCTTACCCTATATGATGATATTTTTAAAAAAAATAATGCTATATTAGTCACCAATATTACTTGTCTTCTTCTACTTATAATTGGTATTTTTCTTTCTAATTCTTATTAATAATTCTATAAATAAAAAATAAAGACATGGAATAATTTTTTAAAAATTTCAAATTGTCATCCAAACACTTAAAAGATATCTAGAAAATCAATTTTGCTATCTAAGGAAAGAAAATATGTTTCTACAGAAAACATTTTACATCTAACCAATTGAACACTTAATAAGACTGATTTGCAATAGGATTGATGCATCAATAATGTATTTATTAATCAAAATTTTTATTGTAAATATTATTAGAATACAAGGTGTACAAAAAAGGTCAAGAGCAAGGTTGCTAAATAAAAATTAATTTAATGTAAATTTATCTAATCAACAAATTTACAAATAACTAGTTTGTTAAACTAAGGCGGTATTTGGTTTGCATTAAAAAATCAGAATCGGAATAGGAATCATTAACCCCACTATCTGTATGGGTTTATGTCATTCTCCCTTAATTATTTACTTCGAATGTGGAATGGGTTTCATTATCTTGATAAGTTAATCAATTTGAAACTCAAGTCACAAGCAGAAATTGAAAAGTGAATATTTTCTAATACTATCATTCTCGTAGAATGATAAAGTATCAAACAAAATAGCTATAGGTATCATTAATCTTGATTCTTATTCCTTCCCCTCATACCTATAAACCAAACACCTCGTAAATTTTCAACATATAAGGTTTAGTTTGGGAGTTTATGAGGGAAAAGAAAAGAAGGGAAATCTTCAAGTTATAAGAGAAAAGAAGAAAAGAGAAGGGCAGAGAAAGGATCCTATTTGGGAGTTTTGGAAAGAACTTGGACATAAAGGTTATTAAAATTTGGGTTTTTAATATTTTAAGGTCAAAATGGGCATTTAAAAAAAAGTAATAAAATTTCACTAAATTTCCTTCTAATTTGTCCCAATTTGGAGTGAAAAGTTTTAGGCACCATGCATTTAAAATACTTTCTTTCAAATCATCAATTTCCTTTCCTTACTTTTACACAAAGTTCCCAATAGAGAGAAAGTCCCATCTTTCATTTTCCTTTTCCTTCTTTTCTTTCCAATGGTAAAACTCCCAAACTCATCTAAATGGTAAAATTTTTGTTAGTAAACTTTGATTTTTTTTTTTTTTTTTTTTGTCTAGTTCATCCTTGAATTACGAAAAATTTAAACTTTTAGGAGGTGTTTGATTTATGGTTATGAGGGAAAAAATGAGAATCGAGATTAATGATACTCATAGATGTTGTTTATTTAATAACTATGGGAATCATTCTATAGGAATAAAAGTGTTAGCAAATACCCACTTTTATTCCCCACTTGTGACTTAGGTTTCAAATTGATTAACTTATAAATATAGTAAAACTCATTCTTTGTTCAAATCAAATAAGGGAAAATGACATAAACTCATACTGATAATGGGGTTTATAATTCCTATTTTGATTCCAATTTCTGAATGTGAACCAAACATCTCATTAATACTTCTACCCATTGCATTTGTTTAAGGAGAACGAATTCATTTTTTTTTCAAATCGTTGCCTCATCATCAATAGAATGTGGAGGACCTGGTCATGGCAACATAGTAGTAGCATTTCCATCAGAAGGATAATTTCGATAGCCGCCCAGGATAAAAGAATATAATATTAGACTCGATTTATGTAGATTAAGAATTCAACTTTAGATTTTGACCAAAATGTGGTCAAATAATTCCAGACAACTGCGAGCTACCACTGAAGGTTTTTCAGTAACAAATCGAGATAAAAGCATACACTACTAGACTCGATTTTTCCTATAGATCACAAATCCGGCCTTGGATTTAATCAAAAAAAAGATAGAAAAAGTTGTCAAATGAACTTGGACAATTGGAAAAAGTGGTCAAACGATTATACATATTCGTATTTTTCTTGATTTTTTGTTAAACATGTGTTTTATTTTAGGGGCAGGTGCGGCCTGCCCCATAAAGAATTTGACTAATCCAACTCTCACTTATCGGGTCAAACATTTTTTTATCCTTATCCAACTCTCGTATCACGGGTATCCAAAGGCCAGTACTCGATTAAAGAGGGTCAGATACCCAAGGGTACCCGACTAGAGCTCTCTCCTATCTTTTTATCTTCTTGATAATACTAATTATAAGAGAACCAAAGCTCTCTCTTCCTTACCTCCCTATCTCTTTCCATCTTTAATCTTCTCTAGCCACCTCACTACCCCTTCTTTTCCCATATTCTATATACTCTAGCTAGAGCTCCATTGCCCTATCCCTCGCCACATTATTATATTCTCATCTTCTATCTTCTCCAATCAAAGCACCAGAACACCTTCCCCGTCTTCCTTGTTTGGTAACATCCACTCCGACATTCCCACTTCCTATTATCCTCGCACTTTATTTTTGTCTAATATCATCCATGAACTAAAAAAAATGTAAATTTCTAATACTTCAAAAAATGTAAATTTTAATACTTCTATCCATTGCATTTGTTTGAGGAGAAAAAAGTAAGGTTTTTTTTGTCAAATCATTGCCTCATCATCAATGGAGTGCGGAGGAGGTGGTCATGATGGTGGCATTGTCGTCAGAAAAAAAATTTGATAACCGCCCAAGACAAAAGAATACATTGTTGAACTCGATTTATGTACATTAGGAATCCAACTTATTAGATTTTGACCAAAAATGTGGTGGTCAAATAAGTCCGACCAAATGCAGCTACCATCGAATGTTTTTTTAGTAACAGATCGAGATAAAATAATAGACTACCAGACTTGATTCTTCTTATAGACACAAATATGGCCTTAGATTTAGTAAAAAGAAGATAAAAAAGTAGTCAAATGAAGTCGAACAATTGCAGAAAGTGGCCAAATGATTATACATATTCATATAGTTTCTTGCCTAATTTTGTTAAACTTGCGTTATACTTTAGGAAGGGGTGAGGCTCGACCTGCAACAGATGTGGCTGATCCAAGCAATTTTGTTACCATTATTCAACCATTTTATCACTGGGTATCTAGAAAGTTGTTCGGTAAAGATTGGTAGGTGAAAAACACACAAACAAGTAATAAAAACAACCATAAACTTCACCTAACCAACATCTAAACTTTCGCAAGTATACGAGGTAAGTTTATAGGTTACTATTGAGTGGGTTTCGTTCCCACGGGGATTGATTTTTGATGATTACTAGACTATTTGGATCATTTACTATATAGACAAATCAAAACGGGAGATAATTTCCTACTCTACTAAAGCAATAAAAACTTAGTAAAGAGGAAAGCACTAAATTTAATCTGGAGAGCAATTAAGGTTTACACTATATTAAACTAAACAACTATGCAAAGAAAGAAGCACACATACGAGTATACTAGACTAAAGGTACCATAAGCTGCAAGAGTAATTAAGAGGTGACTTTAAGCTAAGACTAGAACTATTTCAACAAAAACAAGAAGATTAAGTTAGGATTCTAGACTATATTATCACACCAAAAGAGCTAACAAGATATGAACAATAAAATAGGCAATTAAAATTTTAAGTTAGAAAGCAAGTAAAATCCAAACAAGTGAACAATTGCACTAACACTAATATTAAACTACTCTACTACTAGGAAAGTAATTAAAGACTAAACTAGGAAAGTAAAAAATTAAATGGCAAAAAGGCACTAATATTAAATACTGCTTCCTAAAGAAGCATTTATGTCATGACTAACTAATTATTGCATAATGATTGAACAATAAGAAAGAAATTGCTAAAAATAGAAATTCCTACACTAAATGCTATGAAGTTCTTCATTCTTTGCTATTTTGGGGCAAAAAGTGCAATGCAAGGTTTTTTAAGATTTTAGATAATAATTAAGCTAATAAAGTGAGATTTGATGAAAATCCACAACTAAATAAAGTTTAGAACCTAAGAAAATACAAGATTTAAAACAAGATTAGCAACTAAGATAAAGATTTAAACTAAGTTTAGAAACCAGTTGAAATTTGACTCCAATGAAAATGTAAAAGAGAGAAAATAAAGGCAAATAAAATGGATATCAAATTGAATAGAATTACAAACCCAATAATTTAAGAATAAAATGTAGAATTCTTACAACTAAAATTAAAGTTGAAGATGAAAGTAGAAGATAGTATTTAACAAGATAAGACTAGACTAAGGAGATTAATAAACTACTCAACACTTACCAAACTATGTGTTTGTAGGTATATTTCTTGGGTAATTTCAAAAAATTTTCAAGTCAAAGTGTTAACTTTTTGTCCATAATCGTGATCGTCATTCTAACTATACAAATTCGGTGACAGCAATTCTTTAAGAAATCTCGTTTCTGTCTTGAAAATTCTGGTTATCAAATTTGCTCTCTGGATCTCATAACTGCGATTATTGCACTTGAAGTGAAGGAAACCGTAATTGTGATTTTCATAGTTTGTATTCCTGACCGCAATAGTGAAGCTGTTGACCAGACTTTGACTTTTTCACCTAATTACATTCTAACCCCTTGCTTTTTTCACATTTTCAAGCAGCAGCAAATTTCCATAAGTACCTGCAAACACACTATAGTACATAAATTAAAATGCACATATTATCGTAAATGCCAATTAAGTCCAAATTAGTGCATATTTCTACCAAAAATTCTAATATAAGTCTAAATTCCTAAATTTTACAACTAGGTACAAATTATGAACAAAATGCACAGGAAACCAATCCTAATGTGACTAAAATGGTCAAAATTGTCTAGAAATTAAGAGTAAAATAACTCTATGTAATAGGGTCATCAAAAACCGGTACTCGGTCAAGGATACCTAACTAGAGTTCTCTCCCATCTTCCATCTTCTCAGGCCAAAGCTCTTCCCCCTCGCCATCCTATCTCTTCCCATCTTCCATCTTCTCCGACCAGAGCTCCCTCGCTGTCCACTACCCCTCTCTTCCCACTTCTATCTACTCCTACTAGAGCTCCTTCATCTTCAACATATATTTTCTTCTCATGTACCATCTTTTCCAACTAGAGCACTCCTCCCTGTCTTCCTCGTTTGGCAACATCCTCACTTACTCTTCCACTCCCTGTTATTCTCACACTTGGGTCACATGCTACATTCTATCTCCCTCTTTTTTTCCTTTTTTCATAAATATATTCTAAACACCAGTTATTTTAATGATTCTAATGTACAAAGCTCATACTTCTTCTTTATACTTGTAAGAAATTTTTGACTTGCATGGTTGAGTAGAGTTTAAATATGAAACACAAAATTAAATACTTGGTGTTGAAAATGCTTGCACCAAACTCTTCTAGTAAATGAACTAATTTCAAAAGGAATAGAGAACGAGGACCAATATTGCTGCTCATGCGGTGAAACTGTTGAAACCACTAAAGATGTGATCTTTAGGTATCCTAATGTGCAAACAACTCGGAAATTACCTCTAATGAGAGAAACCCTGGAAAACTCTTGATAGAGAACTAATCAAAATTAACACAAAGTACAACTATAAGTGCAAAGGATAGGAGAATTGATGTGCGAATATAACTGAACTGATAGGGTGAACTAGTTTTGGAGTGGATTCTCTCTATTACATTTCTCTCCAATTTCTCTCAATGATCATTTATATTTAAACAATCAAAATTTCTAAAAATTATCATAGTATGTAAACAATTTTATTTTGATAAGTAAATCAATATCCTTTAGAACTAAATATATTTAAAAATATTTTATCAATCAATATGCTCTAATAGAAACATGTGAATGGTATAAAATAAGCCAAAATCAAAACAAAAATTTAAATATTTAATCAAATAGAAAAATTAATATATTTATTTTCAAATTTTTTGTATAACAATATATACAATAAATTAAATTATAAATGGTTATAATTTTCAAAAAAACAATTTAAAACTAGGAGTCTAGTCCCTGATTTTGGTACGAGGATATAACAATGCTAAATTCTAATTTACCCTTTTTCCTTCATAACTTCATAGGTTGGCAAAATTAAGCTTAGACCTTATTCATATGATTTAGTTGAAGGTTAATTTTTCCATGTGGTTAGTTAATTAGTCCTATGAGGGCATTGTCACTCATTTTATAAATAACTTACATAATTGATATAATTGTTAAGGGTATTAGTAAGTACAGAATCTTCCATCTCATACCTTATGTCACTTCTTGTCACATCATCTAATGAACTGTCAAAATTCTGTAGAGTAATTTTAGTGGAGTAATCTTGATAATTTATTAGGTATTGTGATGACAGAAAGTAGAACAGAATGTAGAACAAATGATCCATAGCGATATTAGTATTTTGAATTAGCCTTCTAAATAAAAAATTTGCGATTCTAATTTGTAAACATGAACCAAGGATTCTAAACCATAATTAAACGCTTTTAATTAGTTTTATAATTTATGAAGTTATCGTAAATTAATGCATTTCTAAAAATTGCCAAATCGGAATAAATGTAAACTTTCGGGGCATATTTCCAACATAAAAGAATGAAGTAAACTAAACTATAGGGGGTTTTATATAATTAACCCAGAAGAGAACTCTCCGTCAAATTAGCAATTTTAAATCACTTGGACAAATTTACCCCCTGTAAAGCCCAACTTAATTCTGGTGGTACCCACCACACGTAATTGCCTGCCTTCCCCTTCATCAATCGTCACTCGCCTTTGTCTTTGCTGAGCTCCGCCACCAAAACCCTAAATCCCAAAACCCCTAAACCCTTCATTTTATTCTCCTTATTCTCTCTCACCCAGTTATACAAACACGCACAAATACGCATAAAGAGCTGATTTCCATTGGAAATTCAAAGCAATGTAAGTCTCCATCCATTCAATTCTTGCTTTCCTGTAAGAAATTACATTTATTACGAAAAAAATTGCAGTTTTTTTTTTTTTTTACTAATTTAGTGAAATTTTACGAAAAGGTCACGAATCTGCGTGAAGAATTTGCCGAAGTACGTTGCCGAAGATCGTCTCAGAGAATTCTTCTCCCAGAAGGGTGAAGTTACGGATGCCAAGCTCATGCGCACCAAGTAGATACCTTTTTTCAGTAGTCTCTATTAGTTTATTTATTGAATTTTTTTGGTTATTTATAATTTTTTTGATTGGGATGTTTTTTGTATTATGAGCAGAGATGGGAAGAGTCGGCAATTTGGTTTTGTCGGGTTTCGATCGGAGCAAGAAGCAGAGGAGGCTATTAAGTTTTTCCACAAGTCTTTTATGGATACTTGTCGAATTACTTGCGAGGTTTGATTCTCTCTTCTTTTCCATTTTAGGTGATTTTGGATAGAGATATTGAACTTGAATGGCATGTGATTGTTTGCAAATATTTGGACATGCATGGGTTTTTGAGAACAATGAAGTTGGCTTAAAGGATGAAAATCAATTGATATTGTTTTTGATCACTAAAGTATAATTATCATTAATCGTAGGTTCATCTATTGCTGCAACTGTTGAAAAAATTCATATAGCTTTGAGAGAGAATACCTTCTATATTTTTTGAAAGAAAAATTCAATTGCATTTAGCCAGATTGCCCGGAAAGTTGGAGATCCAAATATTCCGCGTCCATGGAGTCAGTACTCATTGAAGATACATGAGAAATCGTCTGAGGGAAAGGAAGTGCCTGGTTCAGAAAGTTCAAAGCTGGCAAGGTCAAAGGAGAAGAAGAAAAAAGAAAAGAATAAGAAGGATGATGAGAATGATGATCCTAAGCTTCAAGAATTCCTTCAGGTCATGCAGCCACGAAGCAAGTCAAAGTTGTGGGCTAACGATACACCCTTACAGCTGCCTCAACGGAGCAAAGAAAAAAGGTTGGAGATAAACAAAATCAAGTGAAAAAAGGTGACCAGAAATCAAATACCCTGGAAACCCAGTCATATGAAGGTGATGAAGAGGAAAATAGGTCATCTGAGAGTCAAGATGCTGAGAAGCCACAAAATTTGATGCACAATAATGTTATATCGGATATGGATTATTTCAAAAGTAGAGTCAAGAAACAGTGGTCAGATTCAGAAGGTGATAGTGATGAGGTTGGTGATGCTGAAAATGGTGGCAGTAATTCTCCAAGGAAAAACAGAACTGACATGGATATTGAGGATGAAGAGGAAGAAGATGCTCAACAAGATAACATTAAAGATGGACCTCATGAGGAACCTGATGATGAACTGGTTGAGCCAGAAGAACCATCGTCAAGCATGGAAGAAGAAAAAGAGGTTCTGGAGAGTGGCCGTCTATTTGTTAGAAATCTGCCATATACTACCACGTAAGTACCCTAGTTTAGATTTAAACCATAATGATGTAACTATTGCAGAAAGAAAGTTGTAATGAATATCCTCTTTCTTTTAATAATGCTTTAGAGAAGAGGAGCTTGAAGAGCATTTCTGCAAATTTGGCAACATCTCACAGGTCCATATCGTTGTGGATAAAGAGACTAAGCGGTCCAAGGGAATTGCATATGTTCTTTATGCGCTTCCAGAATCTGCTTCCAGGTATTTGTATGGAGTAAAATTCAAAATTTTACTGTATGCTCTCCTTCTTCATGCTTATAACTTTCATTTGGAATTGACGGATTAAATTGTAGTAGACCCAAAATTCTCAGGTGTTTCATGAAGGTGCCAAATCTGAGGTTCAGCTCAGTTGCCTCAGTTGATTGAATTGAGGCTTGCCTGTAAAATTTTGACCCTTTGTGTTAAAATCAAAGCATTTTTAATGCACGTGGAACCAGGATGTCTATTCCAATATTTAAATCTGATATCTGTTTTGCATAATTGACGATATGTATTATTTGCTGTTTTAACAATGTTTGCAACTGTCAAGCAGGTGTAATATCATGTTAACTTTCTTTTTTCATCTTTCCTTCACAAATTTGTGCTGTAATCATGTCATTTGTTATTCTTGAAGACCTGTAATTTGTACGTGTAGTATATGCATCTAAAGTTCCAGCAACTAATATGCTAGATTGCTTTTAGGGCATTAGCAGAACTGGATAATTCCATTTTCCAAGGAAGATTATTGCATGTTATGGCGGCAAAACAAAATAATTCTTCTGAGAAACAAGAGTAAGCATCTTCTTCTTCTTCTTCTCTTTAAGAGTTTCCTATTCTGAAGGAAGTCTTAATCTTCTTCTTCTTCTTCTTCTTCTTCTTCTTTAAGAGTTTCTTTAAGAGTTTCCTATTCCAAAGGAAGTCTTGATTGTCCTTGCTTTTTCTTTCTTCAAAAGGAGGATAGGAAAAAAAAATATAGTTTTGGAACTGGTATAATCAGCTACATGTATGGTTGTACAATTGTTTTTAATCTGTTTGTGTAATTGACAAGAGCCACCCCTTTACTGTTCTTATGTTCTAGGATAAATATGCTAACCCAACAGTCTGCAAAAACGTTTAAACAACAGAAGGTGGAGGAGAGGAAGGCATCTGAAGCTAGTGGAAATACAAGATCATGGAACAGTTGGTTCATGCGCTCTGATACAGTATGTTTCTTAATTATCATCTAAGTTAACTTGAAAAAAGAATGTTGAGCAATCATAGTCTATAGTACCTCAAAGTGAATAAAATTGCCAATTTATACATGTATCATGTGTTTGAGTGAAAATAAACATTCGAGTCTATCCACTTTTGGTACTTGGTATCTACTTATGTTTGTTTTGAGTTTTTTTCTTTTTTAGGTATGTTTGTTCTGAGTTTACTGTCAAAATAATGAGTATTTTGTGTTTAACCCCTTTAATTTTTTGGTTGAAAAAGAAGTCATTGAAAAGACATTAGAAGAATAGAATAGCAAGGTAGAAGTCCTCCTGAGGAAATAGACTTGTGGAAATAAAGATCACAACATGGCTGATTTCAAGTCCATTACCAATTTTGTGAGTGATGTAACAGAGAGCTTTATGTGCAATTCCAGAGTCACTCCTTTGAGGTATAATGATTAAGAAAAGTCATCCCTTTTGCATAACAATTACCCACATCTCAATTGCACTTTTCAAAATCTTCCCTTGGTTTTTTTCTCTGCTAAAACTTAAGATAATCTCCTTTAACTCGAGGACTAGGACAAAACCTTCATTGAGACTGCTTTTGTCTCATGCCAGATTAATCCATGCATTGGCTGATCCTTCAACCAATAGCTTTTACCCTTCTCTTCCCGGGCAAAATGAATTACTTATTCCAGCACTTATGGTAAAATGTGAATGATTAGTTGTCTATTTTGGTGCTTTGCCATTGAAATTCCCTTGGGGCTAAGTGTTGGGGAGGATTAATATCTTTGGCTTAATCACTAGGTTGTTGCATTTTGTCATTTTATCAGCCTGCTGTTTTGGTACGAAATAATTTGACATTAATACATTGTTATGTTACTTATAGAATGTATTACTGTAACCAAGAAAATCAGTGTAGATATTGGCCGCTCGGTTGTAAATGCTTGATGATTGATGAGAATGAATGATTAAAGGAAATCTGGAATTTAAAACCTTGAAGGGAAGGCATATTGATTGCATACTTTGACATTATGTAAGGCCCTGCTCCAATGATATTTTAAACTGTAATATTTTCCTTTAAGTTTTGGGGGGAATGCACTTTTGAATACATTATGTACCTTTTCTATGGCAAGGCCAACTGTACAGTGCCTGGTTAATGGAGTTTAACTCTAAAAGACAGGATTTCAACTGTGGAATTCAAAGATGGAGTGATGGACACTTTTGGTTGAACTTGTTCTCAAGGGGATATGAACAACCTCAACTACCCCCACCAGATAATGATGTCATTCAAATGGTGTTAGATGAAGGTCTTAAAAGAACAACTACGCTTCTACTTATACCACTTAATTATATAGCCAAAAAACATGTTAAACCAAAGAAACCAACGGCGACAAAAAGTAAAAGATTCTTCCTCGCACCATGAAAACAAAATTGGCATAGGGCACCAACTATAAACTGCCCCCTGCTAAATACTCGCCTCTTTCTTTCTCTCCACCCCCAACTGTGTTGTGACCTCTGGCCCCATCCATTCAAACAACCAAAGCGGCCAACCATGTTGGCCCTCTTTCCAAACCATCTCTTTTGCTGATGCAACATCTTAAATCCTCTGTTACATGGATCGTGGTACGGATTGGTACGCGGTCTGGGTACGAGTACACGGTAGGGACTTTTCTCTGTACGTGGTACCGAGCGGTAGGCTTAGGTGGGTCGCTCTTTTAGGATCGTTATTTTGCTTAGAATTGAGTAGTTAAAAAATTATAAGTACTGATAAGTAATAAGTTTACCTACAATTTCCTAATCTCATTAAATAACTGTATTCCTATCCATAAAAAGGAGTTGACAAGTACTTGAATTCTAGTTGTCTATTATTTCCTCTTTCCTATATGACTCCTACTCTCCCTAAAAGAAGTTGATAAGTACAAAATTTCTGTTTCTATTTGACTCTTACTCTCCGTCTCCCCCACAACCCTTTGGGAATGCTCAGAACAGCGCTCTGGATCGCAAATGATCCATGTTCCGGAATGACCGTATACAAGAACGCGGATCGCAAGGAAAAAGAGCGATCCATGTAGCACTGCTTAAATCTTCTACTTGTTTGACTATCTAAAATAGATGGTTGCTTTGGTATGCTTAAGTGCTTCATTAGTTCTTTAGATATGTTCTAGTTGATAGTTATTTACTTGTTCTACACAAGTGCTTTGTTATGGTTATGGGTATTTTGATTTTCATTCCTCTGTGCAACAATATTGTTTTGTATAGCTAGTAGGATTCTAGTTGTCTACTGCATCAGCAGGTTTTTCTGTATTATGACTTAAACATTTGGTCTTTCCTAGGTCCTAACCCTAGAAGTTACAATATTGTATTCTTTGCTTAGTGAAATGTAAGTACATTGTTGGATGGATTTTGATGCTGTATATGTTCCTACAGTGTACTCTATCAATTGCTTTATTTGGTTGTTATAATTAAATCTGATATCTGCTTTTACTCTTTTTATATGGCATTATTAGAAAAGGCTCCCTGTTTGGTTTTCACATCATCGCAATCAATTTTCCCTGTAGTTTGTGTTAGAATTTTCCTTGCCTGTGTTCAATCTTTTCTTTATTTTGTTGTAATGATAATTTGACTCTTTTTGGCATGTTTAATTATAGGTTGGTATTTTTGGTTAAATAATCCTTTTGTTTTTTCCTTCTCTGTTTCTACCCTATATAGATGGAGGAATTTCTAAGATATGCATTTACTGTTTTGACTCACCTCTGATTTTTAATCTTTTCTTTTTCACTGCTTCCTGAATGATAGGTTGTAGAAAATATTGCTCGAAAATTTGGAGTAAGTAAGAGTGACATACTCGATAAGGAAGCAAAGGACCTGGCATGTGCGTATTAGTTATGCCGAAATTCAAGTAGTCGATGAGACGAAAAAGGCTCTTGCAAATGCTGGGGTCAATATTGCTTCTTTGCAGGATGCTGCTGGAAAAACTGATGGTATGAAAAGAAGCAACCATGTTATTTTAGTGAAGAACTTGCCATATGGGTCATCTGAAGGTGAACTAGCTAATATGTTTGGAAAATTTGGGAGCTTGGACAAAATAATTCTTCCTCCCCCAAAAACTTTGGCCTTGGTATGCTTCTTGTCTGCTCGAACTCTTGTCTTTTTCCTTTACTATTTTCCTTTTTTGGGGAACCCTGGAGATGTGCAGGTGGTGCCTTTTTTGTCCAATTTATGTTTTTATGACAAATTTGATTGACTTGACCTGAAATATGCATATTTGGGACTTGCTTTTAGTAAATGTTGAATTCTTCTTTAATTTTTTGTTTTCATTTTGGAGTTGAAAATTTTTAAAAAGTACCTGTTCATAGCTTGTATGTATTTAGTCCCACTATTCCAGATCTCAAGCTATCAGACGGATATCTACATTACCACAATTGTTTGCCATTTTTTGTTGTTGTTGGAATGTGGTAGTTTGTGAGAATTGACTTGATGACTTTCACATACAAGTTCGATGAAGGAATACAGAATAGCAGTGCCAAAAAACTTTAAATTATGTCCTCAGCTATTGACAGTGGGGTAAATTTAATGGAGTATCTAGAAGCTAAAGGTGTGGGTTTCGTATGCTGACTTATTGCATTGAGCTAAGATAGAGAAATGATGACAGATGAGCCCATTTTGGGTGTAATCTAGCATGCAAGTGATTCTTTGTTCTCTCTCTATGCAAGTGAATGTACTGTCATTCTCTATTCTCTCTGTACACTTTAAAATCTATACCTTCTTTTTATAATGGTGAACTTACTCAAACTTCGAGCTTCACTGGTGGGTACTATTGGGTAAAATCTGAACAATACATGTGTACTGGTGTCTAGAGAATAGCAATTCGTGTGAATTAAACTATCGTAAGCTCATGATGAAGAAACTAGTTGAAGTATTGTTGTTAGTTGGAATCCTTCACTTTCTTATACTATCTTATTATTTTGAAATGTAGGTTGTGTATCTTGAAGCAACTGAAGCACGTGCAGCTTTCAGGGGTTTAGCATACAAGCGTTATAAGTATGTCTGGCACCTTCATTCTTTATAATTAGTCATACTTTACATGCATAGAATCTTGGAGTAGGCATATTATTCCTACAAACAATCTTTCATGAACTTTTTGTCTGAACTTAAGCTGAAAACATAAACCTATGGGGATTAACCTTTGGTGAATAGTACTGTTATTAAAAGAAAAGAAAAAAAGGTTTAGTCGTGCTTTACATTTGATATTGCCTTAGGATCTGGTATCTATGCTTGCCATTCTTCTGGTGATGTCCTTAATGCTTGGAATGAACATTGTTGGTGCTGCCTTTGCTAGTGGTGTCTGTGGACTTGGGAAAACAACTAAGTCTTCAGCTGTACTGTAAATTTTGATTTGTTAAAGTCATGGAGTCAAAACTATGTAACGCAGCACTTGCTACTTATTCATGTAATAATGTTATATGGTAGATGAAATGGAATAGATATCTGATACAGTTACCAGGTGGGCGAGGTCCTACTAATAAAAGTAAGCAAATCCTGGCTGATACTGATGGACTGACAATTGTATGAAACTCCTTACCTTTGTTTCTAATGAACATGTGTTAAATATAGTCAGATGTTGATACTTCATTGTTGTGGAGAAAATTACTTAGACAGGGTGTGGATTATGGAGCACATAATTGAAACTTGAGAACATTTTCTTGGACTTGAGGGGAACTATTCATGACTATGAATAGGAGTTCATTGATACTGTAGCTCAAGGTTTCAGCAGCTTCTTCCAATCCTTTCTCTTTTTTATTTCTCTTTTGCAGTTAAATTTTTTGTCCTGAATTTATATAGGAGTTAAATAGGAGTTCATTGATACTGTAGTTCTTTTTTTATTGTCCTGAATTTATATAGGTTATTCACCTGTGTGGCATGTTTTGAATTTTAATTTATTTGCTGGTTAACGTTTAGCAGAATATCAGGCTGGTTTAACCAAAATTATGCTGATAGGAATATATGTTGAGGAGCTTTCTCATATGTATCTGCCTTAGTTGAAGCAGAAAGTGACATATCTTATGAAATTAGCATTGGTAAACTGCCATCATTAGTTGCCTACATCAGTAACTTGAGAGTACTTGCTTTTTCAAATTACTGGTCAATTTGTCAATGTTCTTTAGTCTCTGTTGTTTTTGTTCCACATAGTAGAAATAAAGGGTATCCACTAGTTTGGACAACGTCATGTAAACTGTATCTTCTATCATTGGCAAGGAAAGTTGTTAAAATCGAATGACCTGTTTTGCAATTGATGCTATCAGTTGAGCTCTCTACTTCAATGTTTGGCTTTTATTATAGTTTAACCTGATGATACTACTCTTGATGTCTAAATATCTGCAATATCTGCAAGATAGAATTATAATGTGATATCGATAATCATGACATCTCTTATTTTGATGTAGGGATGCTCCACTGTACTTGGAGTGGGCACCTGGAAACATCCTCAGTCAAAATGTACCATCTGTGGATGGTTCAGATAATAACATTGTTGGTGAACATGATGCAAAGAGAGTTTTGCTAGAGCAACAAATTGGAGGATTGACAGATGGTGACATTGATCCTGATAGAGTTGAGGTGTTAACACGAACTATTTCATGTCATTACTCTTCTTCATCAGTAGTTTTTATAACATATTTTTGTTTATTAAAAAATGAGTAGATACAATCCTTCCTTTTTCATTTTATGGTTGCTATATCAAATGTATAGTTTTTGTCTCTTTTTTTTTTTTTTTTTTTGGTAGAGAATATCTTTTAGGCCTGCGCACAAGTGAATCTTGGCTTAAATTCATCTTGCTGTTAAAGGTTATCGATTTGGTTGGCTTGAAAGGCATTTTAAATGACGAACTACAACTAGGTTTTTTTGGGGCTATAACTTGGTTGGATTACACTGAAAACACTCGTGTAAAGCATGCAAAGTTCAATAGCATCTAGGCTATAGCTTTCTCCCCAAAAAGCATGTAGCTGCCTTAATTAGAGTCAAGGGAAGTAAAGTTGGTTTGTCACAACTCGTTAAAGTATTTTGAGAGACAGCTAGCATAATTTCTATACTCCTGATTGGGTCTTTTCTCTCTCCCTCTCTCTCTCTCTCCCTCCCTCTTTCTCTCTCTCTCTCTCTCGCGTTGCAAATGAGTCAAGCTTGGCTGCGACTAGGTCATACTCCAATTAGGTTAAACTTGAGTTCATTCGTATCAAGTTGAAGTTGAGCTTGAGCTTGAGCTTGTTGAACAGTTACTTGATTCAAGCTTCAATTTTAAGTTCCCAGTTGGTACCTGCAAACTGGCTCCAAGAAAATAAAGAATAATGATAGCAATTGTTGCAGCATTTATTAAAACATTCAAACATTGTAAGTTCTGGAAAGAGCTAAGTTAATGCCGGAAGCAACTAGCAGAAAGACACCTTTCTGCGGGATGCCGAAACAAGCATCCACCCTGACCTAATTTATGATAATTCTGCTGAAATTCCTATTCAAGATCATGGCAGGTCCTTTTGGCTGTTGGACTGTCTGCCAGAGCTAGGTGTTGTGGTAGGGTGGATTGAAACCAGTTGACTTCATTGTCAATCTTAGTGTATTGGAAAAAACAATGTTGATCTCTACATAATGTTCTTTTTATTTTAGTAATTTGTAATGTGCATGAGCTGCTTGATGTAATTGTCTCGTAGCATGATGATCCAGTTCAGGAACTCATTTCTTTGCCCTATTTTTTTTGAGTATGCAGTCCCGATCTTTGTATGTGAAAAACTTGAACTTCAAAACATCTGATGAAAGCTTGAAAAAGCATTTTAGGGAACACTTGGAGGAAGGAAGGATACTTAGTGTCCGGGTAATACTTCTGCTTCTCTAGTCCCTTCGCTATTTTATCAGATTCTAGAAATGTCTTGCTGCTGTTAATACCCAGACTCGTGCTTTTAGATTCTTTTCCTGTACTTAATACTTCCTGTTCTTCATGTGCAGGTGAAGAAACATTTAAAGAATGGGAAGAATGTTTCAATGGGTTTTGGGTTCATAGAGTTCGATTCCGTGGATACAGCAATGAATGTTTGTAGAGATTTACAGGTGAAGTTTGACATTGCCAGCAGCTGTTAACACCTTTTTGTACCGTTTCAGGTACTCATCTCAATATTTTTCCCCTTTCCAGGGAACTGTTTTAGATGGGCACGCGCTCATATTGCAGCTTTGTCATGCTAAGAAGGATGAACAAGTAGCTAAAAAAGCAGAGAATGACAGGAGTTCAACGAAATTAATAGTGAGAAATGTAGCTTTTGAGGCAACAGAGAAGGATCTTAGACAATTATTCAGCCCATTTGGCCAGGTATTGATTATTGCCATGTTTCAAAGTCTTGATTATAAGAGGTAGAGTACTTTGTTGTTGGATCATGATTGTTAAGTTACTTATTTGTGAAAATGCCATGCACTTTGATTTCTGGTCTTGCATGTGGAGTTGAAATAACAACTTCCTTTATTTTAAACATAATGAATTTTCAGAAGCGACAGTTGCACATGCTATATGTTAGCTTTCAAGATCGAAGTGATTAATATGTTAAAACTCATGAGCCTAAAGGTCATGTGAGAGTTTCAGTTGTAGCAGAATTTGCAGTTCGAACATGTGCGTTATGGTGCCTCTGGCATAATCCATCCCTCTCTCTCTTCCTTGTTTCTAGCTTGTCGAAAGGTTACTTTTCTATAAGATTTTTGTTGATTTACATTATAAAACAGTGTCAAAAGTACTACATAGAATTGTGTTGGTTAAGAATCAGGAAGAAGGAAAAAGAATTGCTAGAATGATAATGGAATCATTAATGTTACTGACGTTAGCTTTAATCTTGTTATAAGAGAATATAATTGTTAATTTTGCTAAGTGGAAATGTTTTGGATTCTCTAATAATTTAATAGATTATTTGTTTCAGTTGAAAATAACCTGTCAGGAATTAGGAGCCATGTTGCTGAATTGATCTATATGAGTGCTGTCATGCTAGGCCATTTCTGTATGCTTTCTTTCGATTATGTGAAATTAGTTCTATATCTAGAAACATAATGATGGCAATTTTGGCTATATCTGCTAGTCTTATAATTTGCATGTATATTATTCTTATTCTTTGGCTTTCCTCAATAACTTTGTGTGAGTTGGAAATCGACATTTAAATTTTAGGGTTAATTACAGTTTACCCCTAAACCTTCTCTTCAGTTACACTTTGCCCCTAAACCGAAATAATATATATTTTACCACCTCTGAAAGATTCCACAATATAAATACTTACAAAAGGATGATTTAGATATTTACTTTGACAAAAAATGCTCTCCAAATATTTGTGGGCAAAATTACTTTCCTTTTATCTCATTGTTTTACATATTCTTTTATTTGATGATCATAAGAGAACTTCATGTTATATTTCTCTTAATCAACTTAGCAAATACATTATTCTTTTCACATATGAACTCAGTAAAGAAAAAAATAAAAAAGGACTTCTAGAATTTGTTTATTTTCATTTTGTAGCAACTAAACATATTAAATATAATATTAATAATTGGAATATATTTTATTTAAATTAAGTTAATAAGTACGCCTTTTGTATGAAATGAAAAAACATACAATTTATTTATTTAAGTATATTTATTCAAATAAAAGGTATTTTGCTTATTTTTCTTTTAGTACTTTTAGTTACTACAAAAGGAAAATGAACAATGAGTAGTCAAAAAAGTTCTCCTTTTTTCCTAGTTAGTTTTAAAATAAAGAAAATATCATATAAGTTGATTATGGAAAATCATCAAATTCTATTATTGCCACGAATTAAAAAATAAAAAAGATTATATGAAGTCATTAAAATGAACATAATTGAAAGTAACTTTAGAGGTTACTTTTGTCAAAACAAATCCACATCATCTTTTTACAATTATCTATATTATGGAATGTGTTAGACATTTCTAAGGGGTGGGTAAAATGTATATTGTTTGAGTTCAGGGATATAATGTAACTAGGGTGTAGGTTCCAGGGGGTATAGTGTAATTAACCCTAAATTTTTTTTGTTCCTAATTTCGTGGAATAGTATACCGTAGCATACGTGCATGAGGTATGTGAATCATTTTGGACATTTCTCATAAACCAATTCAGATGTAGATTCAAAATTTTATATATGGTTCCCTTTGTATTTGGCAATTGAGATGATACAGACAGTGATAAATGGACCATAGTTTAATAGCCACTCTTTCTCTCATATTCATTGAAGTTCATTTTCTGTTGCTGACATCTGGAAATATCATACTGAGCCAGATAAAGAGTTTGAGGTTGCCAATGAGGTTTGGAAACCACAGAGGTTTTGCTTTTGTGGAATATGTTACAAAGCAGGAGGCGAAGAATGCCCTTGAAGCTCTTTCTAACACCCATCTGTATGGTCGCCATCTGGTATGTTAGTTTTGATGACCTCTTGAAAGTCTCATGCATACTGTGTGCGGTATATCTTTGCCAGGTTTCTGATTGCCTTTCTCACCTTCAGGTTTTGGAGAGAGCAAAAGAAGGCGAGAGCTTAGAGGAATTGCGGGCTCGTACAGCTGCTCAGTACACTGATGGGCAAAGTTTCACTAAATTATCCAAGAAAAGGAAGCATATGGCTGTCTTGGATGAAGGCAGTCTTAAGTTTGAGCGAATTGCAGATTAACAGTTTAATGTTGTTACCTCTATTGTATATTATGGAAATGAAAATTAACTTTTCAGTTATTTGCCTTTTTACTTCTTTCTTGTGTAGTATGGCTTCATTTTTCCCAGTTGGCAGCCTTAAGTTGGTTTATGCTAGCGTGATATTACATGTGGATATTTCAGAAGTGTTTGTAAACTTAAGCAACAATTAATAAAAAAATTTAATTTTAAAAAACTTTACCACATTGCTAGATTGATGCCTTATCTTTTGTGAAAATTTCGATATTCTACATATGGTTAAAACGGCAATAAGATCTATCAGCTCAGAAAACTTGACAAGGATCTTTCTCGTCCATGTTAAAGCTGAGGTAAAATACCAATATGTTTCCATGTGTGATGAAAATACAATTTAAAAGGATTAACCTTGTTTTCGTGAGGGAGAGAGGAACACTGTAGTAACAAAAACCATAAAGCACAAGGGTTCCAACTTGCATTTTATTTTTTGTTTATTTGCAGTAATAAAATAGTTTAAAAATATGATCAAGTTAATTTCACTCCATAAGTAGTCACGCTACCATATATTTGTATGATTGATTCTTCTTATTCATATGTTTGTATGATTGATTCTTCTTATTCATCTCAAATTCTTTTTATAAATAAAATATTCGACATTTGTAGTTGAGTCAATAATTATTACTAATTTTCATTAATTTTTTAAAAAACACTATAGTATCGACATTTGTAGTTAAGTCAATAATCATTACTAATTTTCACTAATTTTTTTAAAAAACACGATAGTATCTCTTCTGAATTTCAGAAGGATGGACGATAATGCTACAACATTTAGACTGTTACTCTGATGCCCCTCTTCATTGTGTACGGAGAGATTGAAAAGAGGGGTACTAATGTAATTTCACAGGGCAATATGCCAATATCATCTTCTGCCTAAACAATTTCTACCAGTTTTCACGTCTCTCCGCAACGCATTCTGCCCCCAATTTAACCACAGTTAAAATACCCAAATTTAACCGTGGTTAACTATCACCACACTCCAACCCTCTACTATATAAACTCCCGCCAGTTTTCTTCATTCCATCTTTTTCACTCCAAACGCATTTCAAATATTTTCACAGAATCACAAGTTTTCAATTCTTCTTCAGCTTCTGAAACCAAAGAAAATCAGCAAAAATGGTGAGCTAATATTGCATATAATCTCTTAGTTTTCATGTATTCGTTCAAATTTTTTTCGAGAAATTCTCACTGTATTTTTTTCAAAATTCCTCTTGATTTTTTCAGGTTGTTGCGCAGAAAGGTAAAGGAATCGGAGATCACCGAGCAGGACTCGCTTCTCCTTGTAAACTTATTTTAATTCATGAATTTATTTCATGTGTTTCACTTTCAATAATTTTCAATAACGAGTAATAATACTAGTTTTTTGATTGATTGATTGATCGAATTAATGAAAATATTAGTTAATATTCAGCCGTAATTGCTATTTTTTTTTACAGTTTATCTGATCGAATGATGAAATTTGATCTGTTTTTGTGATTTTTGTTGTCATATTTTCTGTTTATGTTTGCTGTTTTCTGAAGAATTTAGTTTAAATTTCGATTGAATGAATAATTTGGATTTTTGAAGTCATTTATGTATTCGAGTGTTTTTTTTTTGGCTGGAATTTTGACTGGTGATTTCGTGCTTCTGATTCGTGAGTTACTCAGATCAGAATGATCAAATTCATGATATCTCTTGGAGATGAGAGATTAGAGTATATATTAATATATTTGGTCGTACAATTACATGTGCTTTATTATTAATTTTGTATACATTTTTTATTGCTATTTTTACCGTAGCATTTATTTACAGTTGTTTAATCGATTCTCCTGTGGAGCTATGTGATTCGAATTCCCTGATTTGATTACTTATGTGCTACCATTAAATTCCTCTTTTACAATCGTCTTAAATCTGTTTACCAACTTATTTATCTGTATCACTGGTAAATCTCCCAAAACAAAGCTGAAAATGGTGACGTTTCTTATTTTTGTACCTTTAAATGTCTATTAGAGTAAATCTATGCTGATTTTTCAATTTTTTGAGATGTCTGAATCCGTTAATTTTATCATCCTATTCATCTAATCCTCTTGATTGGTTCTGATAACAAACAGACAAGGAATCTTCTGCGAATTGCTATATTCAATATTAGTTACATCAGGGGCCTTTTCCCTGAGAAATACTTCAACGACAAATCTGTTCCAGCCTTAGGTAAAGTTTCAACAGAATCTAAACATGCTTACTGAGTTGAGTGATTGACTCTACTTACTCTCTGCCTTCATAATCAGAGATGAAGATTAAGAAACTGATGCCCATGGATGAGGAGTCGCGCAGACTCATTGATTGGATGGAGAAAGGCATGTCTGTTTATTGATTTTTGGCCCTAATCACTTAGATAATTTTCTTCTCTCTGTTTTAGATAATTTTCTTCTCTCTGTTTTGATGCATTCATGTTTCTTCCTGTTTTTAGGTGTTTATGATGCATTACAGAAGAAGTATCTGAAAACACTTTTGTTCTGTGTGTGTGAAACATTTGATGGGCCAATGATTGAAGAATACGCATGTAAGATACTACATGTCTAAAAGAATTATTCATAGAAAAACAGCGTCTAGATATCGAGCCAGTCTTATGTTACCTTCATCCTTGTGAAAGTAAATTCATTCTTCTACAAACTGAGGTTCAGGCCAATAGACAACAGCCGCACTGCAAACAAAAGTTTATTGATGAGCAGAATAAACCAATCAGATATATATGGTGCTCTGTCGTTTGTTTTTCAACAACAGGCAAAATCAGTGTTGCTTTGATAATATGTTAACACTTGATTTTCCTCAGTTTCTTTCAGTTACCCAAATTCTGATTCTCAAGAAGTTTCCATGAACATTAATCGTTCTGGAATTAAGAAGGGAAGAAGCATAAAGTGTGATTCCACTAAAGAAATAACTCCCAATCAGATGAGGTAGTTCAAGAAAGATGAGCCAATCTGCATTCTGCTTGTTATGATGTTGTATGGTGCTTGAATTCAATAGTGTTTGGAGTTTTTATGCAAGCAATTTTTTCAGGAGTTCTGCTTGTAAGATGGTCAGAACATTGATTCAATTGATGAGAACTCTGGATAAGATGCCAGAAGAGGTGTTTTTCTGTTTCGCCATAAATCTGAATTGAATCGCATCTATTATTGACATTTGAGGTTACTTTTCTGCTTTCACGATGCTAAAGTTCACATAATTTGTTTCAGCGTACTATACTGATGAAACTCCTATATTATGATGATATCACGGTATGTGCTATCTTTACTACTTGGTTTTCATTTAATTCCAATTTTTGTTGTATTGATTTCTTGTACCTGATTAACCGAAGAGAAGTTTCTAAAGAATTCTAATACATATTATTAACGTTCAGGTAGTCAAATTATATGTACATGTAGTCTGTATTCTTGTCAGGAGTCCATGACATGTTAACTGAAAAGTTTAGGATTGTGTTCACTTGAATTCTATTCTTTCTATTGCTCAGATCTTCTGGATGGGAGCTGTTTATGGCACAAATTTATGGATATAAGGGAAATCAGTTATACTTTTGTTAGGACTGGAGTAGTTGTGGCCGATTATGGCATGTGTCTCATTGATTAAGTGACCTTCATAAATTTCCATATGCAGACACTCTCGAAATGATGGATTCTAGGAATTTCATGTTTAGTTTCCCATAATTTTCCATATGAATGTATGGTAAGAGAAAGCTTCTTGACCTTGTAGCCTGCTGATTATGAGCCACCCTTCTTCCGGGGCTGCACCGCGATAAAGAAAAGAGAATCTCATAATCCTTGGACCAAAAGTCCTCTCAAGATGGAGGTTGGAAATGTCAACAGCAAGCACTTGGTATTGGCTCTGAAGGTAATGATGGAGCTGCAAGAAGTAGATTGATATTTAGTTCTAGGGCTGCAGTTAATCAACATTGGGTGGATGGAAACTTGTGCAGGTTAAAAGTGTACTTGATCCTTGTGAGGATGAAAATGGTAACAATCAAGAAGATGTGAGCTTGAATGCTGATTCTTCCCAGGGTGATGGAGATAGCGTTGATAGTGACGTAATGTTTAGCACTTCCTTTTACCTATTCCCCACTTTCTTGAATAATTGAAGATGTTTGAGCATACTAAAACTTGTACTGTGTAACTCATTTCAGGTCAGTCTGTCTGGTGAAGATCAGTACATAGTTGCACCAGTTGGTAAATGGATGTTAATTGTATTTTGCTTGGGAGATTTTTGCACAATTAGATTTGCAGGTGTTTACAATTTAAACTTCATGGCAAAAAAACAATTATCCTGTTTGCAGAAAAGCAACAGGGTCCTGTCAATAGCACCATGGTTAACGAAGGTATACATTTATTTGCTTGAAAGATTGTACTGGACTTCACGATCATGATCTGATGCATAACAAGCTATATGTCCAGATGATACTCAGGATCTCGCAGAGGATGAACAACAATTAGGGCGGGTGAAGGACTGGATAAATTCTTACCACCTTGAAACCATTGAATTTATTGACATTCTCTCAAGCTTTCCTGACATCTCAGTGGTAAGCAATGGTTTACGTGCTGAATTTTTGTCATAAAAAATTCTTTCCTCTGCAAATTTCCTAATAATTTCCTAATAATCTGAATTAAGCAGAGTCATACTAAAGGTATATTCTCTTATTTTGAATTTTCCATTGTAGGTTTTGATTGAAGGTAAATGAGAGACCTGTTTTTAGCTAAAGATGATGACATAAGAAGTATTGCGCCACACATTTTTCATAATTTCATCCTGGTTTTACTCTCATATCAGAAATAATGGACAAGCTCATTAAGGAAGGTGTACTATCAAAATCTGGTGCAGACAGTTACTGTATCAAAAAACAAAAGGTTGAACTCTTGCATTTGTTAAATAGCATTTTGACTTGTAGATCTTATTGTATCTTAATTGTTTTTGCTTTTTCCATGGAAAAATATTATTCGTTGCAGAAATTTGACTATGAGTTTGATGTTGTGAAAGAAGAATCTGATGTTCAAATGCTACTAAATGGGAAGTACAGTACAGGTGAAGATCATATGTACATGAAGGTGAGTTTTTGAAATTCCATGGACCATGTTGTTGAAATTGAAGCTCATTCAGTAATTAATCTTGTTTAATCTACTTTCTCTGGATAAAACAGGTCATCCTTATTTGAGCATTCATTACAGCATATTACTGAATAAAAAAGAATAAAAGAAAGAACTACTATTAGTTTTTAAATTATGTTGACTTATGCTTAAAATTATTGAGTGGTATCTTATTGGTTTGATGACTACATTATTATGGAAATGTAACTGTTGCATTTGACATCCTTCAGAAATGCAACCATTGCAGCTAGAGAGTTGCTGTACTGCAACTACAGCACATCCTTTGGAATCCATAGACAGAGCTAATTTGTTATTCATTATTTAGGTCACTAGAAGTTTAAAATAAAACCAGGAAATAAGGAAAATTATTCATCTCAAGAATGAAAAACTTGGAGTCCATCAAAGTTATGTTATTTCTGCTTTGAATCTTGAAAGGATCCTGGTTATGATGTCAAATTTGTCTTTCTAGGTTGCTATTTTCCCTTGGCAATATTCTGATTATGGTTTCCTAGTTTCCTGCATAGCTTATTAAATCATCATCCCTTTGTTTCAGGCTTTATATTATGCTCTCCCATTGAACTATATCACTGTTACAAAGCTTCAGAATAAGCTTGAAGGAGAAGCCAACCTGACCACTGTGCGCAAGTTAATTGATAAAATGACTCAAGATGGCTTTGTTTGAGGCTAAGAGTAACCGCAGACTAGGTAACATTCAAGTTCAACATGTCTTTTCGATATTATGCTTTGAAGTTCAAACAGCAAACATTCTGTTAATTACATTCACATTTTTCGTCTTAGGGAGGCGTGTCATACACTCTGATCTTACAGAGAAAAAGCTGTTGCAAGTCAAGAAAGCCCTGGACATAGACGCCATGGTGATAGTCATAGTTTTACCTAAAAGAGCATAGTGTAACACATCTTTGAACTTTCCTGAACTTTTTTCTTGGCCAGGATGTGGATGTGAATGAATCTGCTAAAAAATCCAACCGTCCAGAAACTGTGACAAATGGTACTTGATCAATCTCCTCTCTACTCCTGTACCAATGTGCTAGCTTTTTTGGCATTCTCATGGAAACTAACAATGTGATTTCCGGCTAATTAGGAAACAATTACAAGGATTTGTCCACCTTTGGTGCCCTTCACTCCATTGGGTCAGATCTCACGCGTACTAGAGACAGATCTGTCATTGGATATCAGAATGGCTCTATTAGGAGTGAGCAGACTGTCTCAAAGGTAAAGGAGCATGGAAACACACCCATGAGCAGAGCTGCGGTTTGTCTTATCTGTCATAGAATTCAATCTCTATGTTCAATAAAATCCTTCAGCAGTTTGATTTCAACCATTTTGGCTTCTGCAGCCTGTAGCTTCTGGTGAAAGTTTTGCTCCAGGAGCTAAGAATGGCAGAGATAATGCAAACACAATTCGCTGTGATGAAATTGAGACAGTAATCTGTAGCAGGTCCACCCAAGACAAGCATTTCAGGAAAGCAAGCACGGTATACTCCGAATCTTCATCAATCCTGATTGAAGTTTGGTGTTTCATATCCTCTCTGATAAGCATAAACTGTTCAAAAGGTCAGTCTTCCTGATATTATTCTCCTGATACCACAGGTCAATGAGCCCATCCTTCAGAACATGAAGCGCCAGAAATCTCAAGCTCTGTGAAAGCACTTGAAGCATGGTTTCCTGCAAGATTGGATTTATATATCCCTTTCTAAGCATGGTTTGTAAGACTGGCTTCACATTTTAGGTGAAATTTGTTTCTTCAGACATCTTTTAGAAGCCTTAAAAGGAAATGTCTCCAATCTTGGGTCGTATTGTATTATTCCCCCTCCTCTGGAATTGAAACTTCTGTCAGTTGTTTCCCTTTTACTTCCAGTTAAAAAGTCAGAAATAGTAGAATAGCAAATGCTGGCATTATATGCTGAGTTAATTCAGTAGTTTAAATGTTGTCATATCTTCTATATTGCAATTTCTTCTTCTTGTTCTTCTCTTCCGTTGTTCGAAGTTTAGTTTTTATCTCTGATTTCGCTATTTATAGAGGTTAGAAAAATCTGCAATACCACAAACAATTCAATTTTCAGGTACCTTTCAATTGGTTTTCACTTTTCACTGTAAAGTACTTGTGACTTGTGAGCTATTACTTGCATTAAGAAACCAGAAGTCTATAATCGACTTAGTAGATTCTAATTGCAACTACTTAGTACTCATCCAGAAGTCCTATTAAGTTTTTGAATTTCGTTAAACTAATCAACTTGGTCCCTCGACGTTCAAATATTCAATAGAAAATTGATATTAATGTTTTAGCCCCCAAACTTTATTTTATTTCACTGATACCCTAAACAATTTTCTCATGTTAATTTGCTCATAGAATTGCATTGACTAAAGTATTTATTTATTATTATTATTTTTTTTAAATCTAAATACAAAAAATTACACTCACTAATTTCCTATTCTGTGATTTTACTAATTTAAGTCTTGAAAGGAGGGATACCAGCTACCTGTTCTGGAACTTCCAGTAGCATATATTTCGATAAATAGTTCTACATTCTCTGTTATGATTAAGTCAATTTTTCCAGAATTCAGTTTGCTAAGAGAGTTGGTTTTCCATTAATTTCAGCTCAAAATCAAGACCAAACTAGGAAAATACAAACCAAATTCATTCTTCATTTAGGAACCAGAATTGATGGAAAAAGAGGAGAAGTCCATGAACAGAAATGAAAAAACAAAGAGGAAGAGGATGAGGAAAGCTTCCTACAGCTTGCTAAGCAAGAAAATAACAAAACGAATCTGAAAAACTAAGCTACTTAAAAGAAACTCAAATCGTTCACTGGGATTGGCTAAGATTTTTAAGAAGGATTTCAAACAAATAAATTTGAAATAGGTAAATTTTTAAAATCTATTCATTTCATTATTAAAATCTCATCTCCACCTCTTAAATCTTTTAATTTATTTTGAAAACTTATTAAAAGAGATTTGACTTAGAAATCCAAATTCCCTCAAATACGTCCGTCCCAATCGGCCTAAATATTGAAATGGCCTCAACGGATTTGTGAACCTGGCCCAATTCGCGAGCTCCATGACAGAATTCTCGCTGCTGCTGAGTTGCCGTCCTGCTGCTATCCAAACGACGTCGTGCCTGTCTAATTAATACTCTGCTTTTGCACCCACGAGAAATTTCTAAAAAATTCGTATTGTTTTAAAAATCATGTTTCTTTTCAATGATTTAAATCATATATCCATCAAAGAAACTCGCATTCAGCAAATATGAGTTCAGTGAACTCGCATTTGCTGAATGAATGCTGTGAAATTTAAAATTATAAAAATTTAAAAAAAGAAATTCATAATTTCGCATCATTCAGTAAATGCTAGATTAAAGCCATTTAAAAAAAAAAAATTAACTAATTTCGCATTTACTGAATATAAGATTAAAGCAATTTTTTTAAAAAAAAAACTGACCGACGTCTTCCACCATGATACAAAGTCATATATACATTAAATTTAAGGATAACTCTCTTACTCCTTCTAATTCAGGAACTCAATTTTTAATTGTCTATAACTGTTATTTTTGCCCCCAAATTTCTCAGCCGTTAGATAAAATACTATTCCTACCTGACAATTAAGCTTTTGTTTTTGTACGTGTGAGTGTGTGAAATGTAATGAATTACAATTCCAAAAATTCTTCAATAGAATTCCAATTTCATCAATTCAAAAGCATTGGAATGCACCAGTTTTTACGGATGTTCGGATCATCATCATCACCGTCTTCTACTTCTTTGATCTCCTATAGTTTTAAATAAATTATACTACTTTATCCTATTTCTTAGTAGTTTTTTTTTTTTTAAATGACTATTAACCTCGCATTTTCTAGATGGGAAGTTATGAATTTTTTTTTTTTTAAATTTTTGCAATTTTATTTTTGTCAAAGCTCGAATTCAGCAAATGCGAACTCATTGACTTGCATTTGCTGAATACAATATATAGTTTCAAATCAGTATCAAAAAAGAATAATTTTCAAAACAAATATAATTTGAAAAATTTATCTTTGCCCCACCAACAATTAAACAAAACGACTCCGTATTACTTCTTTTCCTCCTTTCTATTCTTAACGTTACTAACTACTTTAACCACCTTTCAAATAATACTTTTCATTTTTCAAATTTTAAAGTTGTAAATAATTTGATTTTCCATTACAAAATCAAGAAATACAATTTTTAATAAGTTCTTAAATGAGAGGCTCTTTTTTGGACTTTTGCGAGACAAATTTCATCTATCAACGTGCCTAACTTCAGTTCACTTACTGCAATTCAGCTCAACCATTTACTTCAACTCTGTAGCAATTGTAGAGCACTAAACCCAGGAAAACAAACCCATCAAAAAGTCATCCTTCATGGGCTTCAACACAATCCTTTCATGTCCACCAAGTTGGTCCAAATGTATGCAGATTGCAACGAGATTGAAATTGCCCGCCAGCTGTTCGACAAAATGTCTCAACCAAATGTGTTTGCTTGGACTGCCATCATTTCATTTTATTCGCGAAATGGGATTTTTCGCAAGTGTATATATGCTTACAAAGAAATGAAACTTCTGGGTGTTTTACCTGATAATTATGTGTTTCCGAAGGTTTTGAAGGGGAGCACCGTGAGTATGGATTTAGAAGTTGGCATTCAGCTTCATGCAGATGTGGTTGTGTGTGGAATGGGATGTAATGTCCAAGTTTGCAATGCTTTGATTGATATACAGTATTGCAAATGTGGGGAGGTTGGTTTTGGAAGGTTGGTTTTTGATGAGATGGTGGGGAGAGATTTGTTGACCTGGAATATGATGATTTCGGGATTTGTTCATAATGAATTTGCCGAGTTGGCTGTGGAAATGTTGAGGTTTATGAGATTGGAGGGAATTGAGCCTGATATAGTAACTTGGAATACTGTAATGGATGCTCACTGTTGTATGGAGCAATGTGACGAGGCTTTGAAAATATTCAGACAGATTGAGGAACCCAATGTAATATCATGGACAATTTTGATATCTGGTTATTCTAGAATAGGAAAACATGTTCGAACGCTGGAAATTTTTAGGAATATGGTGCACCGAGGAGACGTTTATGCAGATATAGACTGCCTTTCCAGTGTCCTTGCTGCCTGTCAGCATTTAGGGGTATTAAGATGTGGACAAGAGATTCACGCTTATGGAATTAAAGTTGAATTAGGGACTGCATTTTACAAGTCGGCTGGGCCTGCCTTGGTTGGCACTATATGCCAAGTCTGCGAGAACTCAAGATGTAGAGCATGTATTTGACTTTTTAGATAGATCAGATGTTGTTACTTGGAATGCCATGATTCTTGGTTTTGCCGATATGGGAAGAGTTGATTTGGCTATGAAGTGCTTCCGACGAATGCAAAACATGGGAATTAAGAGTGACCAGACAACACTTTCCACTCTTTTGCCCGTATGTGACCTGAAACTGGGGAAACAAATTCATGCCTACATTCTTAAAGTGAATCCTAGCTCTGCAAGTCTAGTTTGGAATGCACTCATTCACATGTATGCCAAATGTGGATGCGTTGATACAGCACATTCAGTGTTTTCTCGAATGGAATTTAGGGATTTGATATCCTGGAATACTATGATTCGAGGGTTGGGAATGAATGGGTTTGGTCAAGCTGCTGTGCAACTCTTTCACTGGATGAGTAGTTCTGGTATTAGCCCCAACTCTTTGACCTTCACTTCTGTGCTGTCAGCATGCAAGTCATTCAGGTCTTGTAGATGAGGGGCTCAAGATTTTCCACAGGATGAGTACTGATTTTGACTTTAAGCCTGGGATAGAACACTACACTTGTGTTGTTGATTTACTATCACGTGCTGGACAGCTTGACAATGCTGTTGACTTAATCATAAACATGCCTCATGAGCCTGATAAGCACATCTGGGGTTCTATACTTGCTGCTTCTCTAGCAGAACAAAGTATAAGAATTGGGGTCCTAGCTTCAGAACAGTTGGTCCATTTGGAGCCAGAAAATGCTGGACACTATGTGACACTGTCAAATTTGTATGCTAAAGCTGGAAGACCTGATGATGCTGTGAAAATACGGAGGTTAATGGAAAGCAGAGGATTGGTCAAGCAATTTGGATATAGCAGTGTCCCTAATGAAAGCTGAATTATGGCATTGGTAAATTCCCAGGTTTGTCAAAGCATCTGTGACACAAATGGTGTCAGTCTATACCGCCTGACTTATCTATTTCATCTTTTTAATAGATATAGCCGGTTCTCTGGCTGTATACATAGTTATTGCAAACTGGGTGTTAATATTTTCCCCCATTTCTACTAGCCGACTACAAATAAACCAATTGCAAGATGTGATAATGCGATATTGCAGGTATATATTTCCTCAATTATTTTTTATTGGGAACATTAATGATTGATTAATGTTTCTTGATCTAAAGAAGTTGTAACACATAATTGAGAGAGAGAGAGAGATCGTAGCTATTAGTAAATGGCTGAGCAGTTCTGCAATCTGTACAATCCAGAATTATTTAACGAGTTTTTGCCATATCTTTTTCTTCTCTCTTTCCTATTCTGTTGTCATTGATCTAAATATCCACTTTTACACTCACGCGGGTTAGAAACTTTCTTTCCGAAAAATTTCCTTTCCAATTGAACTCTGGTCTATTCACCAAAAACAAACAGATCCTCAACCGCACACACATGCACACACTTTGTCTCCCCCTCAGTTTCGTCCCTAGGCATGAAACATCACTATCATTACCTGTTGAATACTCTCCTGTTTAAAAAATTGAGCTGCAAGAGGAGTGATGTACTTATTTATACTCGTGCAGCTTTTCTCTTTTCATTTTCCAATATGGAATCTTATGCTTTTGCTATTGCTACTAAAATTTGGAGACTTTTCTTTCTTCTCTGTATCTTTGAGTCTCTCTCTCTCTCTCTCTCTCTCTCTGTCCTACCAACACTTGGACCTTGATCTTGTAGTTGTTACTGTGGCACAAGTAATATTTCTTGTTGTCTCTGCTTCCTGATAAGTGAATAGAAAGGAAGGAAATAATTATAGAAAATGCAATGAGATCAGTGATTCTGTTCCTTGCAGAATTTTGAGAAGAGCACATTTACATTTAGTTTCACATTGACTAATACATTTTTGTTGATGTTCAACTCTTATTTTGGGGGTCTTAGAGAAATTCTTTTGGGACCTTTAAGTCCCACTACATGCACGTAGTTTCAAAGAAATTATGTCTATAATAGAACTTTTTGGTTAAACCCATCTTGGCCCTTGCATGTGAAATGGTTTGATTTTTTATTCCTATAATGCTTTAACAAGCTGGAAAAAAAAAAAAAACTATTAAGCATATTTGCCAGTATGACTTCATAAAATCCTGTCTATTTTCTTTCTTCTTGTTAATTTCTTTTCCTTTTTTAATCTTTTTGGGGTAACTAGGTGCTTGTGATTCTTGCTGTAGTTGCTAGCATAAACAGACTACGACCTTAATTTGCATATACTTTAAACTCATTCTGGAAACTTCTGATGAGTGATTGAGACTTTATTGAACATTTTTATGATCAGTTCCTTTACTAGCTTGATAGATTTCTAACTTCTATATTTTATTGCACTATTTTTGCTCAGGCATTTACAATTCCTCTTGGCTGTGTTTGTCCAGGTATAGAAACATTTGAACAATGAGAAGAATGTCTCTATGAGCTGGGATTTGAAGGGTTTAACTGTGGATAGAGCTTGTAAAATTGCTGCCATATGTCAGCTCTGATAACTATATATTGCTTGTACAGAATTTTACTTATGTCTCTTCTCCAATTCCCCCTTTTTCAGTAAGGTCTTTGGATGGACATGGCCCAGAATTGTGACTTTGCCATGCCAACTGGAATTCTGTTTAAATGTTGAAGATCCTTCAACAGAGTTGATGGAGACAGATTCAGCTTGTGAAGCGCTAAAAATCCTTGATTTAATCATGCCACTTGGACAGGTAAAGGTAGATTATTTCCGTGATTTTCATAAAGTGACTCTTCTTTACTGTAATGCATTAAGTAGATCTCCCTGTAACAGCATATTTTGGAAATGCTAAATCTATAAATGAACTGTCTTTTGTTTGAATATCCTCATCACACTAGTGCTAATTTATTTAATTTGAAGCACCTTCAAGTCACAAGTTGTCTTAAACTTTTTTTTTTTTTTTTAAGTTCTGCATGGCCGTATGCATCTTTCTAGTTGGTTTACACTTAAAAAGAAAAAATCTTACTGAACCTTCCATTCTGTTTGCCATCTGAACTTTTAGTGTTTTCAATTTTGGAAGTAGGAAATTAGCAGAATTTGTGTAATTGTTAATTTTATTGATTTTGCACTTTTTTTGTGTGATTCTTTTAACACCACAAAGAGACATCCTTTTCTTGTCCAGATCAACTTTTTGCTGGAGTACATCCTGGTTTGACTGCTCAAAAGACAATTCATCCACTTGTTTGTTAATATAGATTTAACAAGACGCATTTTCTTGTTCCAGTGCTCCTTGCACCAGAAACTGTGCCTGTCGTTGTTTTTGCACTCGAACTAGTTTTTCCCTGCTTTCCTAACCCCTTGATTTTATATCATTAGGCCGTATTGTGAAGACATCTTATTGTAAACTGCAACAGTTCTACACTTAATCCACTCAAAATTTCAATGGTTGACACTCTTATGATCTCCCTCGAGACAAAAAGAAGAAAGACTCTGGTGATCAATGTCTACGTGTGGGATGTAGGGATGGTTTGGTGTAAAGGCGAGCTAATCAATGGCACATGTCTCAGAGCCATTAGAAAGATGCCATGGATATTGTATGACATTACCAGTGGATGAGCCTTGAGATATCAATATAGCTACCCTGCTAATCTAAGTGTATTTTGCATTGTAGAGATCCAAGAGGAAGGTATATGGGAGGTAAAGAACACAACCATGGTCAGGCTAAGTTTGTGAGGAGTGAAAAAGAGTCTCAGCTTACTCAGTATAGTATACTATTATTAGCTCGGTGCATAAGCAAGCAGGGGAGCTGGAGATATTCCTGTGAGCTGTATTTAGCATGTAAGCTATTACGTTCTATAGTTGTATTTAGCATGTCAGCTGTTATGTTCTATAGTTGATTGGATTGTGTTCAACAATTTATAGCAATGTCATTTCAGTTTGAATTTTCCAAGATTTTGGGAATCATGAAACTTGGGTTGCTACATACTCTTCTAGTCTTCTTGCGCAATTCATTGATTGATCAAATCTTCAGTCTATTTCCTAATTCTCCAAGATAAGCATTTGAGATGTTGAAAAAAACCAGTATATTCATCAACTTTAGCTAAACCTTGGAAGCCTTTCACTGAGGCCAAGCTCTGTCAAATGCTAAGCATTTATAGAACTCATTTATTAGTGTGAAGAATTATACAGAAGTAAATTTGATTTTTATGTTTCCTATTTCTTCTAATTCCACTCTTTTGAAACATCATTTTTTGCACATCCATCTATGAATAGACTTCATGGAAGGTTAGAGACTTTTCCTTTCAAACATTTATCTGTTTGAGTTCTCATCTGGGAAGATCACCACAATAGTCTCCCTACTCCATTAAAATCGAAAAGAGCCCCTAACTCAAATTTTAGCCTAATTAGTCTTTCAACTAAATAGTTGTATTCAGTTTGGTTCCTAAATAGCGGCATCGCCGAAAATATAAGTTTTTTGAATTTTAACTAGTGCTGACTGATGGCAAAAGCATCAAATCATTGTCCTAGTCTCACCCAGTGCAAAGGCTATTTTCTACACGAGATTCGTTTTGATACTCAACATCTCACTCGGTGCAGAGGTTACTTTTTATACGAGATTCGCTTTAATACTAACTGCAACATCCAAGGCCTTGGGCTGGTCCAATAACTTTTAAACAGAATCAACGAGTTAAAAATGTTTAAACTAAAGTATTAATAGTCCATGACTCAAAATGTAGATGAGGTATCACGCCACTCACCGCCAGCCCCCTTTTCCTTCTCTCTCGCTCTATAGCCGTATAGTATGAAAGCTAGTATTTCCGGAGACCCTGAATGAATAGAAAATGTAGAGGAGTGTCATTCAGTTTCCAATGACCTCGTGCATGCGAATGCTATTGGATCTATAGATGAATGACATTCTTATTCCATGGGTAATCAATTTGACATGGAACTGGGTGATGCTGTTGCTGTGGTGGGTCAAAGCGATGCTAAATAGCATGGACCAAATTATTGAATGAAATTAACTTAAAAAAATTTTATACCATGGGTGTTAATTGGAGGTCACATGATAGGCTGTGTAAAAAATAGTAGGTACTAAACAAGTACCAAACAATATTATGGATGCTTGGTGTTTGGAGACAAAGTATACGCTATTGGTATGCTGCAATTGCACAAAATTGTTTGTAAACATGTTGAAATTTGTATACAATTATGGATTAAAATGTTAACGTAATAGATAGTTGGCCCTTTTTTTTGGGGTGATTTTATGACTTAATACAGTTATGTGAGTATGGACAAAACTATTTGTGAAGTTTGCCAAATTAATAGATTTCCCAATAAAACAAAGTGTTGTTTCGGTGCTTTATTAACTTGAAAAAATTTCACTATTCAACTTCTTAATTTGTATATTATTAGGACTATGTATATATTCTTTATTTTTTTTTTAAAATTTATGTACTTTATACAGGGTCTATATTTATTTAGTCAAAGATTTGATGCAACAAGAACTCTTTGGGGCTTAAAAACTAATTAATTTTAGTATCTGTTCCATTATTTACCTTAATTTCATTAGGTAAAAATCGAAATCTTTGCATCGATGAAGTTTTTATGATGAATATGTTTCTTGACAATGGACTTGGTATTGACCAGGTTAATAAGGTAATGTAGAAACATTACCTTGACGTGGTTAATATGAATTCTTTAACCTTGAAGTAGTTGAACTTTTGAAATTATTTTTGGCATTGATATTTTCTAATAATGAATACTTGCTCGGAAGCCATCCCAATCACTTTTATGTGCAGGATAGTCTTGATGCTCTGCATCATGTAATTATTGGCAAAAAAGATGTTGGTTTAAGCCACCTAGAAATGTGCAAATTCTCATCTTTAACATATGGTGAAGAAATTATTCATTTTACTTTTTCAACAATTTTTTTGATCCTTTTTTGAAAAACAAAATAAATACATGTATCAGAGATATCTGTATATCATCTTACTAGGATGGCTCCATACCCTTTCACTATTTAGTTCAAAGATGAGGGATGCACACTTTCAAATTACTGATCAAGTACAATGTTGATGCTGATAATATGACTATACACCACTACTTATACTTACTATTGGTCCTTTTTTACAAATTTAATTTAATCTTTTAATCTAATCCTGCATGTTCTTTTTTGATTGGATGCCTAATTTAGTTTGTCCGTTAAATGCTTTGAATGCTTTTAGGTTGTTTTAAGATATAGTATGAAATCTAAATCCATTTAGGTGTCACTTTTTCTTACGTTACTTCAAGTTTATTTTGGACATTTTAGTAATTTGAATTAATAAAAAATCACAATTTTTTTTAGGGTTAAAAGCAAAATGCCCCGTCCAACTACTACCTTAGTTGCAAAATACCGCCTAAACAATTTTAATAGGCATTTTGCACCCTTGACATGTGGTCAACTATCTAAAATATCATTTTTGTTAAAAATTGACCATTATACCCCCAATACATTAGTTAAGTGAAATGTCCTTTTCTTTTTTCCTTTATTTATTTTCTCTCTCTTGTTTTTCATTTTATTTTTCTAATTCTTTTTCTCATTGTTAAAAAATTATATTACTTCTAGAATATTTTATTAATTATAACATCTAATTTTACATGCATCTTATGATTTAATTTTTGAATTAAAATATATTAGAATAAAATAATGTATATTTTATTGTAATACAAAATTTGTAGTGAATTATTAATACTAAAATTAACGAATAAAAGTGTACAAAAAAGATAGCCTAAAAAATTTAAATAATTTATTCTAAAAATACAAATAAAAATTATGCGTGTAGAGTCATTCGGCATATTTTGGATAAATTTATTGTACTATATATTAACAAGTTATAATATTTTATTATACTCTATTATTGTTACGCCAAAAGTAAAATTTTTTACATGAATTCTCATTCTATAATTTATGTTTATGTTAAGAGTAATTTTTTAAAAAAGTTTTTTGTTCTCGATACTTTATTTTTTTTGTAGTTGGTTTGTTTGTAATAGTATATCATTTATAAATACACAAACTGTACATTGAAATTAAAAAAAAAATATTGCTTGTAATATAAATTATATTTATTTTATAAACAATTTAAATTATCCAGACACATAAAAATTAGAACTCATGCATGACTAAAATTAAAGTAGTAAAATTATTTAGTAGTATCGAGATTGTATGGACCCTTCTTAGCCATTTAGTAGTAAAATTATTTTGTAGTTGGTTTATTAGATGTTATAATTAATAAAATATTAGAAGTAATACAATTTTTTAACAATGAGAAAAAGGATTAGAAAAAAAATGAAAAAAAGAGAGAGAGAAAATAAATAAAGGAAAAAAGAAAATGACATTTCACTTAACTAATGTATTTGGGGTATATTGGTCAATTTCCAGCAAAAATGATATTTTAGATACTTAACCACATGTCAAGGGTGTAAAATATCTATTAAAATTATTTAGAGGTATTTTGCAATTAATGTAATAGTTAGAGGGGGCATTTTTCTTTTAACCCTTTTTTTTAAAAAATATTTCCATTTAGGAAACATATAGGGTATCGACCGTGCATTGCACCCAGGTTCTACTATCTAATAACATAAAACAAATAGAATGACAAGTAAAGGTACGACCTATATTTAGTGTTTGGACAATTTTTGGGCAATTTTTACTAATTTGCGATATCTCATAATAATTCCAAATGTTAAAATCTAGATTTACTAGAAAATGTTCACTACTAACTTTTGTAAGCGTGGATATCCCAAAAAAAAAAAAAGAAAAAAAAGAATTTTGGTTGACGTGATTCTTTAATCATTGATTTGTTAACGTGCATTTTACTTTTGAGTTTTTTTTTTTTTCCTGAAAATGATAATATGTATTCATTGATGAAATATCAGTGTCATGCACAAAAGAAAGGTAACTATCCTTTGTCAAATCTTACTGCATTTGCCACTCAAATAGGAAAAAACCTTATCAATAAATGTCATGCCCCTGACCCACACTAGTTAAATATATGCCATTCGCCATATCCGTTAAACTATACTATCACGAATACAAAATATCAATCATACATCAATAAACCTCAAATATTAATAATAAGAGCGAAAATATCTAAAATTCATAAATAATAACCAAAACAGTGCGGTTACATATACATATACTTTAACAAACTGTCACACAATCACATTCTCATACTTTCAAAAAAATCATATTTTCAAAACTATATATTTTACATTTACAAAATCATTATCTAATACTTTTGAAATACTCAAAAATATACTACAATCATAAGTCATTTTCATTTGACAAATTTCATAATCATACATGCATTAAATATTTATTTTCATAATCATAAAATCATGTTAGATCATGTATTCACTTATCAAAAGAGGCTCAAAATTGACCATGCATTCATCGGTTACTGAGTTCTCAACCTAATGATTGACCTTACTAGAAAAGGTTTTCGAGAGGTTTTCATGGAACCACTTGATGGTTTAATCATTGTCATTATCATTCATTATTATAATCATGATCATTTTCATAACCATAATCATAATTAATTGGAGAGTTCAAGACTATAATCCCCACTGACTATCTCATGTTCATTTAGAGCCTTCGTTCATTAATGTTTTATTCATACATCACACATATCATACAAATTCAAAATCATGCATGTATCACATTTTCCATAACTCTAAAACCAAGCAAGTCAAATACTTGTACATGATCCAGATTTTATAGCAAAAATAATCCTTTCATAAAATACACTTTTTGTAATACTACTAAAATTCATGTGAGTTTAAAAAATTAATTTTAAAAAATATCAAAATTCGTAAAACAATTTGAAAATTTAGAAGATAAGCACTACCTACCTCGAATGAGCTCAATAATTGTACTTAATCTTGACGTTAATATTTTTCTACAAGAAATCGCGATAGTCTATCATCAATGAACACTTAATAAACTCTTAACCCAACTCACTATAACCCTATTGCAAATTCTTAGGGACCATGACCGGTAAATATTTCAAAATTCATTAGTGATGTAAAAATGTTAAAGTACTTTTAGTTTGTTCAAATATAATAATATAATCTTTTAAGTTACCAAAATAATTTAATTGAGTATAAAAAAATAATGCCTTATTGGGTTACTCGATTCAATTTTTATCACCAAATAACTTTTAGTTTACTATTACAAGCTTTTTAGAAACTATAGGGCCACTTTTGAAACTTTTAGAAAAAATTTGGACTTTCATATAACTATATAAAATAATAAGTGGCTCTACATAACTTTAGAAAAATATTTTAGGACTTTATTATAATTTGTTAAACATTTTAGGAGCATTTGTATGTTTCTCAAAAAAATTTCGGGCCAATGTACAATTTTCTAAAAACTTCAAGGGTTTAAAAAGTAATTTCAGAGAGTTATGGACTAAGTTTGACCACTTAAAAACTGTTTAGGGTAAATCTCTAATTTTTAGAAGTTCATAAGGATATAATTTGTGTCTTTTAAAACTAAGTGGGCCATAGTACAATTACTAAAAACCTTGAGAGCTTAAGTGCAATTATCTTAAAACTACCATCATCTTCTCCGTTGCAGATCGCAACCCTAAATTTTTTTTTTCTTTTTTTCAAATAAAAACAAACACAAGTTTTCTTTTTTGTTTCTTTGCAGAAAAATATATCCAAAATTCAAGATTAATTCCATATGAAAATAATTATTTATCCATAATATATTCTTAAATTTCATATTATTTAAATACAAAAATACTTCAAAATAAATAACAATTAAATTCATAAATAGACATAAATTAGTTTATACATGGTCTCTAATAATCTACACAATTAATCTATAAAAGATTTCTAATAAACCTATTATATTCTCTTAAAATAATATAAATAATTAATTATGAAAATCAAAATAATAAAAAAAAAATTTACTAGTTTGTTGGAAAACTTTCTTATCCTCTCACGATTTTTATTTTGAAAAATATGTCATAATTTTTCAGCCGTAAAAGCCAATATTTATAAGCAATTTATTTCTAAAATTTCTCCTATAATATAGGCTAGTCTCCAAGATTCACAAGAATAATTACTCTAGTATTATTTTCTTACTGAAACTCTAGTTTTTAATATATTCCGAATATTTATTTTATTTATTTCCCTATTTATTATTTTTCCTAAAAATTTTGCGGGTATCAAAATAAACATCTCCTATCAAGTCGTTTGTAAAAGAAGCTATTTTTATAACTAAGCTATTCCTACAACCATGTCCAAAAGTAAAGGAACAAGAGTGAAACATAGAACCTAATGTAAGGGAGTTATCAAGCAAAATTGCCATAGTGTTTTTGTGGTGTATCACTAGCGGCCAGCTTCTTCATTACTATTCTGCAATCAGTTTCGACTAGTATGTTCTTGTGGTTCTTTTGTAGAACTTTTATGAGCACAAGCATTACAACATTAGCATACTCCATATCTGAGCCCTTCTTACTTATCTCATTCATTACCTAGATAAAGGATATATCCCTTTTTTAGTTAAGTCATTCATTGCCTAGATAAAGGATATATCCCTTTTTTAGTTTCTTCCTACAATATCAATCCCTATTCTGCGTAGCCTTTCTTGTTTTTGCACCCCAATGTTTAGCTTAAAACTTCTAGCTGATCAGGTAGTTCCCATTTGCTCTTGTGTTCAACATTCATGTTTCGAGCATGTTCTTTATTTGTTCCCCTTAAACTACCAACTCAAACTCTAGCCATTCTTTTGATGCTATTTGTGTAATTCTCCAAACTTGTTCTTCATGTTCGTGAAAAGTTATCCTATTTCTCTCTTTCTATATTTGCCACAAGATATTTGAAGTTAGAGCACTGTGACACTTGCCTTCCACTCTAATCTTTGCTTTTAGTAGGTGATCCCACCAATCTCAAAACACTCCTCTAAACTGTTGAAGGCCTTCCAAATTGATTGATGATACTTCCCAGATTTGTTCAGCCTTTTTATAAAAGAACATAATGTGTTCAATTGATCCCTCAACTTTTATTCTCTTTTTAACCACTTCATTTGTGGGTAGGATCTAATGCAAGCACCTTCAGAAAAATAATGTTTTATTTTATGTTTAACATTTAAGCTCTAGATTGAATCCCAAACTCTTTTCTTCTTCAAAAAACTATCAAAAAGAACTCATACCCCCTCTATTGTCTTGGATGCAAGATTTCTAGAACTCATCTTTTTTGGTTTGTCTATATCCTAAGTTTACAACGTATTGTCCATTTGTGTTGTCTTTCCAGGAGAATCTATCTTTTATTCCCCTAAGGCTTATGGTTATTTGCATTGTCAGTTTTGCCTTCTCATCATTGAACAGCTCAAGAATTGTCTCTTTATCTTATCTGAAATCTTTAATGAGGTTGTTCACTGTGTCCTAATGACAATCAACTAGCTTTGAAAAAGTTACTTTCCCTGACCTATTAGAAGGAATCTATCTATCTTGCAACACATTTATTGATTTCCCATCTCCAATCCTAAACCTCATGCTATTATTTAATAGGTCCCTGAATGTCATCACACTTTTCCAAAACCAACTCGCTACTTGGTGCTCTTGCCTTGAACACTTATTCTTTATCAAAGTATTTTGTCTTAAAAATTTTGTTAACTAGAAGGTTTGGTTGGGTCAAGATACACTTCTCCACAACTGTTTAGCAAGTGAAGCTGTGTTGAAACTATATATATATATATCCTTAAAACCTAACTCCTTCCTCTTTGTCCCTTGTCAACTTGTTCTATGCCATCCAATAAATATTTTGCTTCCCCACTGAAGATCCCCACTAGAATTGAGCCATCATCCTAATTATTTGCTTACTGATAAATTCATAATTGTACTATATTTTATGTGTCATTTATCACATTTTTATATGTTTTAAGCCAGATTTGAGTTATTATTGAGTTTAATTTGGTTATTCTTAGTTTTTGTAGGATTAAAGTGAAAAAGAGCTGAAAATGATGAAAAATATGAAAGAAAATGCTAAGGACGGGACATGCACAAGTATGAAGCCATTTCGGATGCTGTTTCGTATTTCAAGCATAACTTTTGAATCCAAGCTCCAATTAAGTTGATTTGAGATGCATTGGAAATTTGAGGGATAGAGCTACAACTTTCGTGTTTTACACTTTCTCAAATTCCAAAAGAATCAAGGTGAAAATTGAAACTGAAGGCGGAGCACAGTCATAAAGCCAGCGCAGATGTGCTAGAACTGTGCAGCGCATATGTGCTGCGTCCAGAAGCAAGACTCCCAGAATAGGTTCGAGTGCACATGCGTACTAAGCTTCCAGCGCATGTGCGCCCGAAGCAATGGGATTGCGTCAGTTGGATTTTTGGCATGTTTCTTCACCCGGTTGGACTCTCTTTCAGCCGGTTTCTTATCCATAGACCTTAATTGTAACCCTAAATACTAATTATAAATATCCCATTTAGGGTGAGAGAAAGGGGGATCAACACTTTTATTTTCTTTTGTCTAGGGTTTTCAGTAGAAAATTATTGTTCATTCTTTCATGACACTTTGTGCTTAAACCCTTTTCTTGGTTGAGGGATTTGAAGCCATGGTCAATTCTACAATGTTGTGAGACTCTTTGTTCTTGAATTTATTCAATTATATGTCAAGTATTGATTATTTTTTTATGATTAATTTTATGGTTGTTCTCTTTTTAACTTATTATTGCTGCAGAATATTAAGTTATTAGAATTAATCTGCTACTAGATTGTTTTAATCGCTTGTGTTTAATTCAATCTGTGAATCAACTGAATTTGATAGTTACTCGATTAGTGTTATTGAATTTAGGGACATTAATCAATTGATTGGTATAACTGCGTGTGTTTATGTTTAATTAGTCTAATTGTTCTTGTTGATTTTAAAGATTCTATTAAATTAATCTTTGGCGCGTGTCTGGATTAAATTAATAGTTAGGGTTAATTGGATCGCGTGTTGAAAATTAACCAACTTTAGAAAAAAATAAGAATCAACTTTGAATTAGTATTCATTCGGATTAATTCTTGAATTAGTGCTTGATATAAAATTGAATTATCTTGTGTGTCAAGGATCGACTAGTGAAATTGCCATGGTGGATATGACCAAAACCAAGACTTTTCTTATATCAAATTTTCTTCAATTATTTTCTTGTTTTAGTTTTAGTTTAAAAGCATTCAAAACGATCCCATTTTTTCATTTAGCACGAGAATAAACTTCGTTCTCTGTGGGACGACTTGTACTCACCACTACTACATTTTTATTGAGAGTTGTTAATTTTGGGTACCTACGACAGCATTACAACTCGACATTATTATTTCACACCAAAATTTTGGCGTCGTTGCCGGGGAACAATTTGAATTATTTTTGTGCTATTTATTCCAGCTTTTCTTTTATTATTATTATTATTATTCTTCTTCCGCTAATTGTGTATGCCAGTGACACAATCTACTGGACAAGTTGAATTCCAATTTGATCCGAAAATATAGAGAACGTTACACAGATTGAGAAAAGAATTAAGAGAATGGCAGTTAGGGGAAGAACAATTATTTAATTTTATCTTTGCAGGTGATAAGGAAGATCAAGGGCAGACGAACATGGCTCAACGGATTCTGAGAGAATTAGCAGTGCCTACTTTACACCAACAACTTTTATGCATTACATATCCAAAATTAGATGCTAATGTTACATTTGAATTAATTTAAATCTAGACTAATCCATTTATTACTTTCTTTTCATGGATTACCAGGAGAAAATCCGAACAAGCATCTTAAAGAGTTCCATGTAGTTTGCATAAGTATGAAACCTACTGGAGTGTTAGATGAGCATATCAAGTTGAAGTATTTCCGTTCTCACTCAAGGATGAGGCGAAGGATTGGCTGTTTGATTTACTTTCGCGTAGTATCACAACTTGGGAGCAGATGAACAGACTATTCTTAGCCAAATATTTTCCAGCTTCTCGGACTGCGAATATTCACAAGGAAATTTGTGACATAAGGCAGTTCCATGAAGAATTCTTGTATGAGTATTGGGAGCACTTCAAGAAATTGTGTTCAAGTTGTCCACATCATCAGATAAGTGACTCCTAATTAATTCAATACTTCTATGAAGGTTTGTTGCCGAATGAAAGGAACATGGTCGATACCGCAAGTGGAGGGGCGTTAGACAATTTGACCATAGACGCTGCACGTAAGCTTATATCGAATATTGGCCGCATGTTCTCAAAAGTTTGGAACACACCGTGATCAACCTCTCAAACGTGTGAATGAAGTAAATATTTCATCTTTAGAACAATAAATGGCTAGTTTGACTTCTTTTGTTCGATAGTTGGCTTCAAGAACAGCAACAGCAACACAACCTTGTAGTATCTTCTCAAATGAGGGACACTCGACAGATATGTGCCCCACATTACAAGACGAAGGCCAAGAACAAGTAAATGCAGCGGGAGGATTCCCAAGACAACCACGACCAAATTACGATCCTTACTCGAACACGTATAATCCTAGATGGAGGGATCATCCTAATTTGAGATACGGGCATCCAGCACAACCTCAACCTCAATAGAATTGGCAGAATTTTTAACCATATTGGCCGCCATTCGCTCAAAGACAACAAGCCAATTTGGATAATCAGTCCGGTAAGTCTTTAGAGGAAAGGTTGAATGCTTTAACTGATAATACTATTTAATTTCAGTAGGATAACAAGGCCATTATCCATTCAACAGTTACAACATCAAATGGGACAAATGGTTACCGCGATTAGCAGGTTAGAAGTGCAAAGTTCTGGAAAATTGCCTTCTCAAACAGTTATTAACCCTAAAAAGAATGCTAGTGCAATTGTGTTGAGAAGCGGCAACGAGGTTGAGGTGCCAACTAAAGTAGTTTCTGAATAGAACAAGGCCAAGGAGAGGGAAATCGAAGTGGAGAAAGAAATCTGTCCCGTTCAAAAAGAAGAAAAAATTGGTAAGTCAACTCAGTGGCCAGAATACACACCTGACCCACCATTTCCTGATGCATTTAAGGAATTTATCAAGGAGGACCCCAATAGAGACTTGTACGAAACTTTTCGCAAATGTGAGGTAAATATATTCCATTGCTAGATGCTATCAAACAAATTCCTCGTTATGCTAAATTTTTGAAAGAATTATGTACACATAAAAAGAAGTAAAAACAAAAGAAGGCTGAGAAGATCATGTTGGGAAAAAATGTATCAGTCATGCTTACAACACAATAAAATCTTCCAATGAAATGCAAAGATCTAGGTATGTGTACAATTTTGTGTTCAATAAACAATACTAGAATTAAGGAGGCCATGTTGGATTTAGGAGCTTCTATAAATGTTATGCCTTATTCAATTTATAAATCCTTACACCAAGGGCCTTGACTTGAAACTAGTACTGTTATCCAGTTAGCAGATAGACCAGTGGCTTATCCTAAGGGTATAGTTGAGGATATTTTAGTTCAAGTCAATGAATTAATTTTTTCAGCTGATTTTTATGTACTTGACATGGAGAGCAATGATGAGTCTACTCCCATTTTGTTGGGTTGACCATTTTTGAAAACATTCAAAACTAAGATAGATGTAGATATTGGAATTTTGACGATGGAATTTGATGGCAAAATTTTTCAACATAATATTTATGCAGCCATGAAGTATCCAGCCGAGAATAATTCTATTTATTTTGTTGATGTTATCAATTAGATAGTACAAGATATTTTTGAAGATGAGTTTGAGCCAATAAAGGGAATGGGGATGAGCAAGCAGGAAATGATGCTGAACAACCGCAATTTGGTAAATTATCTTATGTGATGTCGAGGAACCTTAATGATACACTTTTGTTTTCGGTTTTGCAAGCGGCTGAGTCGGAATTGAAGCCTCTCCCGAATCACCTCAAATATATATTTTTAGGTGATGGAAAAACTCATCCGGTGATAATCGCTAATGACTTAACTACTGACCAAGAACAACGTTTGCTAAAAGTCCTAAGGGAGCATAAAACGGTGATTGGATAGACCATTGTAGATATAAAGGAAATTAGCCCATCAACATTCATGCATCGTATACTACTCGAAGATGGAGTTAAGCCTACTCGTCAACCACAAAGAAGTCTAAACCCAATGCTAATGAAAGTGATTAAAAAGAAAATACTCAAATTTCTTGCAGTGGGGATAATTTACTCGATTTCAAATAGCGAATGGGTTAGTCCAGTGCAATTAGTCCCTCCTAAGACGGGGATCACTGATGAGAATTGATGATAAATCAAGAAAACAAAATGGTTCCCACCCATATACAAAATGGGTGGCAGGTTTGTATAGATTATCGAAAACTTAATTCTCTTACTCGCAAATATCACTTTTCTTTACCTTTTATTGATCAAATGCTTGAAAGGTTAGTTGGTCGTGCTTATTATTATTTTCTTGATGGTTACTTAGGATATTTCCAAATCGCTATTGCTCCTGAAAATCAGGAGAAGACAACATTTACATGTCCATTTGGAACATTTGCTTACCATCGTATGCCAATTGGTTTGTGTAATGCCCCTGCTACTTTTCAGAGGTGCATGGTTACCCTATTTTCTGATTTTTTAAAATATTTTATTGAGATATTCATGAATGATTTCACCGTTTGTGAAGATTCTTTTGATCAGTATTTGCATAATCTCACATTAATATTACAAAGGTGCATTGAAACTAACCTTGTTCTAAATTCTGAAAAATGTCATTTCATGGTTCAACAAGGTATAGTGTTAGGTCATGTCCTTGCATGTAGTGTCGTCTAAGGGAATTGAGATTGATAAAGCTAAAATTGACATAATTCAATCTTTACCTTACCCCGCGAAGGTGCGGGAAGTTCATACTTTTCTTGGCCATGCAGGATTTTACCGAAGGTTCATCAAGGATATCTCAAAAGTATCGGCACCTTTATGCAAATTACTGCAAAAGATGTCGAATTTGAGTTTGGTGATGACTGCAAGGTGGCATTTGACAAATTAAAACAACTTCTCGTGTCCACACCAATCATCAAACCACCCAATTGGAGTCTACCATTTGAGATAATGTGTGATTCAAGTGACTTTACGGTGGATGCAATTTTGGGACAACGTATTGGAAGGGCACCTCATGCGATTTATTACGCATCCATGACCCAAAATAATGCACAGAAAAATTACACTACCACTGAAAAAGAGCTTTTAGCTGTTGTTTTTGCTTTAGAGAAATTTCGTTCTTATCTAATTGGTACTAAAGTGATTTTATATTCTAATCATGCATCAACTTTACGTTATTTATTGACGAAAAAGGAATCAAAACCAAGGTTGATAAGATGGAAACTCCTCTTGAGCGCATTCGATTTGGAAATCAGAGACAAAGTGGTATGGAAAATAAAGTGCAGACCATTTAAGTTGACTACCACATGTGGAGGATAAACCAGGGATACAAGAAAGATTTTCGGATGAACAATTATGCTCAGTGAAGGTGATGTTACCCTGGTATGCAAATACTGTTAATTTCTTGGTTACTAATAAATTACCTCAAGGTTTGTCTAGGGCAGCAAGGGAGAAAATCAAAAGTAATGACAAATACTATGTGTGTGATGAGCCCTATTTATGAAAATATTGTGCCGATCAAGTAAGCTTAAGGTGTGTTAATGATGGTAAGATTAATTCAATTTTAGTATTTTGCCATACTTATGCTTGTGAAAGACATTTTGGAGCCAAAAGAACAGCAATGAAAGTATTAGAGTGTGGATTTTATTGGCCCAACATATTTCGCGACTTGTCTCTTATCTATTCTGTCGTTCGTGTGATAGTTGTCAAAGGACAGGTAACATTTCCCAAAAGAATGAGATGTCTCAAAATCTGATACAATTTTGTGAAATATTTGATGTTTGGGGTATTGATTTGATGGGACATTTTCCTGTTTCATTTGGTTATTCATATATCCTTTTAGCTGTTGATTATGTTTCAAAATGGGTGGAAGCTAAAGCCACTTGTACTGATGATTCAAAGAATGTTTCAGATTTTCTTAAGAGCAATATCTTTTCTAGATTTGGGATTCCACGAGCTATAATTAGTGATCGAGGTACTCATTTTTGTAATCGGATAGTGGAAACTTTACTAAAGAAGTACTACGTGACACACAAGATTTCCATTGCATATCCTGCAAATCAGTGGATAAGTCGAGGTATCTAACAGAGAAATTAAGTCTATTCTCCAAAAAATGGTGAACTCTAGCCGTAGGGATTGGAGTTTACGGTTGGATAATGCATTATGGACATATCACACGATGCTTATAAGACGCCTATAGGGATGTCCCCATTTCGGCTAATATTCGGTAAAACTTGTCACCTACTTGTAGAATTGGAGCATAAAACTTATTGGGCAATTATGAGTTTCAATATGGCATTGGATGCCAGTGGCGAATATAGGAAATTACAACTGCAAGAGTTGGAGGAAATACGCAATGAAGCTTACGAGAATACTCGCATACATAAAGTGAAGGCAAAGGCTTTTCATGATCAAATGATCATAAGGAAGGATTTTCAAGTCGGTCAAAGAGTCCTTTTTTATCAGACATGTCTTCGTCTATTTCTTGGTAAGTTGAGATCTCGTTGGATTGGCCCTTTTTTAATAACTAATATATTTTCCCATGATACTGTTGAAATTCAGAGTTTATAAACGTCCAAAGTGTTCACAGTCAACGGACATCGCCTAAAACCTTATTATGAAGGAGTTGCATTGGGAAATGTGTGTGATGAGAATTTGGAAGAACTGCATTATGATTGATTGCCACTAGTGAAAGACTATCACGTCGAGCCAACGACAGTAAACAAAGGCGCTACATAGGAGGCAACTCATGTCTATTTGAATTTCGTTCCATTATTTAATATTTTGCAACTTTATTTTTGCTTATTTTAATTTAAGGGGACAGCATACTTTAATTTCGTTGTTAATTGGGAAATCGAAATGCATTAAGAAGCTAAAATGATAAAATAGTCCTTAAGATTTTATGTGTGGTATGTGAATGATTTAAGGTAGAATGTTTATGTGTTAACTTAAAAATAATAATAATAATAATTTTTGTTCTGCCTCTCGCGCGCATGTGCGCTGAGACCGATTAGAATTTTGTCTTCTGCCTCGCGCGCACATGTGTGCTAAAATCCCAGAGCATAGGCGCAGGGCTGATTAGCATATGGATGCATTGGCCTCGTGCGCACATGCGCGCTAAGCTTGCAGCACCTGTGCGAGCGAAGAATAAAAGGTCGAAACCCTTATTCTTCTCACATAACACATACCCTCCCTTTTCTACTTGCTTTCAAATTCCTCCAGATCCTCCAATTACCCAACTCCTATTTTATCCTCAAATCATTCTAAATTCACCAATTTTACACTCAAATTTCTTCTTTTTCAAAGAAAACTCGAATCAAGGTATGAATTTTTCTCTTTTTCTCCAATTTTTCCTTATGGGTTTCAATTAATTCTCAAGAATATTTTGAGTCTTTTTATGCTTTGATTGAGAAAATCTCATACGGAATGAATTTAAAACGTATAATTGGGGTGCTTGTTGTTTGGTTTGTTGATTGAGGCCGGATTGCATGTTCATAATATACACAAAAATTTCCTCTTTCTCTATGCATGTCATGTGTTCGCTAAATTGTCTCCATGACCAAAAATGTTAAAACACAAGGCATTGATGCAAGAATTTATTTTCTAGACCATTGAATATGCCATGTTAATTCTTTCTGATTAGTTTTAATGCATAGGAATGTTAATGTATTGTATATAAGCCTTAGTTTTAGGCATTATTTTGCTTGGAATTTTCATGAATATTCTAAGGTTCATGATTTGAGGAATGAGCTTTTATTTAAGTGTGGGGTGTTGCAATTATTTGTTTAGGAATCATGATGCATGTTTATGTTTTATAGGGATAGGAAGAACGGCAAAGAAAATAGCCATAGGCAAGGGTATCGGCGAATCCTCGTCATCTAGGGCTCCACAACCTCGAGTTGGTGGCGGGTTACAGTTTTTAACTGCGGCAGCCAAATAGAAATATGAAAATGATATATCAAAACGGATTGCGATTAAAGAAAAGGGCATCTAGGTTCCTTTAGCAAGGGTGCCAAAAATCAAGTTAATCATTCGCAATCGTGGATGGGAACTTTTCACCTCAACCTCCACAGATGCTGTCATTCCGGTGGTGCGAGAATTTTATTCTAATTTTGATCATTATAGCTCAACCAGAGCATATGTACAGGGAAAAGAAGTGGATGTCTCTGCCAATGAAATCAACAGAGTTTTGAAGGTCACTCGTGTTCGTAACGATCATCTTGATGAATGGCCCGACACCCGTAATAGAAACGTAGAGCTTCAACAGATCACAAGCGTTCTTTGCAATGGGGACGTGGAATGGACTTACACGACAGATGGCACCATGGCTCTACATTTCAACGCTAATAAATTTAAACCAGCTTGGTTTGTCTGGTTTAAGTTTCTTTGTGGCCACCTTCTTCCGGTAAATCATCTTGCTCACGTCACTATGGGAATGGCCAAACTTTTGTATTGTATCGCTACCGGGAAAGCCATAGATATTGGTTAGCTTATATGCCAACAAATCTGCTATTCCGCTACCAGTTGGCAACCGAGGTTATGGTATTCCCATTTGATTATGGCACTGTATTTGAAAAGTGGTGTGTTGATTGATTCTTTGGAAGAAAAATTGAGGCATGGCCAGTTGATTACCATGGAGGGTATACGAGCTCTGATTAAATGCACTCGGTCCCAAGCCTCTACTTCACACGGAGATGAGGCTGAAGATTCCGATGATGAGCCAGTACTTGCCCACAATAGACTTAGGAAGAACTTCTACATCAAATATTGGCAGAGCAACAGCGGATAGGCCAACGTTTTGATTCATTTATGCAATATCAGTTTACGTGGCAGCAAATCATGGAGGCTCGTCAGACAACCAGAGAGCGGGGAAAGGACTCTTCCACATTTTCACCTTTTCCTCATTATTCGCAGGATTTGGGGCCCCATGCTCCTTGAGTTTTTATGCCCTATGTGTTGGGCCGTTTTCTTTATTTGATATTCATGGTAGTTAATTTCCTAGACAATTTGCATAGTTATTTTATTAGACAATTTCGTCAGTTCGGGTTCATTTCAGTTAGTTTATTTCATGTTGCTTGGGTTTATTTTCGTCATCGTGTGTTTCATTTATTTTTGTTTTGTATTCCTTTAAGGGAGTAAGTTTTTTCTTGATTATTGTAGGATTATTTTCTACAATTTTCTTGTTTTTCTTATTGTCTCAAGGGAATTATTTGTTTTGTTTTATTTTGTAATTAGTGTTCTCTCCAGCTTTCATTCACAACAAGGGGCTATTTATAGCGGATACTGCTACCATTACTATAAAGCTCTTATTCTTATTTGTTATATCCTCTCCCTTCTTTGGTTAACTAATATCCTAACCTATAGTACGAGTTAAAAGTCCTACCTAAATTTGAATTGAATTGGTTGTCTAAATTGGTGGAGGGATGTAAGAAGAGTGAGCTATGAAGAGTTTAGAAAAATTTTGAGGGTCTTCATGATTTAATCTAAATATTTTCAAATCTAAATTTTTGAATGGCTATACACACATACACATGAATTTCATGTTTTGGTTTTTATTAGCATTTGAGCTTTTTGGTTCTTAGACTACTCTGATTGGTGGATTGATTATTCATTATTTATGAAATATTTGAAGGAATATGTTGAGTGGAATGTGCTAAGCTTAAATGCTTTAATTTTATATTTGATCGAGAGCGATCAAAAGCTAAGTGTGGGGTAATTTGAGAAGTTAATAATTGATAGTTGCTATATTTTATGTGTCATTTACCACATTTTTATACGTTGTAAGCAAGATTTGAATTATTATTGAGCTTAATTTGGTTATTCTTAGTTTTTGTAGGGTTAAAGTGAAAAGGAGCTGAAAATGATGAAAAAGATGAAAGAAAATGCTAAGGACGAGACATGCACAAGTATGAAGCCATTTCGGATGCTGTTTCGTATTTCAAACATAACTTTTGAGTTTGAGCTCCAATTGAGGTGATTTGAGATGCATTGGAAAGCTGAGGGATAGAGCTACAAATTTTGTGTTATACACTTTTTCAAATTCCAAAAGAATCAAGGTGAAAATTGAAACGGAAGGCGGAGCACAGTCATAAAGCTAGCGCACATGTGCTAGAACTGTGCAGTGCGTGTGAGCTGCGTCCAAAAGCAAGACTCCCAGAGTAGGTTCGAGCGCACATGCGCACTAAGCTTCCAACGCATGTGCACCCAAAGCAATGGGATTGCGTCAGTTGGATTTTTGGCATGTTGTTCTTCGCCCGATTGGACTCTCTTTCAGCCGGTTTCACGTTCTTATCTATAGACCTTAATTGTAACCCTAAGTACTCATTATAAATACCCTATTCAGGGTGAGAGAAAGGGGGATCGACATTTTTATTTTCTTTGGTCTAGGGTTTTCAGTAGAAAATTATTGTTCATTCCTTCATGACACTCTGTGCTTAAACCCTTTTCTTGGTTGAGAGATTTGAAGCCATGGTCAATTCTACAACGTTGTGAGACTCTTTATTCTTGAATTTATTCAATTATATGTCAAGTATTGATTATTTTTCTGTGATTAATTTTATGGTTGTTCTTTTTAACTTATTATTGCTGCAGAATATTAAGTTATTAGAATTAATCTGCTGCTAGATTGTTTTAACCGCTTGTGTTTAATTCAATCTGTGAATCAACTGAATTTGATAATTACTTGATTAGTGTTATTGAATTTAGGAAAATTAATCAACTGATTGGCATAGCTGCGTGTGTTTATGTTTAATTGTGGCAATTCCCAGCCTAATTGTTCTTGTTGATTTTAAAGATTCTATTAAATTAATATTTGGCGTGTGTCTGGGTTAAATTAATAGTTAGGGTTAATTGGATCGCTTGTTGAAAATTAACCAACTTTAGAAAGAAATAAGAATCAACTTTGAATTGGTATTCGTTCGGATTAATTCTTCAATTAGTGCTTGATATAAAATTGAATTATCTTGTGTGCCAAGGATCGACTAGTGAAATTGCCATGGTGGATATGACCAAAACCAAGACTTTTCTTATATCGAATTTTCTTCAATTATTTTCTTGTTTTAGTTTTAGTTTAAAAGCATTCAAAACCCCCCTTTTTCCATTTAGCACGAGAATAAACTCCGTTCTCTGTGGGACGACTTGTACTCTCCACTACTACATTTTTATTGAGAGTTATTAATTTTGGGTGCCTGCAATAGCATTACAACTCGACATTATTATTTCACACCACTTACACATTCCCTTGGTTAATCTAAAGCAGGACATGGAACAGGTGTTGGGTTGGCAAAGCCATTACAACTAACTTCAGCAACACTTCTTTCCCAACATTACTTAAAAAATCTATTCTTCCAATTCATCAGTCTAGCTTCTATTCTTTGAATGAAACCTAAAAATCTGGTTCTTGCTTGTGGTTATAATTATAGGCAGCCCCAAATAATTACCTTTTTTACTACCTTGAGCTATCCTAAGCATGAACACACCTCATCTTTAATTTGTGCTAAAGCATTCTTATTGAAAAGCGCATAAGATTTTTCAAGTTTTTTAGTTCAGTAGAAGCTCTTTTATATTTCCCCAAAATCTTTCTAAGTTTTTCAACTTCACTTTTGGATGATTTACATAAAATGAGAACATCATCTGCAAAAAATAAATGTGAGACTGATGGTCTTTCTTTACACAGCTTCACTCCAGTTAGTTTCTTCTGCCTTATAGCCAACTGAATCAGATTTTAGAAACCTTTTGCACACAGAAGAAATGGATAGGGTGACAAAGGTCACCTTGTCTAACCTTTTGCTCTGCTTGGAATAACTCTTCCCACAATGTCACCATTCAAGTTGATGGAAAAAGACACTGTTCAAAGGCACTGAATAATCCAGTTGATCCATTTTGCATCAAAGCCTAACCTATCCATCATGGCAACTAAAAAAGACCATTCTACTCTATCGTAAAATTTGGACATTCTAGCTTTCGGGCCATAAAACAGTTCTTGCCTTGCCTTTTATTTTAAGGAAGTGCATAAATTCATATGGTATGATCACGGTGTCAAAAATAATCCTACCAGGAGCAAAAGTAGACTGAATATTACTAATGCAGGAATTGAGGACAATTTTTAATCTAATTGTGAGCATTTTGGAAATAGCTTTATAGAACACATTGAAAAGACTAATATGCCTATAATGAGACATATTAAGAGATTGTCAACCTTAAGAATGAGTGAACTGATAGTTTCATTAAGGGATTTCAATAAGAAACCAGAATGGAAGGAACTTTTAATTACAAGGATAATATCTTCTTTTAAATAATATCTTAGCATTTTTGAAAGAAGAAAGGGGACATCCCATCTAGTCTTGGAGCTTTTGGAAGATTCATTGAAAAGAAGACCTTTTTGTTCTCCTTCTCATCAGAAGGCTTGGTTAAAATCATATTCATTTGAGTAGAGATTTTCCTAGGGATTGACTCTAATATCTTGTGGTATTCAGGGGGCTTCAGCAGCTTTGATAAGGTCCTTATAATAATCAATGATCACCTTTTGAACATCTTCAGTTTCTTTTCACCAAACTCTCTCTTTGTCTTGAATAGCAGTTATAGAATTCCTATTTTTTCTCCTTTTAATTGCTATATGGAAATAGGAGGAATTTTTTTCCATCTATTTTAACCATTGTATCCTAGCCTTCCGATCCCAGGAAATCTTCTCATCTTTGTAAACTCTACTCAGCTAGAGTTTTAGTTCAGTTTTTCTCCCTTTCTTACCTACTTGATTATTTCCTTCCAGATCCTTAGGTTGATCCTTGATACTTTTAATCCTAAAGCACATTTCAGCATTAGTCCTCAGAGACTTGCTTCATTTTAAAATTGTTACTCTAACGCTTTAAATTTTCTGTGCTATTTTGAATTATAAAGAACCATGATAATTTCCCTCCCAAGCCTTTTTATCCACATCATAAACATTCTAAAATTGTAGTCACCTTTTATCAAAACAAAACCTTCTTTTCCTCTTGTTTACCTCTGGTCTATAATCAATGAGTATTGATTCGCCATACGGAAGTTAAAAGCTTGAGAGGCCATACAGTGAAAGATTCCTTCAAATAGCTCATCACGAGAAATAGTCTTTTGGGTCTAGATTCCCTTTCCCGAGCCAGCTCAACTTATATTTATTTGGATGCATTGACTTGCGGGCTTAAAAGGGACTTGGAGGAGGTGTTACGGGCTAGAGGGGAAGAAGAAGAAAACTTGCGCGATTGGAGGAGGCTGGGATAGTAGGAAGAGTGTTGCTAGGGAGAGGGGAAAGGGTTGTAGGAATAGGGTTACAAGAAAGGGCTAGAGAGGAAAGGGGATGCAATGGATGATGAAGACCTAGAGAAGAGCTAGTTTTGAGAGAAGGAAATGATGATTGTAAGGGTTGCAAAGGAGTGGCGATAGTAGTTAAGAGACTTTTCCCTTTTATGGACAGGAAGGTTTTGGATGAGTGGATTGTTAGTGTTTATGGTTTATGTATTATCGATTTTGCTTTAGAATTTTGACTTATGATGTGCACGAAACTATTTCAAAGCAAAATATAACCACAGTTATGTCTAGAGACAAAAATAGTGGTTGCGTTTGGATAAGTATTATTTGGGTATTATTTTGAATAATTATTCAATCAAACAAGATTAGTTGTTTTGTAGAATTATTTTTATCAAATAAAATAAGGAAATAAGTGTTTGGATATAGGATATTATTCTGGTAAAATAGAATAGATTCGCTTGAATATGGGATACTATTTCAAAAAAAATAGAATAATTATTTGGATACGAAATATTATTCCGGCAAAATCAGAACAAGTCTTTTGCATACGAAATAAAATGAAATCTTATTTTGAATTGGGAGTTAGATAAACATAATTGAAAACAAGGTAAATTTCACTTACACCTCTTGTAGTTTGCTTGTTTGCCATATACTCTCTTATAATTTAAAAAGCTAAAAATACCTACTGTACTTTTGGTTAAAGTGTCTAATAGATGAAAAATACTTCACTAATGGAACCATAAATTTGGCCAATTATACCCTTGTGTTCTTGGCTCTCCATTAAATATTATATCTTTATTAAAAAACAAAAAAAAACATCAAAAATAAAAAATAAGCTAAAATTTAAAATAAAATGGATAATTATATAGATGAAATGGGAAAAAGGAAAAGCAGAAAAGAAATAAGAACAAAAGTAAGAAAAATTTGAAAAATATTTTTTAGATGAAATAAAAAGGAAAAAATTATAATAAATAGCATGGGATGGTTGGATGGTGGTAGAAGAGGTCGAGGTGGGTAGCGGGATAGGGTTAAAGAGGGCAAGACAAAAGTGGTTCTAGGTTTAGGGGAACATATTAAGATAGGGAAAAGGGATAGGTGGCGGCATAGCGGGAAGTAGATCAAGTAGGTGGGGAGAGCTGGGGTGCTGGAATGGTGGTGCGGATAATAGTAGGAAGTGAATCTAGGAGGGGTCCATATTTGTCTGGGTGAGAAAGAGGGCTGGGGTAACAAGATAGGTGGGTGGCGATTGGGGGTGAGGAAAGGAATGGCAAATCGAGTGGTGGAAGAGAAAGTGGGGAGGTGAGATGGGATGGGAGAGAAGGATCTAGTAGCCTAGAGGAAGGGTTAAGGTGGCAGGATGAAGGGTGCAGATCGACTAGTGAGGGAAGGAATAGGGAGGCGGGATGGAGGGTAAAGATGAGATTGGTGGTGGCGGTAGTGGTGGTTGATGGTTGATAGAAGAGAGAAAGTTTGACTGCAATGTTCGAAATTATTTTCATAAGTTAGGAAGTCTGAACTAAACAACCCCTCATATCTTATTTAAGTGATATTACCTAATGACAGGAAAAGGGTTATTTAAGTGATATTAAATCATTTTATATATATAAAAATATATGTATGTATGTATATATGTAGACATACATACAAATATATATATATATATATATATATATTTATGTATACATACGATGTACTATTTTCAAAATTAGAACAAACGCAATTGACCTAATTTATTAACATATTTCAATTCGAATCAATTATGAACTCAATAAACTGAATATTTGCTCAAATCATGCATATACATTGTGTGTATGATGACAAATTCATGCCAAAATATGACCGAGATTTTGTTTTTGGACTCGAATGATACTTTATTAAGTGGGCCTGGGTCAACAAGTAATAAGAAATTGGAAGACTTGACCCACCTCTTTTTTCTTTTTTTGGGTATTTTTCAGTGCTCCATCTAATTCCTCCTCTAACCTCAAACGAATTGTTTTACTATTTTCAAATTTAAAACTACTGTAATTGACCTAATTATTGAAATTATTTAAATTCGGTTAAGTCGATTACGAAGTCAATAGACCGAAGGTTTAATAACAATTTGCCTTGCTGAACTAGTTTGGTAATTGCACTTTACCCCCTAAACTATAGAAATAAATACTTTGTCTCCCATTCACATTATTCATTCTTTAAAAATTGAAAAATATCAAGAAAATCTAATTAAATGACTGAAATACCATTTGTTTTATATTTTGATTTTTCATGCATTTAATTGATTTTTTCATAGTTATAAAAGAATTAGGAAAAAATAATAATAATATATTAATATCTTTGACTTTAAAGAGTGAAAATTTCATAAACTATTAATTATATTATATCCGACATCATAATTTGAACAGGTTAAGCCAAATATTAAAACTGTAAAAATTTTAAGAGACATTAGAAAAATAAAAATAAAAAATAAAAAAAATTAGTGAATATTTATTCTTAGAAATACCTTTAAAGAAATTTTTTTAATAGAAAATAAACTCATTTGGGAATTGTTCTACCACTATAGTTAAACATTTATAAATTATAAATAATATAAAATGAAATCCAAAAATTTTAAAAATTTGGCCAAGAAATATATTGATATAGATTATATTAAAATATTATATAGTTTTTTGGCTTATTTTTAAATAATTATCACATTACTACCAAAATTTAAACATATAAAAAATCAAAGTATAGTACTAAGGGCATTTTAGTTATTTAACTAGATTATCTTAATGATTTTAATATTAATAATAGATGAATAATATTATGGGGACAAAGTGTATATTTTTATAATTCAGATAGTAAAGTGTAATTATCCACCAACTTTAGGAGTAAAGTGTTATTAACCCTAAACTGAATATTTGCTCATATCATACATATACATAGTGCGTATGATGACAAATCATCATGCGACAATATGACCGATATTTTGTTTAAGGATTCGGATGATACTTTATTATGTGGGTCTATGGTAATAACTAATTAGAAATCGGAAGACCTGACCCACTTCTTTTTCATTTTTAGATATTTTTCAATCAGTGACTCTATTTAATTTCTCTTTTAACCTCAAACGAATCTCTTTATTTTTTTCAAAATTAAAACTAATGAAATTGACCTCATTTATTAACCTATTTCAATTTCAAATTGAACTCAAATCATACATACACATAATATATATGATAGACAAATTCATGCCAGAATATGATGGAAATTTTATTTATGAATTCGAATTATACTTTATTAAGTGGTAAATATTTAGATAGATCTGATTTTTAGTCCATTTATAAATTATGTAGTATAAATTAAATTTTAGAGTATCTATAACATCAAGTGACGTAAGTAAAATTATTTAAAATTTAATCATGATCACAAGATTTATAAGTGGAGCTAATGATTGAGTGTACCCAAATATTTTCGTTATTAAGTAGTCTAAGAGTAATAACTAATTAGAAATCGAAAGAGCCCAGGGCACCCAGATCTTTTTCCTTTTTTGGATAGAAAAATATTTATATAGATATGATTTTGACCTTATTTATAGACTTTACAGAATGTCAAAATTAAATTTTATAAAATTTTTCTTACATCAATTAATGTCATAGATTTCATAACATTTAATTTACACCATAAAATTTATAAATAATATAAAAAACGAGGTAAACCTAAATATTTGCCTTTTGGGTATTTTTTAGTGCTCCATTTAATTCCTCCTCTGACCTCAGACGAAAAGCTGAGTCGGCGAGCGACAAAGAAATTATAAAGAGAAGAAATCTCAAATCCCTAATTCCCAATTCTCTCCTCGTCTTCGCGGTCAATCTCGAGAAGGAAATCAATCTCAATTCTCTGGTAAGTTCTTTTTCTTTATAATCCTTGCAGTTTTTTTCCCCTGAATTTCGCTAAAAATCCCATGAAACAAGTCCATTAAAGTTAAAAATGAAAAATAGACACTTTGGTATAAAGAGAATTCCTGATTTATAGACACTTTGAAAAATATAATAATACTGCCTGATTTATATATTTTCTAATAATACTGCATTATTTTATAGACATTTTCTATATTTAATGGGATTGATATTTGTATTTTTTTTTTGGTTAAGATTGAGATTTATTTTTTGTTTTAAAACTGTTTTTGGGAAGAAATAATAAAAAGGTAGAAAAAAAGAAGGAACAAATGTCATGCTTTCATATAGTATATAGATACATAGATGTTTGGTAAAACCCTTATTACTTTTATTGAACCCATAGAAGGTATCCACATATTCTACTTTTTGGTTAATTACCAAAAAGTCCCCTAAGTGACAAAATTTTAATTTGGTATTAGAATTGAGAATTTAGTTAGGACCCTAACTAGAAAAGTCATTTAATTGAGTCCCTTTGAGGTGCTCAATTGAAACAATTTGACACTTTTGGGGTACTTAATTGAGTCCCAAAAGGGATTCAATTGGACAATTTACCGCACAGGGGTACTTAATTAATTGAAACTATTTTCATTTTAATGCCCTAATTTGCTAAATTCTGAGTTGTGAATACTCAATTAAAATTTTGGATAATTTAGATGATTTTTTTGAAAAAAAAAAAAAAAAACTTACACTATTTTTTTTTCTTTTCAATTTAATGCTTAAATTTCCCAGAATTTAATACCACATAATCAAGCAACAAAATAATTTAATACAAACCTTATAGAAACTTTTGAATTATAATTAGTTTTCCCACATGAAGTGTATGTTAAATTTAACCTTATAGTAGTTTTACACCTTAATCTTTGAATACACACAAAATTGTTTTTATACAATCCAATTAACTAGCATTACATTTGCACATATCTATTTTTTTCTTTAAAGTAGCTCCGATTGTATGGTAACTTTCAAGGCAAAGTAAATTAAACACCCATAGGGCTGTAAAGGAACTCAAGCTACTCGATACTTGGATCAACTTGGTTCGGTAAGAGCTCATTCGAGCTTGGTTCTTCAATAATCAAGCCAAGTTCGAACGGAATTTAGCATTCCTTAATTTTTGTGTTTGGCTCAATAAATTAAAAACTATAAATTTACATGTAGAAATTCCAAGCTACTTAAGAATTCGACTCGAGTTCAACGATAAAAGCTCATTTGAGTTCAGCTTGAAAAATAAATCAACCAAGCTTGAACAGAATTTCAAGCTTGTTAAAATAATCAAACAAGCTTGAACACTAGAGTGTCCTGTTTGTTTATGTTCATTTACATCCCTAAACACCTACACCGCCAACAACGGTCAAAATGACTTGTAATATTTGTTCCTGCAGACCAAATAAACTCGCACAAGGGTACGATATGGACTCCCAAGCACAGTATAATTTATCATCAGACCTTCCTCAAAACAATCTAAATAACTTCTCGTATGACCTGAAATTTTCAGCAAACACAGTCCTTCAAGAAAACCCAAAACCATACATTCTCAAGAAATGCATAGCACTTCTACTCTCATGCGCCACTTCGAAATACAAACTACGGCAAGTTCATGCCTTTTCAATCAGGCATGGGGTCCTTTTGTCCAGCCCTGACATGGGCAAACACTTGATTTTCACCCTTCTCTCCCTTGGGTCATTCTGGATCCATGTCTTATGCTCATAGAATCTTCAAGCAAATCCAAAACCCCAATATTTTCACTTGGAATACAATGATTAGAGGCTATGCTGAGAGTGACAACCCAAGGCCAGCTGTTGAAATACACCATCAAATGCTTGTGAATAACATACAACCTGATACTCACACGTATCCCTTTTTGCTGAAAGCTATTGCTAAGTTGATTGATGTGACAGAGGGTGAGAAATTGCACTGCCTTGCGGTAAAAAATGGGTTTGAGTCATTGGTTTTTGTTCGGAATGCTTTGGTACATTTTTATGGTGCCTGTGGTCGAGCTGAGAGTGCACATAAGTTGTTTGAGTTAATGTCAGAGAAGAATCTTGTAGCTTGGAATTCTGTAATTAATGGGTATGCTGTGAATAGTAGGCCAAACGAAACATTGACCCTTTTTAGGGAAATGGGCTTTGAGAATGTTAAACCCGATGGATTCACTTTGGTTAGTTTGTTAACTGCTTGTGCTGAGCTTACTGGGGCTTTAGCTTTGGGTAGGAGGGCTCATGTGTACATGTTAAAGACGGGGTTGGAAACGAACTTGCATGCTGCTAATTCACTATTGGATTTTTATGCAAAGTGTGGGAATATTAGGGACACAAAAATGGTGTTTGATGAGATGGAGGAAAAGAGTGTGGTCTCTTGGACGTCTTTGATTGTCGGGTTGGCTGTCAATGGCTTTGGTGAAAGGGCACTTGAGCTTTTTAAGAAGTTAGAGGAAGAAAACTTGGTGCCTAGTGAGATCACTTTTGTTGGGGTGTTGTATGCTTGTAGTCATTGTGGGCTGGTGGATGAAGCTTTTGCTTACTTTGAGAGGATGAAAAATGAGTTTCGAATTCTGCCTAAGATTGAACACTATGGTTGCATGGTTGACTTGTTGGGTAGAGCTGGTTTGGTGAAACAAGCATATGAATATATTCGGAAAATGCCTTTGCCACCCAATGCTGTGATTTGGAGGACTTTACTGGGTGCTTGCTCAATACATCGGCATTTAAATTTGGGAGAGATTGCGAGAGATGAACTTAAGATGTTAGAGCCTAAACATTCTGGGGACTTCGTATTGCTTTCAAATCTTTATGCATCCGAGAGACGCTGGGGAGATGTTCATAATGTAAGGAGGATAATGCTAAAAGAAGGTGTTAAAAAAGTGCCAGGGCATAGTCTTGTGGAGCTAGGGAACTGCATACATGAATTTGTTATGGGAGATAGGTCCCATCCACAAACTGAAAAAATATATGCAATGCTTGCGGAGATGACAAGGTTACTGATGTTGGAAGGTTATATGCCTCATACGGTAAATGTGCTTGCAGACATACAGGATGAGGAAAAGGAGACTGCTCTATCTTATCATAGCGAGAAGATTGCAATTGCATTCATGCTTATTAATACACCACCAAGGACCCCAATCAGAGTGGTGAAGAACTTAAGGGTTTGTGCAGATTGCCACATTGCAATTAAACTAGTGTCAAAGGTTTTTGAACTAGGAAGGGAAATTGTTGTAAGAGATCGTAGTAGATTCCACCATTTGAGGGATGGAACCTGTTCTTGTAGAGATTATTGGTAGATTGCTCAACAATAGGAAAATCGATTATATTATTTAGTCCTTGTTTCTTAGCTTGTGTACCAATAGATTGCCGATTATGAAATATGTGCAATGGAGGCTTTTTCAATGCAGTTAATAAAAATCTATAAAGGTGTATAACTTGTGAAAAGAGGTTAATGGATTATCTGTAACTTGATATGTCAAGGATTATTTAGACATGGTCTATGTAATAGGCTTAATATTATAAATTAGTAAAGGCTATGTGGGCTGCACTTGACAAAATTTGCTAGGATTTGTGACTTTCCCATCTGTTGGCCAAATTTCGTGCAAAATTAAAAGACTGGGGACTAAAACTGCATTTTGGAATAGAAGGGGGACTAATTTGGAGCATGAAGTATTAAAACTGCAAATTTCTCAAAATTTGCTTTGATCATTTGATCATTGACAAGCAACTAGGATGTACCAGTAGAAGTCTCCCACTTTGGAATGGGTACCACTTTTTAGGGGAACGTGACCCACAATTTTGTAGTAAAAGTGAGCATTGCAAATGGTTCCTTCCATTGGATATTATTGAACAACTACTAAGATGCCTTGTAGTTGCTCAATAACCACCATAAACCAAGTCGATGCAATAATTGCATTATCTAACGCAGAAAAGTTAAGCTATGACTATGATGATAAGAAGATAAGGACTAGAAGATACCTTCTACTGCCATAGATGGGTTCCATAAAACTAGTATGGGTTTTACCAAACATCTATATATCTATATACTATATGAGAGCATGACATTTGTCATGCTTTCCTTTTTTTACTACCTTTTTTGATATCTCATCCAAAAACTGTTTTAAAACAAAAATCAAATATCAATCCTAAGCAAAAATAATAATAATAATAAATAAATACAAATATCAATCCTATTATATAGACAATGTCTATAAAATAATGCAGTATTACATTAGAAAATATATTTATTTCTTTGAAAAAAATTATATAGAAACTTTGGTCTGATTCTCCATCTGGCTAATCATTGCCATTGATTGAATTCTTTTGTCTCATAATTAAACTCTAATGCTCTGTTGGTCTCTGAAGATAAGAATTCCTGATTTTTAATTTAGTTTGTTAATTATTTTTTACTTATATATTGTTTTTGCTTTTAGTGGAGGCAGCTTTTTAGCATTTGAGATTTGCTTGATTTAGTTTGCAAGTACAAAAGATTAAGTAGTAAAGAGCATAATGATATAAAAAGAACATGTCTTCCTAGGGTCCCCCCCCTCTCTCTCGCTCGGTAATTTTTTTAATACGTTTTAAACATTTTCATAGACCTAGGAATGTTGGGGGCTTTGCCTATATTGCCTCTTCCGGCACCACCCTCTGATGGTAATCTTGGGCCTATACCACCAGCGCAGTTGACTGAAGAAGATGAGAAACAGAATGAAAGTCAAGAGGATCAGAGCAAAGCTGGACAAATCCAACTCAGTTCCTGCATCGGTTGCGACTCATACGAGAACTATTGGCATTATTTATCCCCCACCAGATATCAGAAATATTGTTGACTGTCTCATCACAATTTGTGGCCAAGAATGGTCCTGAGTTTGAGAAAAGGATTGTTGCTAGCAATGCTGGGAATCCAAAATTTAATTTTTTGAATGCATCTGATCCGTACCATGCATACTATCAGCACCGTTTGTCCGAAGCCCGTGCACAAAATCAGGCTTCTAGCCAGGAGCCATCACAGCCTGCAGATTCAGCTGCTCCTGAGTCTGCAGCTGCTGCCCCAGCTGCTGATGACAAGGATGGAGCCACAAAGCCTGATCCGTTAGCTCAGTTTATGCCTGTTCGTAAGGTTCTTGAGCCACCTGAAGCAGAGCAATACACTGTTCGGCTTCCTGAAGGGATTACAGGCGAGGAGTTAGACATAATTAAACTTACAGCCCAGTTTGTTGCGAGGAATGGGAAATCATTTTTTTTGACGGGATTGACCAGCAGGGAGATTAACAATCCTCAGTTTCATTTTCTGAAACCAACGCATAGCATGTTTATGTTTTTTACATCTCTTGCGGATGCTTATTCAAAAGTATTGATGCCTCCTAAAGGATTAACGGATAAGATGAGGAAGGATGTAAGTGATATGACTACAGTGCTTGAAAGGTGTCTTCATCGCTTGGAGTGGGAACGTTCACAGGAGCAGGCTAGGCAAAAAGCTGAAGATGAGGTAGAGCAGGAGCGATTGCAGATGGCCATGATTGATTGGCATGACTTTGTTGTGGTAGAGACCATAGACTTTGCAGACGATGAGGATGAAGATTTACCCCCTCCAATGACCCTTGAGGAGGTTATACGAAGGAGCAAGATTTCAGGTATGGAAGAAGAAGAGATTGTTGAGCATGGGAAGGAAGTAGAAATGGAAATGGATGAAGAGGAGGTACAGCTCGTTGAAGAGGGCATGAGGGCTGCTAGTCTAGAAGAGAATGTTGTAACATGAAAAATATTGAAGCTAAGGTCACATTGGATGAACAGGAACCACCTATGAGGATTGTAAAGAATTGGAAGAGGCCTGAAGAGAGGTTACCTGCTGAAAGAGATCCAACTAAATTTGTAGTCTCTCCGATAACTGGTGAGTTGATTCCTATCAATGAGATGTCTGAACATATCAGGATCTCTTTAATTGATCCCAAATACAAGGAGCAGAAGGAGCGAATGTTTGCAAAAATTAGGGATACAATTCTTGCTCCGGATGATGAAATCACTAAAAATATTGTTGGACTTGCTCGAACCCGTCCTGATATTTTTGGTACTACTGAGGAGGAAGTCTCCAATGCTGTCAAGGCAGAGATCGAGAAGAAAAAAGATGATCAACCAAAGCAAGTTATTTGGGATGGTCATACAGGAAGTATTGGCCGCACAGCGAGTCAGGCAATGTCTCAGACTGCTGGCGGAGAAGATCCAAATGAGGCAGCTAACAGTGATATGAGAATCTACTCATTTTCCTGGACCTGCGGCTCCTCCTCCTCCCAGACCAGGTATGCCAAGCAATTAGGCCACTTCCTCCACCTCTTGGACTTGCCTTGAATATCCCTAGGCCTCTGAATACTGTTCAGTATTCAACTCAAACTGGTGTAGGGGTCTTTGCTCCACCTCCACCTAGGCCTTCAGTTGTCAATGTTATGCCTAGACCTCCACCGCCTCCTATACAAATGATGCCTGGGCAGCAACCTCTTATGCTAAATCAACCTCTAATGACTCCATCCATGTCCATGAGTTCATCTAACATCCCTGTGCCACCACCACATGGATCACAATTTACACATTTGGGTGCTCCCCGACCTTTTGTTCCCATTCCCATATCTCAGCCTGGCATGGTTCCACTGCCCCCCATGCCTCAGGGAATGCCTCCACCTCCACCTGAAGAAGCTCCACCACCGCTTCCTGAAGAACCGGAACCAAAACGACAAAAACTTGATGATTCTGCACTCATTCCTGAGGACCAGTTCTTGGCTCAGCATTCAGTATGAATCCATTTGTTTCTGTAATCCATTGATTTTGTTGGTAATATGCAAGGTTTTTACTTCACTTATTCTGACTATGTTTGCATTTTGGTTTACTGCAGGGACCCACTCGAATCAGTGTGACTGTGCCGAATCTTGATGAAGGTAATATGAAGGGGCAGGTACTGAAGATTACTATGCAATCCCTATCAGAAACTGTTGGAAGTCTGAAAGAGAAAATTGCTGGAGAGATTCAGCTTCCTGCAAACAAACAGAAGTTGAGTGGAAAGGCTGGCTTTCTCAAGGACAATTTATCACTTGCATACTATAATGTTGCACCTGGAGATGTACTTGCACTTTCTCTTAGAGAACGTGGTGGTAGAAAGAGATGAGCTGCTGAAGTGTCAATAGCTTTAAAAGGTTCTTATTTGGCTCTGTCCGACTGTCGTATCACCATGAGGAGTATTATCATTATCATTTGGCCTCTTTAAATTTATGTGCTCATGATATTTTGGAGATTATATTGGCTCTGTACTTTTATAATTGTTTTTTTCATAAATTCCGACTTTTAAGCTGATTATGTGGTATCTACTACAGATCCGGCATCCTGGTGGTCCCTCTGTTTGAGCAAAACAGGAAGTTCAACTAGTTTTATGACTCCACAAAAGCAAGTTGAAAGTGCCTATTATGATTAATTTACTAAGCTTGCCTTTTTTTTACATGTGCAGTTGCTCCTTCACTAAGATGTGTCCCATTGGTATTGTGAATTCACTGAGCTTGCATCCTTTTGGAGTGGGATTTTATTTTTCTATGCCTGTATTTCACCTTTCCTTTGTTCTTTATCCTCCTTGTATCTATTTTCTGCAAGTTTGTTGGGTTTGGTAACAGTTTGAGCCATTTCTTTTTGGAGCTGTGCATTTGTCTTGTAGGAGTTTGGTATGTCATTGTGGAGAAAAATAGTTTGCTTCTGATGTGGATATATGGTGCGTTCTATAGTGGACTTAAGCTCTGCTAGTTAAATTGCTCTCTTATTTGCTTTATGTTTTTTCCTTTGTGGAAAATCAGCTGCTAGTAAGAAGTGGTTGAGTCCATTGATACCTTTCTTTTCTCAGTATGCTAAGCTCCTCAGGTAAGAGTTCAGATGTCTTGCTACCTTTCAGATGTGTTCAATTATTCTGTCGGAACAGCAGAATCAGGTAGAACCATTCTTTGTGTTTGAGCATTGGTGCCTGCCCATTTTTAATGTTTATTGAAAACTTGAGGTGGTTGTGAAGGCTAGCCATTTCATTTTGCAGTGCTGGCTAAGGCTTCTGGATGGTGGAGACTACTGGAGGTTAACGTATCTATGTTATATTTCTTGATATTCTCCTAGAGTGATATTTTTATTCTTTAGGAAACTGATTGTCATTTGCATTGATGAACCCTTTTGGGCATGGAATGGTTTATTGTGTTGTTTATTATGCTCAGCATGAAAAAAATTCTGAAATATTTTGATGCAATCCTGGCAAAGTAAATGTCATAGTGTTACTAATGTGTGCTCTTGCAGTTTGATTGTCTTTGTTATAGTTAGTTTCTTGTCAGAAAAAATGTGTAAATCCAAAATTGTTGAGACCGAGACTAATATAGGTAGCCTCCATCCACACATTTGAGGCAGCAAGTGAACGCAAACTATACCCTTCCAGCATGAGGTGGGGGTTACAGGCACACATCATACCTCTCTTTCTTTCATAGAATCATACTTTGGGACTCATTTTCATGTCGCTCCTTGTCACACAGTATTATATATTGAGTTGATTTGAAGCTGCTAATGGGTTATTGGTTTCTTCATTGGTTTGTTTTTCCAACTGCTTCAGATACACAGGCTTGCTTGTACTGGTTGTATGTCTTTGTATTCTCATAATTTTATTGTAGTTTTTGTGGTTGCTCTTGCTTAGAGCGTTTGTTTGAGTGGAATTGCAATTTTCCAAATAAGTTGTACGAGTGTAGGCATGTATTTAGGGGGCATGCATCACAAAGCACCCAAATATCATGGGAAATGTGTTTCACTTGGAATTTTTGCTATTGCTATAGTAGTAGTCATAGTGCCTTGGTGGAAATACTCTGTTTTTCACTAGTCATCGTTGCCGTAGTGGTATTCAATAGTGCCTTCACTAATTCGTGGATACTTATATGTACAAAAAATCTGTATCCAGTAGCGTCTTGACCAATTCTTAGATACATATATATCTATACTATAATAAATAAATAAATAAATAAAAGAAATTTGATTTAGTTATTTAGATTTTTTTTTTAAATTTCCTTGACTATAAATTTAATGATTTTTTTATGTCTCCAAATTTAAATGCATTTTTTTATAGTTGTTTAGTCTATTTATGTAAATACTCCTCAAAAAGTAAAAGAGAAAATAAAATCTACTTTTAAGACTTTATATTAAGAAATAAATTTGATTGAAATAAATTTCTTTATGGAATAATAGAATATTAAGAATGAGTTTTAGAAATTAAAAAGTAGTATTTGGAATGAATACGTTTTAATAATTAAAAAAATAGTAGGAATTTTTATTTTTTTTGGGAATGAGTTTTTAGAAATCAAGTAATAATAAAAATAAGAAAATTTACTTGAAAAATAAATTTACATATTTTAGTTATAATTTTGGACCCTTAATTTGAAAAATCATAAAACACATGAGAAATACAATTAACTTTTTGAGACTTCTATTTAGAATTAAATTTAATTGAAGTAAATTTTCTCATAAAATAAAATATTAGGATGGATTTAGAAATTAAATATAAATATTGAGAATTTAGTTAGATAAAATTTCTTATTAAAAGAATTACGCATATGACTATTATCAAAATATATAGGTTATGTATATATTAGACAACATTTATATATAATTAAAAAGCTATAATTCGTGGATACTTATATGTACAAAAAATCTGTATCCAGTAGCGTCTTGACCAATTCTTAGATACATATATATCTATACTATAATAAATAAATAAATAAATAAAAGAAATTTGATTTAGTAATATTTAGATTTTTTTTTTAAATTTCCTTGACTATAAATTTAATGATTTTTTTATGTCTCCAAATTTAAATGCATTTTTTTATAGTTGTTTAGTCTATTTATGTAAATACTCCTCAAAAAGTAAAAGAGAAAATAAAATCTACTTTTAAGACTTTATATTAAGAAATAAATTTGATTGAAATAAATTTCTTTATGGAATAATAGAATATTAAGAATGAGTTTTAGAAATTAAAAAGTAGTATTTGGAATGAGTTTTAATAATTAAAAAAATAGTAGGAATTTTTATTTTTTTTGGGAATGAGTTTTTAGAAATCAAGTAATAATAAAAATAAGAAAATTTACTTGAAAAATAAATTTACATATTTTAGTTATAATTTTGGACCCTTAATTTGAAAAAATCATAAAACACATGAGAAATACAATTAACTTTTTGAGACTTCGTATTTAGAATTAAATTTAATTGAAGTAAATTTTCTCATAAAATAAAATATTAGGATGGATTTAGAAATAATAAATATAAATATTGAGAATTTAGTTAGATAAAATTTCTTATTAAAAGAATTACGCATATGACTATTATCAAAATATATAGGTTATGTATATATTAGACAACATTTATATATAATTAAAAAGCTAACACTTTATTAACAAGTATATTAAAAGAAAAACGAAAATTCATTTGACGGAAGGAAAAAAAGAAAAGAAAAGGAAAACACAATTATTTTAAAGGGTTAAATACCATTTTGGCCCCTTAAACTAGTAAAAAATCTTAATATGACTTTAAATTAAAAAAGTTTTAATTTGACTCTCCAAATTAATAAAAAAAAAAAACTAATATAGTCCTCCAAATTGAAAGAGTTTCAATTTGACCTCTAAATTAAAGAAAATGTCCCAATATAGCCCTTTGAACTAAAATTTTTTGAATTTGATCCTCCAAATTGAAAATATGTATTAATTTCATATCCAAACTAAAAATATATTTCGATACAGCAAAATACTATTAACCTTTTAAAAGTCACATACATTTAAAATATATTTTGAATCTTAGGGTACGTTTGATAAAACTGAAATCTGAAATATGAATGTTAAAAATTAAGTGCTGAAATATTAATTTATTGAATTCATAAAATTGTATCTGTTTGATAATTAGCTGAACTTGAGTATTGAATTGAAATATTTTACCCAGTTTGATGAAAATATTATATTTTTTTATAATAGATTATTTTATTATTATATTTTTAATACAAATAAATAATTTATTAATATAGAGTATGTGTGTGTGAGAGAGATATTATGTACAAGTGTGTGTTTATATGTGAGAATGAATGAATATAATGTGTAAGTGTGTGTTTTTGTGTGGAAGAAGGAATATAGTGTGTGCAAGTGTGTGTTTATGCGTTAGAAAAAAGGAATATAATGTATACAAATGAGTGATTTTTTTGCAAGGAAGAAGGAATGTATTATGTGTAACTATGTGTTATGTGTGAGAGAGAACCTAATGTGCAAGTGTGTGTGTGTGTGTTCTCTATGTGAGAGAGAATGAATATAGTGTATTTAAGTGTGTTTGTGTGTAAGAGAGAATGAATATTTTGTATGTAAGTGTACGTCTATGTGTGAAAGAGAAGGAAAATAATATGCGCAATTGTCTATTTATGTGTGTGAGAGAAAAAATATATTGTGTGCAAATGTGTGTTTATGTGTGAGAAAGAATGAATATATTGTGTTCATGTGTGTGTTTATGTGTGAGAGAGAAAGAATATAATGTGCAAGTGTGTGTTTATGTGTGAGAGAGAAAGAATATAATGTGCAAGTGTGTGTTTATGTGTGATATAATGAATGTAGTGTGTGCAAGTGTGTAAAAGAGTGTGTGAATGTGAAATAAAGAAAAATTGAGTCAGTTTTGCTATACTAATAAAGAATTCAATAAATTAAGTGATAAACTTTTTACTTACAATTTTGTATAGAAATTAAGTGACATTTAATATATTCAGTGGTAAGAGAATTTCGTTATCAAACACACTTAATATCAAAAAGAACTTAATGAATTCAGTTTAAACACTTAGGGTGTGTTTGTTAATGCAGAATACTGAATTCTGAATTCTGAAATCTGAATTATAAGTTCTGAAAGTATTAATTGCTGAATTAATAAATTTATTTCTGTTTGATAATCAACTGAATTCAATTTCTGAATTAAATATGTCACTTCATACATGTATTAATTTATTATAAATAATTGTCATATATGCATAGAAAAGAAAATGAATAATTAAGGATAGTATAAATATATATGAGAGAGAATATGTGTGATAGGGTATGTATGTGCGTGAGAGAGAATATGCATGTGTGTGAGTGTGTCTGAATAAGACTATGAAAAAATACAAGAGAGAATGTGTGTGAGAGATTAAGTGTGTATGTGTGTGTGAGAGAGAGACAATGTATATATGTGAGGAAGTGTGTTTTTGTGTGTGAGAGAGTATATGTTTGTGTGAGAGTGTGTGCAAGTGAGAGAAAGTGTGTGTGAATATGTGTGTGAGAGAGTATCTGTGTGTGTTAGATTACTTATTTGTACATTTATTTAAAATTCAGCAGATTAAGTGAAAATATTTTCATTTAAAAATTTGAATACAAATTAAGCAGTGCTTAATGTATTAAGTGATAAGAGAATTCTGTTATCAAACATGTTGAATTCAAAAATCTCTTAATCAATTAATTTTTAACATTAAGTTGGGTTATCAAACAGACCCTTAGTGGGGTTATCAAACACCCCCTTAGTTTAGTGATTACTTTATCGTTCAAATAAGATTTTATTGAAATAAATTTTTGTATATATTAAAGAGTTCCATCTGATATTAATTTTTTTAAGGGTGAACTTTAGAAATTATACACATATGTGAACAAAATCTTTTTGAGAATTAAGAATTAAGTTAAATAATAATAGGAATTATATTTTAAAAAATAGTAAGACTTATCACGAATAAAATTTGGACTCTTCTAAGAAAATAATTCTAAAATCTTTTTCTATTTTGAATACAAAAGAACAAAGGAGACATACAAATTGTTTAAAAAATCTAAAGGACAATTAAATTTGAATTAATAAAGACATTATCCTTAATAGGTACTGACAACATCTTCACCTTTATTCCTCCAATACCATTTATTTTACCTCTAATGTTGTTATGTAAACTTTGTAATGATGAAAGAGATTTGTTGCCCAAAATATAAACAAAAGAATTTGACTTCTGTATGATGTACTAAAAACAACTATAATGTAGAGCCTATTTTTTTTTTTTTTTACTATTGTTAAACTGATTGGATCAGCAACTTTGTTTTTCTTAAAAGACCATATTTCTTATTTTGCAATTCTTACTATACTTTTAGTTCCCTTTTTCATGCATTGAATAATTAGCACCTATTGAATCGAAGTTATGCTTTGTCTATAATTAAAATTAGTTCTTAAATTATATTAGTCTAGAATTCTTATTGTATAATTAATGTCTTTCTATAAAAAAATTATTATTATCTTTGGACCTGTAAATATCTAATATTAAATATTAGTAGAACTGCATAAATTATATATTAAAAAATAATATCAAAACATTTACTAATTAGATTTTAATTAAAGTATACTTTATCTAATAAAACCTAGATATCAAATGAGTGATTTCATTTGACATCATATGGCTGATATGCCTTATTTATGGCCATAAGGTCTACAGCATGGGATCGTAAACCAAACTTACCTAAATATTTCTCTACTGGTTGATAGCTACTACAATTATATTTGGTTGGGTTTATTCTATCAAATAAAAACCTTTCCATTTATTACTACACAAATGGTAGTTTGAACATAATAGATTAATTAGCAAATTTCACCCGTAACTTGTCTAATGATAGAATATTTTTCACTTTTTTAAAATTTTTTTTTTTCATGATATAATTCATGTAGTTGTGCAAATTAAATTTTTAAGAGATAATCTTTGTTTGCTAAATTAGAAGATATTGTTTAATATTTACACACGAATGGTTCTTTCAAGTTGGTTCTAAGAGAATTTTAGGGATTAAAAACTATTTAATAATCAAATACTCTAATGCTTAATAAATCTAAAGTTGTCAGGATAAAATTTGAATAATTAATAAAGGGTTCCAATAACCTCTAAAAATTGTCAATAATTTCAAAATTATTCCTCTCTTTGATTATTAAACTTATTGAGTAGATGTAAAAAATAAACTCTGATATTGTTCCAATCATACATTGTACTCCACTTTGATAATCATTTAAAAATTTTCTATCTTTAAAGTTGTATAAAGTATCAATAATTTCAATTTAGAATACTTCAATAATTTTCAACTAAGGAAATGGACTTTTATTTTTAAAATTGTAAGATAGATGTATTTTTTATAGGATCCTAAATTAGTCTTTACTAATCACAGGATCCGAACACAATTATTTAGTTTTATGAAATTGTTTCAACTATTAAAGCAAATAGATCTCTTATGTTTCCAACAAAGTATTTAAAGAAAATGTATAAAAATTTACCAATGAGCAAATATTCCTCTAAACTCATATAAATTACGATATAATTGAAAATTCTTTAACTTAGTTAAACATTAAGTAGAAATTACATAAGCAGAATTCTTTAACTTAGTTAAATATTAAGCAGAAATTATATAAGTAAAAAATTAAGTGAATTAAAAAATCAAACAGTTATTATCTTCATACATGCTTTGCTATTTAATTCATAACAATAAAAATCAAACAATTAATCTATACTATTATAAAAGTGTGAGTTTGTTTTTCCCTTCAAGTGTTTCTTCCTTTTTTGATCTACCTAATTTGCCCATGATTAGATAGTTATTAAAGCCTGAACATGTATGTATTTATAATAGACAATTATGTGAAGATACATATTTTCTTAATTGAAGAATTCTTAAAAGTTAGTATAATCAATGTGTATATTATTAGTATTAAACTAGGATTCTTTTAAGTATGAGATCATAGGACTATTCTAAATATGAAATCATAACAAGAAAATTATTCATCTGAAAAATATTGACTACTATCTAATGTATAGGAACTTGTGTATATATGTCCAACACAGAGATGTACTATAATTTTTTTTTATTGTTATAAAAAAATAAAATTATATTTTTTTGAGGCTAACTTGTATACCGCCTTACCAAATAGTTTGGTTCTATATTAAAATCATAATTCAGTTATTATTTAAAAATAATACCCTATCCACATTAAGTACGTCATAATTCCTATTTCAATTTGAAAAAACAAATTGTCAATTAGACTATCTATGTGTATGTAGTTATTGTTGAACTAGGACTCTTCTAAGCAATTTGAGAGTCATTATTATTTAGTTACACATTTCTCATCCCAAAATACTCTCCAATGTTAAAAAAAGTATAAAAAGAAAAAATCAAAGAGAACCATCTTCTGAGCTTGTCCAATATTCTAATTTGTTTTAGTACAGCTTAGTTGCACGAGGGAAAATGATTTTGCAAGAGTTTACTAAATTCACCAGCAAACGTTAAAGAAAGAAATAAAGAAAAATAAATAAATAAGAAGAAGCAAAGGAATCGTCTTCTAAGTTTGTCCAAACTATTCTTTTTTTTAGTATAGCTTAGTTGCACGAGGGAAAATGATTTTAGCAAGAGTTTACAAAATTCGCCGATAACTTATTGGGATTGCTTCTCAATGTCTTTGAAAATTGCTTTCAACCAATACTGAATTCACTTAAGAGTTGTCATCACCACACTTTCAACTTCTTAAATGAATATAGTTATCGATAAAGTTCATTTTCCTATTTATTTGCTTTTGTTCACTTTGTTTTGTCTGAATTTCCCAAAAAATATTATACATATCCAATCTCTATATATAACAATGCCGCCTAACCTATACCAATAAAGAAAAACTACTATACTATGTAATGTATAGGAACTTGTGTACATATGTGATGTTTACTACAATTTTTTTTTTTAATTGTTATAAAAAATAAACTTATATATATATATATATAGTTTGTAGGCTAACTTGTATACCACCTACTAAATAGTTTGGTTCTATATTAAAATCGTAATTCAGTTATTACTTAAACATAATACCCTATCCACATTGTAAAATTACGTTGCTTAGACATTTCCACGTCACAATTCCTATTTCAATTTGAAAAACAAATTGCCAATTAGACTAACAATGTGTATGTAGTTAGTATTGAACTAGGACTCTTCTAAGCAATTTGAGAGCCATTATTATTTAGTTACACATTTTTCATCCCAAAATACTCTCCAACATTAAAGAAAGAAAAAAAAAATTAAAGGAATCGTCGTCTAAATTTGTCCAAAATTCTATTTTTTTAGTACAATTTAGTTGCACGAGGGAAAATGATTTTAGCGAGTTTATTGAATTCACCGATAAACGTTAAAGAAAGAAAGGAAAAAATAAAAAAAGCAAAGGAATTGCCATATGAGTTTGTCCAAAATTTTGATTTTTTTGATTTTTTATTTTTTAGTATAGCTTAGTTGCACAAGGGAAAATGATTTTAGCAAGAGTTTACTGAATTTCCCGACAACTTTCTCAGTGTCTTTGAAAATTACCTTCAATCAATGTTGAATTCACTTAGAGTTCTGGATATTCATCACACTTTCAACTTCCTAATTGAATATAGTTATTGGTAAAGTTTATTTTTCCTTTTTTTTTTTTTGTTCACTTTGTTTTGGCTGAATTTCTTTCATCCCTTTTGCTTATAATGGTGAAACTAAATTCAAGTTACATTGTAGGTTGGTTTCTTTTTTCTTCTTATTTTTTTTAGTGTTTTTAAAGTTTTTTGCTTAATTTGTTTGATCCCTCCATGACACTAAATATTGTGTCATTGTACTTCATGAAATGTGGAAATGCCAAGGTACATATGAATTGTTTTTTTTTTTCTTCCCCTTTTTCTTACTTTTATGTTACATATCTCCATTGTAAGATTGTGGTAGATATTTTAAAATCAGACTTGTGACATTTCTAATGTTGGCTCTTAATTATTAAATTTTTGAGTGATTAGTTGGAGTAGATCAATCATTATGTACTTTAATAATTTGTTAAGGTAAATAAAATGTGCATTTGAAAATTTTGGCCTTTTCCTTTTGACATTTACCAAGCAAGGATATCTGATTTTTTTTAACCTACAAACTAAATTTTTTATTCATAATACTTTAAAATGAGATACAATGTGATACTATAGGAAAGGTAGTTAAAGCCAATTTATCTTAATTTTACCTAGACATGTAAGGTAAGAGATACTGTAGTATCTTATATAGTTACCTAGATGTGTTTCTAATCAAAACATAATTTATATCTAGATGATAGATTTTTTGAAAAATTCATCAAGAAAAAAAAGAATCAAAATGTAAGATTTAAGAAGATACTACATAACATTAGCTGCAAAAGTGCACAAATAAAGAAATAAATGCTTGCCTAGATTTAGGTTGCGTTTAGATGGATGAATTTGAAATGACATGAAATTTGTGTAAATTTGAAATCTACTCATTTAATTATTAAAATTATATTCTCACTTGCTTATGAATTTTAAATTACTAGCTAAATCACTTAACTTGTTTGGTTAACATGAGATGGATTTGAATTCAAAATCCGAACCCGCCCAAATCCCCCTATTTAAACACAACCTTAATGAAATTTATAGGTTTATATAAAAAAAATGAAAAATTTTCTATTAGGTTAAGTTAAATTTATAGGCTTATATTTAATTTATATGTCGACAATTGCATTTCCCAAGTCTCAAATAATCACACTTGTTTTAGTTGATTAAATAATTGTGTCTTAGTTCTTAGGATTAATTTTTCTTTATCTAATATTTACAATTCTGGATCCAGTGTTGCTTAATATTATCTTACTTGCTAAATCTAATGATACTTGAGATATAATTGCAACACACTTGCTTTTTTCTATCCATAAAAGAACATGACATTAATTAAACAAATAAAAATTAAAACTATATGTGTATTATGGGGAAAACAACCTTAGAAGTTCCTTACATTTCACATTTGTATTTTTTAATTTCTCACATTCAAAATAATGCATTCGTCTCTCAAAATATAAATTGTTCCATTTTGGTCATTCGAGAAAATTCTAACTGTATTACTCTAGTAAACTATGGGAGAGTTTTTATTTTTATAGATGAATGTTTAAAAATTAGGGAGCAAGGTCAAGTTAAAATATATGAATGAGAGATAAGTATTGAAAAGCGTCTGTGAGTTTACTATTTTCCTAATTTTAAAGGGCAAAATTATCAATTCGTCAATTCCTAAATACTAAAGGGCCTACATGGTCGCTAAATTCTTTTCATAGTCCACTTATGGTTATTCAACTATTTTTGGTTTCATATTGCCTACTGAACTTTTTTTATGGTTTACTTATGATCATCCAACTATTCTTTGTTTCAAATTCCACTAAACCTTTAAAAAAAAGTATACTTTTGGCTACTAGAGTCGTTGAACATAATATGTATATAATGGTCATTAGTATACTCTTTTAAAAGTTCAGCAGGTAATTTGAAACCTAAAATTGTTGAGTAACCATAAGAAGATCTTGAAAATAGTTCGGTGAGCAACTTGAAACCAAAAATAGTTGAATAGTTATAAGTTAATTATGAAAATAATAGTCTACTGGCTATATAAGTTTTTTGTCCTAACAACCCACCCCAAAACTTCTTCGCCACCGCTAACCCAAAACCATCACTACAACCCAAATCAAAAATTAAAAGAAGAAACATCCATGTTGGTGTGATGGAGTGAGAAAGGGGCTAAGAAGGAAGGGGATTACGACTGCGGAGGGTAGGAGGGGAAGGGAAGAAAAAAGTTACAGGAAAGGGGCTACCAGGTTAAGGGGAAGAATGGAGCTGTAAGGACCGAGGGGAACCGGCTAGCTAAGGGACGGATAGGGCTGTATGGGCCAAGAGAAAGGGGCTAATTAGGCTGCAATGAGGAGGGAGATCGTGGGGAGGAAGGGGCTACTAGGGACAGGGAGTATGGTTGGGACTGCAGGGGACACGGAGGGTCTAGACTACTGGAGTAGGGGATCTGAGAGTAGTTGTAGAAAGGAAAATAGGAGAGAAAGTGGTAGCAAGACGGAAAGATACGAGTGAGGGAGAGGAATATAGTGATGGTGATTGGTGGTAGGAGAAGTTTTAGGTAGTGTATCTTTTAGCATTTAAAATTGTGTTACCAATTTGTCCTTAAGAAAGGGAATCTATGATACGCACATGACTATTTCAAGATAAAATATGCTTGAAATTATATCCAATAACTAAAATGATGTATATGTAACGTGTGAAAGACAAAACTACTTCAATTTATATATGAATGACTAAAAAATATAAACGTTAAATGTGATGGACTAAGGGTGTGTTCGTTTGGATTGAAAATATTTTACATGAAAAAGTCTATTTTCCATACAATTTTTCGGTGTTCGGTTGACAAAATGAAAATATTTTAAAATAAAAAAATTTAACGATTTTATCTTTAATTTTATGAATACAAGTTAAAAATACTTATAATAATGGTAATAAATACCTTACAAGTAATTGTGATTAATAAAAAATTGATTTTGTTCCAAATTAAATGATAGTACAATATAGTAGTAAAATATGCATAATGGTAGTTATATTAGTGTGGGACCCATAATTGAGAGAAAAACGAATGAAAAAGAATTAAAAACGAAAATAAGTTTAGCAAACGAAATTCTAAAAGTAAGTATTTGATGTTTAATGTCACTCTTGAATTATCCGAAAAATAACTTACACTCAAAAATTCCGCAAGTTATTTTCAGCCAGAGGAAGAAAAATTAGAAAATATTTTCCACCGGATAATATTTTCCGGTGTTTGGCACCAAAATATTTTCCTGAAAATATTTTCAGTCCAAACAAACACACCCTAATACGGTGTTTTTTCCTATATTATATTATATCTACCATATGAAATTTATTATTCATGTGAGAGATTCATTTTACAAAATATAACCAAAAAAAAAAAAATCATGAGTCAACACGTGCATTGCACGTGCACCTTACTAGTATTTCCAAACGTGTAAAACACATGCTCCCATACTAGTTTAGAAAATGGTCTCATACTTTAGAACAATATGAAAAAAATGCCATTAAATTGCTATCATGACCTATCAAAGTGAAAACTGTTAAAAAATGCCATTAAATTGCTATAGCAAAAATGATTTTTTTAACAGTGTATAATGTATCTCTAGGGTTGATTGAAAATAATTTTGCTATGTAAATTAGATTGATTGGACTGGTTTTAATACATCACTTGATAATTAAATATAATTTTGTTAATGTGAATTGAATTCATTGGATTGATTTTAACAAGTAATTATAAATTTATAACTTTATAAATTATTTTCATTTGATAAGTGATTTTAAATTTATAATATTGGAAATCATTTTCCTCTTTGTAATACGCAAAAGTAAAACTAATGTTGCACCTATAGATGTGCCACATATATAGAGGTGGCCCATCAGCATTTTTTGCACCTACAGATGTGTCGTCTCAGCATTACATTACCTGATCACACACTCACCACAGACAAAACAAACTGTAGAAATAAACTGCTGTCCTGTCCCCATTCAATTACCAAATCCTGATTGATTTTGGTGAGTTTGATTCCATTCCAAGATATGCATAAAGCATACTGCCCTGACCTCAGAAACAATAGAATTCAAAATGCAACAGCAGAAGGACCAGACAGAGCAGCATTCCATGTTCTACAAAATAAGATTAACTCTTCAAAATATGGACAAACTTCTTTATTAACTTCGATTTACATCTCATTAATTTTACCTAGGTTTTTGTCAACTTAAAGAGTAATTCTATGATCCCAGAAGTCATTCTCATAAGCATTTAGCTAGAGCTTTAAAATTCCAAACTAGTAAAACAAAAGCTCCCATGAGAATTTTCCATCAAAATTCTTTGCATTAGCTGCTTTTACAGCAAATGAAGCCACATATTCCTCATTTGTAATTTGTTAAAACTGCACAGTAGGAGATGAAAATGTAGCTGCTGAGCGAAGATAGCCATTGGCGACCTTTATACAGATGAATGTTGTTGCAGAGGCTCAGACTCGTGATGGACAACCTGATTTTGGTGGTTGTCCAGTGGCATGTACTGGGACATGATGGCCATAATCTCCGAGGTCCATGTAAGACTGCAAACAAGATGAAAGTTTGACACATGTTAAACAGATAATTACAATAAAAGATTTTTGGTAAACCGATGAAGATTAGACATACTCGAAGTCTATATTTGTAGAATATGTAACCAGCTATGCCAGCACCCACTGCTGCAGCTAAAACCAAGAGCGTAAGGAACCATCCGAATTTTGATGTGTGCCTTTCTGTTAAAAAATGGAAAAGATACTATAGATGAGTCATTTGTTTCTTTATGCCATGTACTAGTAAAACACATTATGATGCAATCTCTACTCATTAGAACTTGTTAGAGTGCATATGAATTTCTTGCTAGCAACTGAAATGTGTACCACATGATCCACACAGTCCATAAGGTTTAGTTTAAACCATACAGTCCATGTCTGTTGTTCCATGAGGTTAAATTTACACCATAAACCTGGTCAATGCAAGTAATTGCCCCAAAAGGAAGGCAGCATGAGAATTATCTTCTCCTTTTCCTTTTGATGGAGGTTAAAAATATCTGAGGGGGTCCTTGGTGTATGATTGGAAAAGCAAGCAGTTTTACGTTTACATACAGAGACAGATATATATTTAGATATGCAAGGTAAATCTCATATGAAATGGTTCACACTGAAGCAATACTTCATGCAATATATAGTCATGCCTGAATATCAACATTTTAAGGCTGTTTAAATTGATCTGATTGCACCAAGGAAAATATTAGCAGACTGAAGTTAGGAAAAGAGCTAGTCCATCTTCTATATTTTTGTGCCATTAACTCACATTGGAATCTAGAAAATATATGACTTCTCACTTTTAATGAATGAGCAAAATGCAACTAGTCACACATGATGTGTTTGGGTACAGCACACGAGACATTGCTACTTCTGCAGAATAAAAAATTGCAATGAAATTGAGAAAATTTATCATACCAATGCATGTGTCATGCTCCATAATGTAAATTTTGTCTCCTTTGCAACCGCATTCGAATCCACCCCATGTGTCCTTACATAAGTGCAGCCTTCACACTGACAAACCTTACCTTCCTTACATTCATCTATGGCTGTAACAAAGTTAAAGAGTGGAACAACAATGATATATTTCAGTTGAAGATAAAAACTTCCGAATATTTATATAAAGCTAACAAGGATGGGTAAAAGACTACAGATCATAAATACTAGAATTCTTTAATAAAAACAGGGTGGTGTAAAAGCACCTTCACATTTATGGCCATCTCCAGTGAAACCAGGCGGACAGTGGCAGCCTGTTAGATCAGATTCCTGTATATTTACCAAAGGGCATTGTGTCAACATGAGAACGAGAGAGTTAATAAAAGAATGCTTTTGTATAACACATGACGTTTCACTGAACTGAGCAAGCTGAAAATGTCATCCCATGTTGAGTTTCTGACCAGCACCCTCCATTATTTACCATGCATCTTCCAGGTCCAACGGCTGTAAGTATCGAAGAAAAGGCAAAAGTGAGAGAGTTTGCTGGTGTTTGCATAAGAGGTAAAGATTTCAGAGGAGAAATTCAGATGTAACGTACGAAAACGGGACTACAATAAAAATATAAAGTGACTACTAATGTAAAGCAGCTGGGATTTTAGAATTGGTAAATGTGAAAGATTCTGGCATGCCAATTGCATTCTAAGGTAATATGACAGAACAAAAGAGAAAAAAGACTGAAAGAATAAGGAAAATCCTGGAAAAAAGCTAAGAATAATGACAAAGAAAACAAGTAAAAATCAAGAAATGTGGAATTAAACTAAAAATGAATTTATTCTAAGGTATGATGGACAATCCATCAGTAGAGAAAATGTCATCAAACAAGAGAGGACATCTTGATCTCATCTTTGTTAAATGCATAATATGTTCCAAATTGATTCAGTTGATGTGTAAGAACACTTGAACATTAATGAGACAAAGATAGCTAAATCTATCAGATTTGACAGCAGAGAACTGCATTCGAGTACCAGTGGCAAGATATCAGACAAAGTATATGATAGGTAAGCTGGAAGCACAGAATTAAGAACCATCGTATCTTTTATCATCCTGATTATCTTCTTTGATACTTATATCTTGATTATTACAACTTTTTTCCATGCACCAGTACTCTCTCTTAACATTAAAAATCTCACATTTGCAGTGTACTGAAGTGAAGAGGAGAACTGGTGGAGAAAATCTTATGGTTGCCGGAAATGCTTCAATTGAAAACTGAGTTGATCAGTAACTTACAAAACTTAAGAAGACGAAGAGACATGACAAAGCATCATTGGACTAAGGGCATTGGATATTGTCTTACCTTTTTGGCAAACTCTGATAAAAGAAAGGTCTAACTTTGTTAACTTAGAAGGATAAAACCAAACCAAGATTGTATGCATTTGTTAACAGCAAAGCTACTGAACAGCACCTCAATCTCATATGTAATACACTTAAATGAATAACAAAAGGTAAATAGATCAACACCAGATGATCAGACGCTTAAATTCTAATACAAAAAATTTCACATCACCTACCACTTAAATCATGTTTGCAGCAACTCAGTCCTATAATGAGACTCTGATTTTCATATACTTCCTCTCTTTAGAAGGGAATTCATAAGAACATTAATAGGAATGTTTTTCTTAGATGATTTAATAGAAATCTTTTTCTTGGCTTTCTATCTGGTTCTTGGAATAGATGGAATTCCATGACAGAATATCCAATCAAGAAACCATTATCACAATATTGAGGACACAACTTATAGATTAAGCAAGGTTTCTCCGTTTAAAACAGTGTCCATGCAGGAAAGAAAAAAGGAAAAGAAAAAGAAAAAGAAGAAAAGACAAAAAAGCTTCCTACTACTCCTCTTAAATCTTCCACTTTCAAGACCGTTAAACATTCACTGTAAGACACATGAATGAGGAAAAAGATATTTCAAGTGTTACAGCTCTTTTCTCTGTTTCATGCCACAAGGACAATGTTGACGGAGTTTTGCAAGACTATATGATGTTAAAGTTGAAATTAAAAAGAGAAATTGTTCCTTCATTGTATCAAATGTGAAACTATATCCAGATAGTGCTCCTCTAAAATAGGAAACATACCTTCACAATATTTGTATCCATCTCCCTTATATTGCACACCATTTGCTGAAGGGCACTGACAAACTCTTCCCCTAAATGTGTCCTTAAGAAAGATGAGAAGGCTTGATAAGAGATGGTAAATTGGTTTCATTTACAGGGTTAAATCGCATTTTACAGGAATAACCAAACCTTACCACATATATAAATAATCACAACATATGTTTTCCCTTACCTTGCAGGCAGTTACGTTAGATTGAGAATCCTGCCAACAGCCACCATTATTTTCAAGGCACTCATTGGTCTCAAGATCTGTTTATAATTGATAGTAAGCTGAAAGAACAGTTCATGCAACATAACTATAATATTTGTAACTACCAAAAATAATCATAGTCCAGAGACAAACCTCCACTCAGACAAATGGGAGGATCAGTAGTCTCCTTAAATCCAGCACAAATGGCTTTTAGACCTTGCATAGACAGCAACCCTCTCCAATTTTCCTGTAGAGATAGAAGAAAAAAGAAACTTGGACGAGTGAGCAAAATTAAGATCTGAAAATGACATCTATGTTTTATTAGGTTATGTAGGGAAATCTTTCTAGGCATTTGCATAGTAAAATCATGTGACGTTTTGGATTTATTCCATTCTCAAATGTTGAATAAGATTTTTGTTGGCTACGAAATGTAAAAGGAGCAAATTAAATTGTTGTCAAAAGACTAAGCCCATATGTATGTAGTGGATGTTCTTGTGGTATATCCACAAAGAAATTTTATTAACGAAAATTCTAGATGCATATTGCCTAAAAGTAGTGCAAAAAAACAAATGTTAAACACTAATTAAGTTTCTGCAGCAACTAATTTTACATATCATGAAAAGAGTGCTGACAATTGCGAGAGGAAGTCTTTCAGATACTAAATGAAATTCGAAATAGGGAATAGATCACCAGGTAAATCCCATTCCAATTTCAAAGATCCAGGATATTTCCTAATTTGTGTCTTTCCAGTATGCCAAGAGAATGTTAGCCTAAACATATGAAACAATATCCTGACACCAAGGGACTAATAGCAGTTAAAGGCAACAATACAGAAATCCATAACAAACCTCTGTACTGGACATCGTTTATGACCAATGTTGGTAATATTGTGACATCACCTCGAGATCCTCGGCCAACCTAGATTGCACAAACAAGAATAAGGCCAAAGGAATAGCTGTTCATTGCCAGACTATTGAAGCATTTTTATGTCATCTTCTATAATCTCTGGCAGTTGGTGCGATAAATATCAGGGAGGCAGAGAAAATGTAAGAACCTGGAGGTCTTGTTCAGTTTTAAGCACTTCATTTTCCACATCAGCTTCAGGGTCACCCATACAACTTTTGATCTTCTCAATAGGTAGATCTGACAGATTCAGTTTGTAAATAAATACTACAAATATTTTGGAAAAGCAAGAAAATTGTATTATATAGAGAAGTGTTATTGTATTCAGAGCAGCACTTACTCAGTGATTTCATGACCTCCTCTGCACATTCTTTGCTATATTTCTTTTGTTTCATTGAACACCTGATGTGGAAATCTGTTACATAATCCCACCAAACCCATGAGCGGTTGCTCTCATTCGCAACTCTATGCACGCAGAGTTGTCTTAAGTTTTCAAATACTACATCCTTCCCTTGATACCCGATCCCAAAGTCTTGCTCGGGATCAGGTGCGCAATATCTCCCATGATTTATGCACTGAGACTTGCATTGACTGCTAAGAAGGAATGCCTGAGGACAATACCAAGTTATGTAGTGTGGTGTGAAAAGAGCATATCCACCCTTCTCAAGAATCTGTGCGTTGCCCTTGAAATTTTTAATGAAATTCATTTGTTCATCACAACGTACTCCGCACTCATCATTACTATTAGTCCATAGCTCATACTCGACCCTCTCATCAGGATGGGGCATTGACTCCGTCCAATCAATTTTTACAACAACGTTTTCACAGTTTTTTCTTTAAGGCACCCTTTAAGGTCTCACCAAAAGAATGATCAATCAAGGCTGAAGGGATTCCAATTTTCTCTATGTATCCATCTGCATCTGAGCTTTCTTCTGGAGAATCCATAGTTATTAGAGGCTCATCTCTGCTATCAGCCACTAAAACTGCCGCAGCACCGGCCTGTTGTCCATTCCAAACCTTCAAAGCAAAGTAGCAACCTGCAAAGATTAGCAAGAAGATTAAAAAAGACGCTAAATTACATCTGAAACATGAGCTTATTTTTCTTGCTATTGATTATAATTAAGCTTGTCAAAATATCAGAAAAAGGTCTGTTGGTAGTGTTACCACTATAACATTAGATTAAACAGATTAAACCAATAACTTGCTTTCGAATCATAACAAGCTTCACCCTTTATGCACAATTGCAGTTAAATCTGCAATCTTCACAACTCCAAATGGCAAAGATAAAGGTATAGTGAGAGAAATTGAACTAGGAATCCCTTTTCACTGGTCTAGACAAGTGCTGTCCTAGTTTTTCTTCTTCTAAATGGTAGCTGTAACACCTCGTAGATTGCACCTAACCGCAAAAATAATTTTGCATGTCACAATGAAATAGAACTTCCAGCCATGATTTCATAAATGGAAAGGAGAGTAAAACAACAATTTCATCCACCACCACTAATGTTCAAAATTTCCACAAAATCTGTAGCTGTCTCATTTTGACTTCAGAACCCCTATCTGTTGTTGTTCTCTGGAAATGTTTATTGAAATTAGATACTGCATGCAAATTTGATTGAATTAGTACTTAAGTTCCTCCATTAGTACTCTGTATAGCATTTTGGTCTCAAGATTGTATATCACATCTCCTTTTTGTCTACCTCATGCATATCCCCACTAAGCCCTGTACTTTTGTTAGTGACCTTTTTAACAGCTTGACTGATAGCCTGATATATCAACTCAAACACTAAGCAAGCGCCTTTAGAAGTTTGGTTGTTGAAGGTGGAAAACTCTTAGCGATACATTACCAAAATAACAGAAAAAACAAACGAAAATACTACATCCAAACAGAGCTTAAACTATCACGGAAACAAAAATTTTATAGAATTGATTGAATAATTAATGGAAGTCAACTTGAAAAACACAACATGCTTAAGAGCTGTAATAAACACACAACAGGATTACCATCAAGGATCATGTGCAAGAAATTAAGGTAGTATTGGGGGACCCCAAATTGTTTGTTGGGTTGCCTCAAGTAAGACAAATATTTCAAATTAAAACAGATTGATGCAAGACAGCACAATTTAATTTCTTAGAAAACATGGAAAACTGAGCATAAAGACACCATAAAGAAAACAAATTGTTCAAATAAATTAGAGAAAGATTATTTATACAAAAATCATAAACTGCAAATTAAAATATTATACTACTAGTTTGATGATCACATGGGACATGTATGTATCGAGGTTGACCATTAAAACAGAGGAATTGCATCTTTTCAATACCCAAAATATCCAAAAAAGTGACAGAAAACAAAACATAAAAATCTTCCTAAACAATACTAAACTCACCTAAAAACCTTGAAGTTCTATTTCTAAAATCCCATAATCCCAAATTCTTTATAATTCTTGACTGCATGTTATTAATAAAATCCACACATGCAAATACTAGAATAAATTTACAAGGAAAAAAAAAAGATGATTACCTCCGCGATCAAGAAGGAGGATGGTGGGACGAGAAGACTTAGACCTGAAAGGCTTATCACCTTCAAAAGGAGAGCAACCAGAAGAACCTTTATCAGGATAAACAACAGTTCCAGTCATTGATCCTCCATAATCAGGAACACCAAAGTTGCCTATAGCAGCATCATGCTTTGACCGAAGATCAAAAGGATCAACTACACTTATACTGCTCTTTTCCACCACAAATCTTGCATCAATAATGATGATATTAGTAGCCAAGAAAAGGGTTGTTGATAGAATCAAGAAAGCTCTTGAAAAGGGAGGATTATTTGCCATTGATGGAATCTGAAGAGAAAATGGTTGGAAAATGAATGATTTATTGGTTTTGTTGTTGGAGAGGAAGTGAAGAATAAGGGGTCATATGCTGACAAAATGGCAACAGGTGGAGGGAAGAGAAGAGAACAAGTTTACGAGTGGAAGTAAATGCTAGGTATATTACTTACATGGATGGAAAAGAGGAGATGAGAAGACTTTGAGAGGAGAGAAACTGAGAGAAAAAGAAAGGGTGGACTTTGGCTTCTATTCTACTTTAAAATTTTTTCGAAGAAATACTTAGTATTATTAGTTTATGAATCTACTAATAAATAAATTTTACGATCATTTAAAAAATTATATGTGTCATTTAATATACTATTTTTCTATTTTAAAATAATTTTTATGATGCCTATTGATGGAGACAGTTACTAAATTAAATTAATCTTACAAAAAATATTTTAAAGTGATTAAAATATTATTTTATATTAATATCTTAATTATATAAATTTTCATAAATTAACATAGCACTGAAGTAGAAAAATTAAAAAATGTTATTTAATATTTCTTAAAGTTTTTAACGTAAAAAATATTTTGAAACAAAATAAATTAAAACAAAATTATTTTAAAACAAAGAAAGTAATATCAATTATGGTGACAACCTGACATTATGGAGTATACAACTTGTAGGACATTATGGAGTAATATTGTTGGACATTATATATCTCATATATTTTTAATAATTACAAAATTTATAGATGAGTCCATAAATTAATTTGCTTAAATATTTTTCAAATATTTTTCTATTCTTCTCGTATCGCCTTTACGTAAAGGAAACGACAGGAAATGTGATTGAAAAGGGAGTTGTATTGTGGAAATGGTCAGGGGAACCAACTTGACTGCAACTTCTAACTGAAAATGAGAAGTTCTAAAACATAACACTAAAAAGAAAAAAAAAGAAAAAAATAGAAAACTTACCTACATCAAGACAAGAGGTTTTTATTGGTGTAATGTAACTTATTAACAATTTAACATTAAATGATGGTTTATGATTTAAATTATTTATTTGAAACTAATAGGCATTTTCACAAAAAGGTAAAAGAATTTTATGAAATTATGTGAAAGGATTAATTTATGAGTAGTTGTTGCATATGGTTTTGTTGGTTATTATGTGTATTCAATGAACTTACTTTGAGAGTTTCTACTGTTATAAAAGGGAAAAGTTCCTTTAACTATTTTTTTTTTGTTTTGTTTTGTTTTAATTTAGAAAATCTAGTTGGTCAATTGGCCTACATTTGCTTAGACCTTTTTTTTTTTTAATAATAAAAAATCTACCTATTTTTTTATCTTCTAATGACTTGAATTCATAACTAATAAGTTACAAGAGAAAAATCTTACCACATAATCTACATTTCATTGTCTTGCTTAAACATTTTTAAGAAGCCACAAAGAAAGATTTCTATGTAGTGTGGTATTATATCTAGCTAAAAACATCACTAAGATTATTGTTATTTAATTTTTGTGTATGCTTTTGAATTCCTAACTCACCTAACTAGATAATAAGTTTCAATACCAAAAAATTAGTTATTGAAACTCACCTAACTAGTTAATCATGAAAAATAAACAATCCAAACTCACCAACTAGTTAGAGGTTGCAATTTGCTAATCTTGTAATCCAAATACTAATAATTAATAAGTAGACGAGGATATGGAAGGATTTCTTGTTAAATCTGTATTATGATTTTGTTAATGATTTTCTTTTATAAATTAATAATATGAGAAAAGAAAGGGTTTTAATTTTATATTTGATATGAAACATTAGTTGTTAGAGAGTTGCTTTTATCAACCAAACAACCGTTAATCAATTATCTTATTCAAACTTTGCCTTTGAAATTAAGCAAGACTAAGTATTTTTTTAATATATGAATTTTAATCAAGGATTTATGCTTTTACTGGTGCAAGTCATAACCAAGTAATATATGACCATGAATATTGGTAATTATAAATTAGTCCATATTTCTTCCATGTTAAGAATTGGACTGGGGCTAGACTGACACCATTCACCATGTTGTGGATTTACGGTCAGGATTGTAATTTAAGAAAAGGGAAAAAAAAATGTACAGGTCCACTAATCTATTTTTATATTTTTTTATGATCACTTAATTATTTTTTATTTTAAATTACTCACTAAATTTTTAAAAGAGAATATTAATGACCAGTATATATAAAGAGAATATTAATGACCAGTATATATATATATTACAGTCAACTAGAAGACTATTGTAATAACCAATAGTATACTTTTTTAATGTTTAGCGGGGGATTTGAAAAAAAAAAATAGTTTAGTGTGTACCATAAAAATAATTTATTAGGCAATTTAAAACCAAAACTAATTAGATTGTCATAAGTAAAATGTGGAAATAGTTTAGTAGATTTTTTTCCCTTAACAAAATGGATGGCCACATCTACAGGTAATACACAGGGCCGTTTAAATTACTGGTAACCAGTGTATAAGAAAATCAGAATATTTAAGCACATGCTATGCGATTTTCAGAAAAAGAAATTTTGAGTACAGGAATCGTATGCTTTCAAAAGTAAGAATAGTGAGTTTCTAACTAAAATGGTTGTAATTCTTGCCATGTCAAGGCAGTACAACTTTTGATTAAAATCTTACTCATTTCGTCCTATTTTATTTGATATAGTCAAAATTATACATAGTTTAAGAAAAAAATTAATGTTTGACCTATTAGTAAGATAATTTTTTCATAAATGTCCTTCAATTAAGATATAAAATTTGTTAATTGATTTTAGAGTTTTAATTTTTGAAATGGCTTGTGAAAACAATGAATGTTGAAATATGAATTTAATGCCTTGTTTTTGGAACTTACATGAAGGATAAAATAGATAAAATGACCTTTAAAAATTTATTATGTTAAGGAGTGACAAATAATTTAAAGACAAATCAAAATAAAATGAGTGATATATAAAATGAGATGAAGACAGTACCAAATAGACAAATCATCCTGTAAAAAGGTGAAACGAATAACTAATGTATTCAATTAATATTTATATCTCCTCTTTTGTCTCTTATTCCTGCTAAAATGAAAATAAAGTAAAGGGCAAATGGCTGTACAACTCTCTTAACTTTTATATATTATTAAAAGTATCCACTAAATTATTTTTTTTGGCCGAAATAATCACTCAACTATCAAATTCATCTTCTAATAGCTCTTCCATCAATTGTGATCGTTAAGTGGGACGTTAATGTTTAAAATGTGTCATTCACGTTATTTTTAAAATGCCAAATTTGTCTAGTCAATATTTATTTCATATCACACCAAAATATTACCCACCTTCTATTATTAAAAAAAAAAAAAAAACTTATAGCCACCTCCTCCATTGTCCTTCCTCCTGCTTTTTCTCCACCATTTCCCATCCTTCCTATTTCCTTGCCTTCTTCTCTTTCCTTTCCAAGTCTCGTCACCCTTCTCTTCACCCCTCCAAATCTCGTCATCCCTACACACTTCATCTTCTTCACTCAATCCCTTACACACTCCCTCTATCATCACTATTGAGACTACAATGACTTAACTCTAGAGAAGTCTAGAAGATTCTAAAGTTTGATTCCAAGTTTTTGATTAGTTTTCTCTAGAGTATTCTAGCAAGCTTAGCAAATTGTAGTATTAGTTTGATCATTCTAGATTCTTCTTAACTAACCTAGATTAGGAAATTTCTACATAAATCCACCACCACCTTTGATTACCTATAAATAGGTGTTGCTAGTCAATTGTAAGGTAAGGTAAGACTTCAACCTTCAAGTCTTGTGTTAAGTTTGATACTCTAAATTGTAAATTGGTGTCTTCTTGTTTGTGGTTCTTGTGTCCCATACTTGTAATGTTTGGTATAATATTTGAGTTATAAGTGAATCATTTGTGTGATATTGTTCGATTTGTTTGGACCTACCACTTGAGAAAACTCAACAAGTGGTATCAGAGCGGGACAATCCGGGATCGTCGTTTTTCGTTTGAGGTGATCTTTGTGCAGGTGGTTCGGTCAGGGACCAAATACATTGTTACTCTGCCAGAAGGAACTGTTATGGGATCGTTAAACGAGATACGTGAAAATTTTCGTTGAGGAACAGTCTGGGACTGTGAAATTTATTGGTCTGGGATCATAGTTGCTTGGTTAGTGTGGGGCACAAAAAGAAGAGATGGCAGATTTTGCCACATCAGTGAGTGTTGTTGAGAATCTTAACAACAACAACTACGAGAATTGGAGTACCCGTATGAGGTATTTTCTAATTGGACAAGATTTGTGGGACCTTGTTCGTGGTGATAAAACTACGCCACCAAGTGATCCTAAAGCACTTGAGGAGTGGAATCGGAAATGCGGAAAGGCAATGTATGTGTTGACAATTGCTGTGGAGGACAAGCAACTACATCTGGATCAAGTCAGTGAAGACACCAAAAGAAGTGTGGGACATCTTGGCATCAGCGTTTGCCAAAAGGAATGAAGCAAAACTCCAATGGCTCGAGAATGATCTTTTCTCCATCGCACAACGAAATCTCACTGTAAGTCAGTACTTTTCCAAAGTGAAATGACTCCTTATGTAAAGAAATTTTGAAGTTAGATCTAGATAATGCATCTAGTGAGGCAAGAATGAGAAGAATTCTCACTCATGGCCCGAGACCAGAGTTCAAGGGTCTCGTCACTGCAACCCGTGGATGGGCTGTACAACCAACTCTAGAGGAGTTGAAAAATTTATTGGTGAATGAAGAAACTTTGGATGATAAAATATCCAAAGTTACAATTAAAGAGGAAGATCAAGCCCCTTTTGCTAAAAGGAGAGTACATAATAAAAGAAGTGCGATATTTAAAGATAAAGGAGAGAAAACCAATGAGCAATCAAGGTGGAGAAGGAGACAGTGGAAGAGTTCCCAGCAAGGGAGAGCTAATAAAGACCAAGATACAAGTGAAGATGACGACTATGACGATGACGATGAAGACTATAACACGAGACAAAGTGATCGATGCTTCAATTGTGGAAGGAAAGGACACTTTGCACGGGATTGCCAGTACGAGCGTGAAGAAGGCAATTTGGTGACAGTACTCCTAATTTAAGAAGTACAAGGACGAAAGTGATGAAGAATGGGATTTTCAAGATTCAATTGCACTTGAGGAAAAGCAAAAGTTCCAAGTTCCTCCTATATTTGAAAAAGAATGGAATGTCGAAGCATTCACTGCAATCGAAGAGGTAGAGGAAGATTGGTACACAATGGATGAAGAATCATCAGCTTTATATTATGATAATCAAAGTGACGATGAGTGGCATTTTGAAGCATTTCGTACAACTGAAAAAGCAGAGGAAGAATTCTTTTTGATGGAACCTGAAAAAAAGTTACCGTTGATAGTGATAGCAAGGTCAGAGAATGACGTGTCGTTCGAGCCAATGACATGAGGGTATTTCGCCATGTGAAAGTCGTAGACGAACCAATCATGGAAAGGCGACAACTAGAGGCAATGGATACGTCTATCCAGGAAGCTTATGTGAAGAAACAACAAAAGTTGGAAAAGAAGGTTAGTGATCTAGTTGATATAATTGTGCATCCATATTTGAAGGTAAGAAAGAAAAATTGGAAAGGAAATATAGTGATCTTTTGGATAGCATTGGGTACTCGTGTATGAAGAAACAAGAGAAACCTAATACCTCATGGGAAATAGGTGTACGTGATAAAATTTTTGGAAAAATGTGGCAAAGTCATTTTGACAAGTTGATTGAAGATATGGAACAACAAATTCAAGGAACGTCTCTAGAAGGAGAGTTATATCCAAGATATGCAGATTGTACTATGGTAAAGAAGGAGTCGAAGGAGTTGAAAAAGGGATCAAGAAGAAAGAATAAAAACAAGTCGAGGAAGAAAAGTTCGAATTTACGGAGATAAAAGGGAGAAGTCATTGAGGGGGAGTGTTGAGACTACAATGACGTCTCTAGAGAAGTCTAGAAGATTCTAAAGTTTGATTCCAAGTTTTTGATTAGTTTTCTCTAGAGTATTCTAGCAAGCTTAGCAAATTGTAGTTTGAGTTTGATCATTCTAGATTCTTCTTAACTAACCTAGATTAGGAAATTTTACAGATAAATCCACCACCACCTTTGATTACCTATAAATAGGTGTTGCTAGTCAATTGTAAGGTAAGGTGAGACTTCTACCTTCAAGTCTTGTGTTAGAATTTGATACTCTAAATTGTAAATTGGTGTCTTCTTGTTTGTGGTTCTTGTGTCCCATACTTGTAATGTTTGGTATAATATTTGAGTTATAAGTGAGTCATTTGTGTGATATTGTTCGATTTGTTTGAACCTATCACTTGAGAAAACTCAACAGTCACCACCACTACTACTACCACTACTCCTTTCCTCCTCCTCCTCTTCCTCTTCCATCTCCTTCCTCTTCTTTTCCTCCTCCAACCCCTTCCATCCCCTGCCTTCTTTCTCTCCCTCCACTCCAAATCCTGTCTCCTCTTCCCCTACCTCCAATCTCGTTTCCCTTTTCCTTCTTCCTCTCATTCCCCTTCGATTCCATCTCTTCCTTCTCTCTTCCCCCTGGCTTCTTCCTATACCTCTCCTTCAGGTCCCTGCTTATCCAATCCAATATTGGACAAGACAATTATATTGGCAATGTATTTTGACTATTCAAAGTGTCCAATAATCAAGCGTTAACGGTTGTATTGCAGGATGCAATATGATTTATGAAGCATCCAGCGAATTTCTAGTTTTTTAGTAATCAATTTTTTTTGTTTTTAATCAATGGAATCCATTGATCTGATTGAATTTTTATATATGCTCAAATCGCAAGAATTAAATTATGGAGTAACTAGGGTTCTTTTATAACATGGGGTAAATTCGCTACTCAAGAAAAATTGTGGCAAGATGTAAAAGAAATTGTGATAGATCTACAAATTGATTGGAAAAAGGTAAAAGAAATTGTAGTAGATTGCAGAGTAAAGGAGGAGGAGGTAAAGAGAGGGAAGGAAAGGCTAGCGAAGGGAGTGGAGGAGCAGAGATGGAAAGAATGAAGGAGTGAATAAAGGATGAGGAAGAGGCAAAAAGCGTGGTGGAGGGGGTGGCAGAAAGGTAGAGGTTTTGAATGAGTGGTGGCGGAGGGAATATTCCCTGAGAAGTAGGGAGGAAGAAGAAAATATATTTTGAGAAATTTACTTTAGACCTTAAATGTTTAGAAACTATTAGTTTGATTCATTAAATAGAAACTAACTTGTAAATATTTCACTTTGACCCAATAAATGTTTTATAGATTATTAATTTGATCCTTTTAAACAAATTTGTGATTTTTGGACATTTTTTGCCCTTGATTTTATCATGTGCGTATTACATTGTGTATTTATCGGCCATTCTAACATCTAAAATGGACGAGATAACTCTTGGTCAACGATTTTGATAGTTGGGTGACGAATTTGGTCAAAAAGAAAGATTAGCAGGCAAAATTAATAACTTGAGATGATTTAGTAGGTTGTAAGGCCTTTTACCCTAAAATAAATAAAATATCTTTATCCTTGAGTGAAAATTTTTTCCTACGACTCGTGGATCATTTTGGATAGATCAGTCCCATGTCACTAAAACAGTAAATTTATTTATCCAAAATTAAACACATCATTCATGAATAAATAATACATATTAATTTTGAACTAAAAGATCCATCATATATTATTGTTTTATTCCCCCCTCCCCCTCCGCCTCTCTTTCCTCAAGAGAATAAGTTAGTAATTTAGACCTAGGGTCAACCATGAACCACCACCTATAATTCAAAATGTTTAGAGACTTTACTTCCATTGGCCAACAAGAAAGTCAAGCAAGAAAAAGTCCTTCAACGATGCTAGTGAAAAAGAAGCCATACACAAATTACTTGTTTTTCTTTTTCGTCGAAGACCTTATCTTTTACTGAATTAATTGTTGATTATGAGGCAAGGAAAGGGATTAGTTTCCAATTGAATATCCTAAAAATAGTCACTATCTCCCGCCCAATCTCCTAAGATTTTTACCTTGTCATAAACAAAAACAATAGCTACATTTCCTAATTAACAAGATAAAATCATTTGCGAAAAAAAATAGAACAAAGAATTAATATATATATATATATATATATATACACACGGGGCCGAAATATTTTTCATTATTAGGAATAGAATGATGAATTCCCTTTGAAGACAATGATCACAAAATGCCTAAAAAATAATCAAAATAAGTTCTTCAAGAATCTCAGATTTAGAGAAGCATAGATGTATTTAGTATTATTTCTCAATCTGTTTATTGCCAGTTAGCTCTTAATTCTCCCAGATATTAGATGGATTATTCTAACAGTACATATATACAAAGTAAAAAAGTAACAAAATACTGATGTGTTATTAGATTTATGAAAAAAAATTGAATCCAATAAAGTATTTAAAATTAAGAATTAGTAATTGAATATAATTTTATAGCATAAATTAGCATTGATAAGTGGTTCTGTGGCTTTGTAAATTATTATTTTTTATTTTAATTTCGTTCACTTTGTTTGCGCAAGTGTATACTCTTAATTCGCTATCCTCTAATGAATTTTTAGGCCACCTCTTTTGCTTATTCAAAGGAATAGGTAAAAGTCTTCCTTCCTTTATCCACAACACGGCAAAAGTTAAAAGCACAAGCAAACGATTCTTGGATAATATGGAAGTTTCAACTCTCTAAAGACCGAGTAGGGTTGGGAGTTTCATGACACCTTCATCATCACTTTGTGGTGAGCTAGAAACGTTGCATACTTTTTATTTAGGTCTTTATTAAATATGGATGAAAACATACATAATGCAAATAATTGGCTCACTCAATATTTCGATAAAAAAAAAATCTAATACATATTTATTCATTAAGTGTATTTTATATAAAGTGACAAAATAACAAAATTATTAATGTGAATTCAATTCATCAAAGAAAAAATAAAATTCGACTAAGTACTTAAAATCAAAGATTTATGATTAAATATGATTTTATCACGTGAATAATTTTAATAAATAACTTTAAATTTGTGAATTAATTTGTAAATCATTTCCCTTATTCATGCTCTTTTGCATCTATCTAATGCTTGAGGTGTAGTAGGCTTGTTGACTAATACCCGGAAAAGACAGGCACTTAATAAGTGATATCCAGGTGTACGTCAAGATTTAGGAAGTATGAAAATCATGTTGTTGTTGGTACCATTGGAATATAAATGATACAAGAAAGATTGGAAAAAGGTGGGAGGGGGAACAAAGGAGGGAAAAAGATTGATTTTTTTTTTTTAACCAGTAAAACAAAAAAAAGGAATATGAATGGACAAATAAAAGAAAATATGTGGCATGATAAAACTTTTTTAATATTGTTTCCCATTGGAGAATTCAATTAATATCAAATATATTATATTTTCCAGAATATATTTTGGGAATAAAATGTGGGACATGTGAATAGGTTAAACCATGTAGAGGCAAGGATAGATCTATACGAGGTTGAAAGAGTGTTTATACACCTCCCAATTATTAATAATCTTGCAACAACATTTTGCTTCAAGAAAACTTCATCAGATAAAATATAAAAGCATTATGTCATAATTATAATTAAGTCTTGATGGCAGCATAACTCATGAAAAAGGGGATAAAAGAAGAACGAGAAAGGATTAAAAAAAAGAACATGCAAAAGAGAACTAAGTGCTAAATTTATGGAACTAATAAAGTAGAATTGTTGATCTCAAGATTTTTAGTCTTAGAAAGTAGTATCTATATAACATTCTAAAAACAAGTTTAAATGAAAATAATTATTTACCAAACATTTATCAAAGTATAAGATATTTTTCAAAATAAATATAGAAGAAAAAAAAAAAAAGCCACTTTACATAGAAAAGCAACCTAAAGAAAAGCAAATGAATAAAGTTCTTTCTTTGGGAAAAATCAGTAAAGTTAATATTCCTTAACCATATTGGTTGAAAAAAAGAAAAATCTTTTACCAGCAAAAAGCAAGAAAGAAAAACAAACAAGGACCAAGTGGTAAACGCTAAGCAGCATTCCTCGCACGTCATTTTTCAACAATAAATTAAAGTAAATTTCTTGACATCTAAAACCAAATTGCAAGGCAAGACTCGGGCGAAGAGTTAAATGGAAATTTCCAGCTAGTATTAATTAAGGATCACGTGTCATCATGTGGAGCCCATGTGCATACTTGTCAAATATCCAACGTACTTCAAGGCAAGTTCATGTGATTCTCACTTTTGCCTAGAAAAAACAAACTAATTAATAGTAACAACAATTAATCTCTTTCTGGTTGCTTTCATAGCAATTTCTTTATCAAAGATTGAATAATCAACCGTTTGGATGATTTTACCATTCAATTTCTAAAATTCATGTCAGTGTTGACTTTTATTTATTTCCTGTAGTTTGGGGATGTTTCGATTTGTTTGTTTATTTTATTTTTATTTTTTTTATAAGGAAATATAATTGTAAAAAAGAAATTTTTATATAAATTTGATCTATAATCTACTTTTATGGTTTGAACGCTGACGAAGCCATGTTAATTTGTTTTTTTTTTTTTTTTGGGGGATGTGTGGAAGGAGAGGTGGGGTGGGCGAAGAGGGCTCAAATTTGAAAAAATTAGAGAATAGGTATGGAATTTTTTATAAAAATTTAGTTTTATCCTATAATTGATATATCTGTCTCTTATACACCTATTTTGTTGTCATATTTTTCCTTTATATTTGTCAAAAATATGAAATTATCATATTATGGTATGTAAATATTTGATTAATATAATTACTTTAATTACTCCTCTAAATTAGGTGATTACCTTATTAGTTTGATGAAAAAAAAATCAGGTCTCAATATAACTGGTACATAAGGTGCCTTTATATAGGTTTACAAGAGAATATAAATATGATAAGTCTTGCTAATCAAGACAATCGGATAAATGATAAGTTTTGCTAATCAAAACAATCAAACTAATAAGAGGTAATCACCTAATTTAAGGGAACAATTAGGTAATTACATCAACCAAATATTTACATACCATAATATGATAATTCCATATCTTTGACAATATATATCCTTAAAATTTGAATTCCTTAAATCATACTATTAAAGATGGTGAAATATTCAAAATTATGATGAATTATCACTTGAAAATAAAAAATTTTCAAAGAGTGGAGTGCATGGGGGCAATGGGACAGCTAAGCACCACTAACCTCTAGCCAATCCTCTTATGTTTGTATATGTTCGTCTAAAAATATGCATATTTTTTCTCACTATCCCATTGATTTTTTTTTTTTTAAAAGATAAAATATGTGACTTTATTATTTTTTATTTTTTATTTTAAAAAAAAATAAAAAAAGAAATATAGACTTTATATGATTATATAGTCACTTTTTTATTCTAATAATTTTCTATAACTATGTGAAATATGTTACTAATTATCACTATTACTCTCATTTTTATTGATTGTCCCCTTTTGCATATTTGGTTTGATAAATATCACAGCTTTATGTAGTCATATATTATCATTAATGTAATTAATTAGAATTTACGTAGCGAAAATTTTAAAGTCATATAATAAACAAATTCGAAAGACAGACCTAACTAAGTTTTATGTATAAAACTTGTTTGATAAGATATTCAAATCATAATTTATGAAAAACATTTAGAAGCACACCCAAAAACTATAAAAAAACAAGAAACAGGCATATGTACACATTGACTATGTGTTTATATATTGCTAAAATATTGACAAATAACTACTGAGGAGAAAGAATTGGCACACCATATATGTGTTAATCTAGTATTAAACATGAGAAAAATATTACTATTGAAGAAAAGTTGCCTTCATTAAGAGAAATTTCTGACTACGCCACTATATACAATAGACGTGTATTTTCATTTTAAATTTATTTTTCAAGTTCATGTTGGGTAAAATTGAGCACTATGTTATTTTTTCAAATATAAAAATAATATATATATATATAATTTCATAAAAAGTTGGGAAAAACACAATCAAACTTAATAATTATATGTAAAATTATTGATTGTATAGAATACTTATTTTTAATTTAACGATTGCTAAATGTCATTCAAAATTATTGTCCTCCCTCAAGTTAGTGTCCTCGCTCCGACCTAAGTTTAAATAGGAGTTACACTGTTATTATTATTTTTAACATTAGCATGAATTACTGAATTCATATAATTTTTATTTCGAAAATAATAAAATCCATAAATAAGGCCGTTGTTCATATAAATTTTTTTTTTCACTATAGAGGTGTGTCCAAAGATCACCAGTTATGCATGTTATGCATATCCTGGTGTATGTTGTGGTATTAAAAACATTAATAATGATTCATGGAGTACGTTTTGTTTATCACTGTGCAAACTGCACAAAGCACACTTTCAAAACTTTTAAGTAATGTTTTGAAAATCGGCCCGCATTGAACTGATAATATGTTCTATTTGACATTTATTAATTTAAATTTTTTTTATATTGTCGTATAATTTAAAATACATTTCTATAAAATTTAGAATAAAAGAGAAATACTATTTTTTGACAATTCTAATTCTAATACTTAACAATACTAATAAAATTTCTAATAAGAAAAATAAAACTTATACAAAAATAAGTATAAAATAGATTTAAAAAAATAACTTAATAGTTTAAACTTTCGTGTCTAACTATTTTATCATTTTGGAATTTATTTCACAATTTTTTAATAAATCATTTTTAATTTAAATTATTTTTTAATTTGAAATTTAAAAAACCACTAAAGATTGGTTGAGTCAATTTTCTTTGGATTGACGATTTTTTTTTTGTTTCATCCGATTTTTTATACAAACCAGATATACATATGAATCGAACCAATAACTCTTCCGATCCAATTGATTAAATTAATCGATCCAGTCTGATTTTCAATACACTGCTTCTAAGGCGTTAAAACTTTTGACGCAAAGCACTGAATGTTAATGGCAGTTGACTTGAGATTAATTAACTTACAACTGAGATTGAAGTTGCGACTTATAGCCAGAGCTGAAGATAGATGTCCTTTGCCATCCAAAAATCTAGAAAAAGATAAAAATTGAGAAAAAAAAAAATTAAGCATAGTTGACCTATGGATTTGTTCTGTTGCCACAGTTAAATAAATTATTTGTTCACCAAACTACTACTAGTAATATTTATCCAAATTTGTAGTTTACCTAGAAAGATTCTCTCGAGGAACACTAGTATCTGTTTGATGCTTTGTTTATTCTTTTTTCTACAAAAACATTTAAAAATAGGGATGACTTTACATTCTTCCCTCAAGGTTTGATATAATTACAGAATCCTCTTTTTCATTTTCAAAAATTATACTTACTTTCCCTATTTTAACTTTTGAGGTAACAAAACCATCCAAAAATATGACATCAGAAAATCTTCCTTCTAAATTAAGGGATAAAATACCCTTTTTATGAGTTAAACAAAATTATTCTTCCTATCCCTTAGTTCCCCAATCACAACCACATGCAATTTTAGGGCACAACTAATTACAACTATGCCCCAACAGCTGACCCTTGTCCAACAATCCCAAATCCCTCTCACTTTTCCTATCCTACCAAATTCACATATTCTTGTGGAACAATAACATGGGGATGATACTCTATCTATTAGGTTAAGTGACACGATCCGTCCATTTAGATGAAGAGGTTTGGCCCAGAATAAAGGCCCAGACTCTTTTCCAGAAGATAAAGGAACATTCTAGAATTTTCTCTTATTTTTAGAGTTTCCTTAATTGACCTTAGATTCCTCAGAATATTCTAGAAGGAATATTCTTTGTATAAAATTCTCTAGAATCATGTAGATTTGTAATTAATGTGATAGGTTCTAGAATTTTCTCTTGCAAGTATAAAAAGGGGCCAATCCCATCATTTGTAACATATCTCAGAAGTTGAGCAATTCAATATACAAAGTTTTCATTCTCTCAATTCTCTTTCTTCTATTGTTGTGAGTGTGAGAAATGCGTACTTAGGGTGAAAACCTAAGTGCCGCACGGGTTGGGAGCACTAAAAAGAGTAAGCCCGTGACAAGTGATATTAGAGCGAGTTTTGTAGCAAGTTCTTGGCAAGAAGACACTATGGCTGGAACTTCATTCGACGTGACCCATGAGGAGATTCCTCAAACCAAGAAGGATAGGAAGGGGCGAGAACCATCAAGAGATGTGCTGGTAGCCGCCGTTGCTCGTGTGGAGAAACTCGAGTTGGCCATGGCAGAAACCCGTGAGTCTTCTAGCGCTGTCGAGGATGTAGTCGTATGTATTGACGGGGTTGAGTCCAGGAAGGAAGACCTTAGGGGAGAAATGTAGGATGCCTTGAATGCGGCGGTAGATGGTTTGGCCCAGAGGTCCGAAAGTTTGAAGGCAGAATTGGTGTCCATCAAAGAGGGGATTACGGCCATACGTACGGAGCGAGACCAAGTTGCTACTATGAGGGAGGAGTTTGAGGCACTCAAGGCAGAATTGATTGTCTTGAGAGGAGCGGTTGCTGGCGGGACGGTGATGCTATAGCCTATACCCCGATCAGACGCTCCAAATCCCAAGGAGTTCTATGGACATAGGGAGGCCAAGGTAGTGGACAAGTTCCTGTGGTCCATGGAGCAGTATTTCCGGAATGCAGGAATTCGGATCGGTGAGCAAAAGGTAAATCTTGCCTCATCATACTTGATCGATTATGCTTTATTGTGGTGGCGACGCAGGAGTGACAATCGTAGTGGCACTGCCATCACTACTTGGGACCTATTTGACCTCTATCTGGATGAGTTTCGAAGCTACTTTTACCCTCAATATGCAGAGAGAGACGCTCGTGCAAAAACTTCGCCTACTGGAGATGAAGGGACAAGTGAGGGAGTACGTGAAAGAGTTCTCCCAATTGATGCTGTAAATTCAAAGTATGAGTGAGGAGGATGCCTTCTTTCAGTTTATGGATGGACTTAAGCCATGGGCACGGTTGGAGCTAGAAAGAAGGAATGTGGATAATTTATCCAAAGCAATGTCGGTGGCTGAATCTCTCTTGGAGTTCAAGCCACGGGAAAAGCCAACCCCACCAAAGGAAAAGCCTAATTTCTCAAAACCAAAAGGTAAGAAGATTGCAAAGGAGAGCAACAAAGAATTGGTGGGAGAGCAATTGAGAAGTCTCCTTCCAAGAATGGGGGGAAGTCGTTCACAGCAAAGGACCCCTGTCAAGCGACCATTGAAATGCTTTTTCGACAATGGTCCACACATGGCGCGAGAATGTCCTGCGAAAGCAAAATTAGCAGCCATGTATAAGCCATAGAAGAGGAGAAAGCCGAGGCAAAGCAATTGGGTTCACTACGAATTCTAAATACCATCAAGGTGAAGAAGTCGCAAAAGAAGAGGGGCTTGATGTTCGCCGATGTGGAGATAGCGGGCCACAAGCTAAGCGCTCTAGTGGACACTGGAGCTACCGACTTCTTCATCTCGATCGAGGCCGCCAAGAAATTCACCTTCAAGTCGGGAAAGGCATGGGCACCTTGAAGATCGTCAACACCAAGGAGGTCCCTGTCCATGGGTTGGCAAGCAACGTAGATGTAGCTATTGGGCAATGGAAGGGCAAGATTTCATTTGAGGTAATTCCCCTTGATGATTATGATGTTGTGATAGGACTTGACTTCCTTGATCATATTAGTGTCATGCTGCTTCCTTTTGCCGACTGCATATGCATTATGGATTCTCAATACCAATGCATGGTACCTCTAAGGAGGGAGATTGGAAGAGATCACAAGACCCTATCTGCCATTCAACTATGCAGATCGTTGAGGGTTGAAGCGAGTAGAACCAACCTTTCTTGCGACCCTAAAGGTAGATTAGGGAGATAACCAAAGAGAGGTGCCTGAGGTGGTTGCGGTAGTACTGGAAGAGTTCAAGAGTGTGATACCTGCAGAACTACAGAAGGAATTGCCTCCTAAGAGAGAAGTAGACCACGAGATCGAGTTGATCCCCGGCACCAAGCCACCTACGATGGTCCCCTATCGCATGGCCCCTCCAGAGCTCGCAGAGTTAAGAAAGCAGTTGAAAAATTTGCTGGATGCTGGGTACATGAGACCCTCTAAGTCTCCGTTTGGTGCCCCAGTGCTGTTCTAGAAGAAACACGACGGGTCCCTGAGGATGTGCATAGACTACAGGGTCTTGAACAAATTGATGATGAAGAACAAGTACTCCATACCATTGATTGCCGACTTGTTCAACTAGCTTGGAGGTGTACGATAGTTTTTCGAGTTGGACCTAAGGACGGGGTACTGGCAGGTACGCATTGTAGAAGGCGATGAACCACAAAATAGCATGTGTGACGCGATACGGCATCTATGAGTTTCTCGTCATGCCTTTCAGCTTGACCAATGCCCCAGCAACCTTCTTCACGTTGATGAACAAGGTATTTCGAGAGTTTTTCAATAAATTTGTGGTAGTATACCTTGACAATATTGTGATCTATAGTCACACTTTGGAAGAGCATATCCAACACTTGAGGGAGGTGTTTAGGGTGCTTAAGGAGAACCAACTCTTCGTAAAAAAGGAGAAATGCGTGTTCGCACAACAAAAGGTGCCGTTCCTTGGACACACTGTGGGAGGAGGCCAGATTCGGATGGATGTGTCAAAAATCAAAGCTATTGTGGAGTGGAAACCCCCTACCAAGGTGACGGAACTACGATCATTCCTTGGATTGACGAACTACTACCGAAAGTTCGTGCGAAGCTACTCCAACATCACCACGCCTCTCATGGAGTTGCTAAAGAAAGGAAAGGCATGAGAATGGGATGAGGAGTGCTAAGGAGCTTGTGAAAGACTGAAAGAAGCCATGACCCAAGAACCGGTACTTGCATTGCCTGACTTCTCAAAGGCCTTCAAGGTGGAAACAGACGCATCAGACTTTGCCATTGGTGGGGTATTGATGCAAGATGGACATCCATGGCCTACAAGTCGAGGATGCTTAGCGAGGCGTAAAGGAGATATACAGTGCAAGAAAAAAAAATGACAGCGGTCGTCCATTGCCTAAGAACATGGAGGCACTACCTATTGGGTTCCCATTTTACGGTGTGGACTGACAACGTCGCCACAAGCTACTTTCAGTCCCAAAAGAAACTCTCTCCTAAGCAGGCGAGGTGGCAAGACTTTTTGGCTGAGTTCGACTATGTACTGGAGTACAAGCCTGGAAGGGTCAACTCTGCTGTTGACGCCTTGAGCCGAAAGACGATAATGGCTGCCATTAGCCAACTTGAGAGTCTATTCTCGACAGGATCAAAGAGGGATTGAAGCACGATGCAACTGCTAGGAGCCTTCTCGAAAATTCTGCCTACGCCAAGGAAGGGAAAACTCGAAGGTTTTGGGTTGAGGAGGAGTTTCTCTACACAAAAGGGCGACGCTTCTACGTGCCGTACTATGGGAACTTAAGGTAGGAATTAACGAAAGAGTGCCACAACTCGAAGTGGGTTGGCCGCCCAGGGATGCACCGTACCTTGGCGCTAATGCAGGAAGGATACTATTGGCCTCAGATGAGAGACGACGTAGAGATTATGTTCTAACTTGCTCAGTATGCCAATAAGACAAGATCGAGCAGTCAAAAATAGCGGGGTTACTAGAGCCTTTGCCCGTTCCAGAGAGACCATGGGAAAGCGTTTCATGGACTTTATAGTTGGCCTGCCAAAATCCGAGGATGCCAAACTATCATGGTGGTAGTCGATAGGTTCTCGAAATATGGAACTTTCATAGCCACTTCCAAGGACTGTCCAGCTGAGGAAGCAGCTCGGCTATTCATGAAGCATATCGTAAAGTATTGGGGAGTGCCACGAACAATTGTGAGCGATCGGGATCCTCGATTCATTGGTAAGTTCTGGACAGAGTTGTTTGAACTGCTTGGTTCGAAAGATAACATGTCAACTAGCTCACATTCTCAAACAGATGGGCAAACAGAACGGGCGAATGCGCTACTGGAGCTATACTTGAGGCATTATGTGAGTTCAACCCAACAAAATTGGGCAAAACTGCTTGATGTTGCCCAATTCTCGTTTAACTTGCAGGTGAACGAGTCTACAGGGAAAAGTCCTTTTGAAATAGTGATGGGACAACAACCACTCACTCCTAGCACCGTCGTGGCGGGACAAAAAGGTGGTAACCTGCAGCATACGAACTTGCCAAGACACGGCAAGAAGAGGCGGATTTGACGAGAGCATCCCTACAAAAGGCTGCTAAGAAGATGAAGAAATGGGCTGATGAGAAGATAAGGATCCTTGAGTTTGAGAAATGCGACCTTATGTTAGTCAAGATGCACTTCATACTTAGATATCGGAAGGTGCATAAGGGACTATTATTTGAAGGTACGAGGGACCGTTCAAAGTACTAAGACGAGTAGGGAAGGTGGCATACAAGGTGGAACTTTCTCCGAAACTAAAACTTCATCCGGTGTTCCATGTGAGCTTGTTGAAGCCATACCACGGGGACGAGGAGGACCCCAACCGTGGGCTATCACAACGGGCACCTATGGGAGCAAAAACCTCGTATGATCGTGAGATAGATTGCATACTAAAGGTACGAGAGGAATACAAATGGTATTGCAAGCCCAGGATCGAATACAAGGTACGATGGAAAGATTTGCCCAAAAGCAAGGATAGTTGGGAGCCGGTCGAGGCCCTTTGGCAATTCAAGAAGCAGATTTACGCATTCAATATCGCCAAAGCCAACGAGAACGTTGCCAGAATAGGTGGGGGAGAATGACACGATCCGCCCATTTAGACGAAGAGGTTTGGCCCAGAATGAAGGTCCAAACGTTTGGCCCAGAATAAAGGTCCAAACTTTTTTTCCAGAAGATAAAGGAACAAATTTTAGAATTCTTTAGATTTTCCTTAATTGACTTTAGATTCCTTAGAATATTCTAGAAGGAATATTTTTTGTATAGAATTCTCTAGAATCATGTAGATTTGTAATTAATGTGATAGCTTCTAGAATTTTCTCTTGCAAGTATAAAAAGGGGCCAACCCCCTCATTTGTAACATACCTCAGAAGTTGAGCAATTCAATATACAAAGTTTTCATTCTCTCAATTCTCTCTCTTCTATTGTTGTGAGTGTGAGAAAGGCGTACATAGGGTGAAAACCTAAGTGCTGCACGGGTTGGAAGCACTAAAAAGAGTAAGCCCGTGACATTAAGGATGAGGAAAAGCCTTTCTTTTATCAAATACAATATATATTCCTTTTCTATTAAATATTAAATAATGTTTTCTAAATATTATATTAAGGGCAATATAATCAATTTGAGTAATGAAGGGGTGAATGTAATTTTTGAAACTAGATGAGAGGTTCTACAATTATACCAAAACTCAAGGAAAAGTGGAAAGTGAAATTATCCCTTAAAATACGATGGATTGTATTAAAAGAGTTTACTGATCGAGGTGGTAAAATATCACTGGAAATTTGGGCATGCCTTCCAATGCATGCAATATGGTCCATCAATTTTTAAATATTCAATAAGCCCGTTCAACTTTAGTATTATAAAATTTTAATTGATTCTATGAAGTTCTTTTGGTTGATCGACCTTGCCTAATATCTATATATACATGATCATCACGAGTTGTATTGTTTTTTTTTTTTTGGGCCCCTTAAAATTTTATTTGTATTTGTATTAAGAAGAAGAGTACGTTTTACGGAAGTTGATGAACCAAAAACATAATTAAATAATACAATAAATAATTTTGTACCAACAAAAACCATGTGCAGAAGGACCAAAGAAATCCTACATCTAATTCTCAAGCAAAATTTTGCATTGGCTGTCCAAATTTAATGGTCAGACAAATTAGTCAAAATGTCTTAGCTACGTTATTAATTTTCTTCCATTAGTCAGCTGTGACCAAATAACAATTTGACAATTCGACCCCTGAAGACTATTCATTTGGCAGTTTGATTCTTGAAATTAAGAGATCTATAAGACTTCTATTGTCTACATAAAAAGTATTGAAACTTGTTGAGATATCTTAAGCAAAGAGGATTAAGCTAACTACGATCAGTCATTTTAAACTCGGCCAAAATTGTTTGAACATTGTCAAGCTAGGTATGAGACTTTTTGTTTAGGTATTTAACATATAACTAATCTTCCACTAAATTAGTGTAATGCCTTTTTTTTTTATTTTTTATTAAAGCTAATGTTAGAGCCCAGGAGATTCCAAAATAAAGCACAAAAAATGCATTAATTATGCATTTCACAATTCATTTCGTTGTTTTTTTTATTTTTATAATTAATTATTGAAACTGGGTTAAAATGGTACACTATGAAAATGCTATAAAGGGTTAAAATTTGGGGAAGGAATATAGTAAAATGAAATTCAATTAAATCGTAGACACTGTACAATAGGCAACTAACTCAAATTCGCATGCTAAATTGTTGTTCTCTTCAATTAATTGATTGGGCTCTTGAATTTGGATTATGTTGAAGTATCCCTATAGATTTAACATTTTTTATATACAATTTTTGTCAAATCAAAGAATATGACATTACATCTCAAAATCATTGTCAATGACGGAAGAAATCTATGAATTTTATTAATAAGTTTAGGATTTATTGGCTAATCGATGTAAGATATTTATACTTTAGTACTTCCTCTTATACGTGATTTGAGTTAGTTGAGAACTTGTTACGTGAGTTGGACGTGAATTGAAACCCATTACTTATGTTAGACATAAGAGAACTCGAGAAGGGGCTAATTGGGCATAGACTAGAAATCCGTTATGTGGATTGGATGTAAAAGAGCCAGTTAAAATGAGCTAATTGGAACCAAAACACGCGTGATTAAGGTAAAATTTAAAACTTATTCTAATACTATGTTAAAGAATATGGACTTCCGTTTTAAAACCAATTAGCAACCTATTTTGTCTTAATGTTACGAGGGTTGGACGTGGGCGTGTTTGTTGGAAGGGACTAGTTAGTACTTAAGGCACATGAGGATGAAAGAACCCAAGGCACATCTATCCCACGTAATGGGTTCCAGTTCATGTCTAATCCACGTAACAAATTCTCAACTAATTCAAATCATTTGTGAGTTGGGTTATCAAAAGGATAAAATGTCCCACATCGGTTAGTCAAAAAATCTCTAACTAATTAATAAGATTCATGAATCACTTCAATTATTGCTAATTAGTTTTAAAATGAAAACTTATGTTATTTAATACGGTATCAGAAGTAATTTCAAATTTTACCTCGTCCTTATGTGTTTTGGGTTTTGTCTAACCCCTTTTTATGGGTTCTTTCACGTTCAACCCAAGTAACGTGTTTTAATTCATGTTTAACCACGTAATCGGTTCCAGTCCATATTCAACCCAAACCCAAGTAACACGTTTTTAAATAATCCAAGTCACGTGTGAAATAAGATATTAAAAGGGCAAAGACATATCCTATATCAATTAGTCTAAAAATTTAAGTAATTAATAAAGTTCACGAACTACTGTACTCATTATTAATTGATTTTGAGATGAAATTCCATATTTTTCAACATCTTTTTTTGGGTAAAAATTGAATCAATCTTTTTTCGTATCTATTCTAAGAATTCCCGTAATTGGTAGTCCTGGTTACATAATTCTGGCATTTTCTTGTTCCAACTGGTTTTTATATTTGATGAGCAGAGAAATCAGACATTTCTAGATTTGCATTTAATTTGTCCCCATTTGATGAGATTGAGCTCAATGCACAATCCACAACCATGCCAGATATAGATATGGTGCATTGCAAATATGACAGAGTTTGTTTTTTTGTATGACTGACCGTTAACACTCAATATCCATATTTCTGTGTTCCTATATACAGTGGAATTCAATTGACGGGCTCCATCACAACTAGTAGCTGGTGGCGTTAGGGGCGCAAATAAAAATAAATAGATAGAACATATGTGTTATGTTTGAATCGTTTGTTTGATTATTTTAATAAATTTATAATTTTGATCAAGTTTAATTTATTTATTTCTAGAATTACATTTAAACAAGATTTTATTAAATCAAATTTTTATCGAGTTTAATCTATACACAAAAATTTAATGAATATTGAATATTATTTAATTTGGACTTACTTATTGATAAATTAAATCTGAACAAGTTCTTAATAAATCGAATTTAACCTGAGTATCAAATAAATTTGTTCACTTGTCAGCTTTAACTGGTCTTCTTTAAGAAACTATGCATGCCGTCCCGAACTACTCTATCTACCAATTAAAATGGCATGGAAAAGAGCTAGCAGACTAATCAACACAAAATTTCTGTAAAATATGCAAGAAAACCTAAGCATCTTGCGTTGTTATATTGCTATTTTTGCTTCCCTACATACAAAAGACACATGCTTGTAAATTATTCTATTACTCATATTTTATACCATAATGTTTTAATGAAGCCCTGAAATCTAAGTTATCATGTTAATTAAGTAGAAGTAGCGCAAGACAAATATATTCCAATTCTTTTTCTTGCAATAATAACATAGTCAAGCAGTTCATCAATAGAATGACAAAAGAGAACACTTCATACAAAATGCCAATTCAATCAACTTAATTAATCAGTTTGGGATTCACAAACGAAAATTATGGAAGCTTTGAAATCATGATCAAAAAGGGTGTGCTTCGGCCTCCAATCTCATCCCTTAATTAGTTCTTCTTCATCTACTTCCTTATCTTCTAGTGGACGAGAACCGATATTATTCCAGAAAGGAAATCCTGTGCATGAAATTTGCATTGGTAATTGAATAAAAGATCAACTAAATCAAGAACACGCAATAAACAATTTAATTAACAATTCATACCTGATTAATCTCTCCAGTTTTGGGTCATTAGTTTGATCTATATTCTTAAACATCAATCATGAAATTTGTTTCATCACCCATTGCCCATCATTCTGAGCATAGTAACGGCAAATCACCGGAAGATATGTTGAACAAGATGATGCATATTTCCACCATTTTTTTCAAGCACCGACACGAAATCTTCTGGCATATCATACAAATGAAGCTCCTCGAGAGCATTGAGGTTCTCTATTCCTGCTGGAATCTGCCTCAGCTTGGTGCATTGCCTTGTGGTCAGTTTCTGAAGACAAGGCAATGTATTGGTTCTCATGATGATCATTTCCAGCTGTTCAAGTTTCTCAAGTTCCAATGCCTTGAGCTTGAGAAACTTTCCAGTTTTAAAATCCAGTTTGTTTCCAACATATGCATATTCTAGCAACTGGAGTTCGAGTAGGTTGGGAAGATCTTGAAGGATTTCGATTGGATTGTTCGGTGGTGTCAGCCGAGACCACTTGAGTCGAATCCTGACTAAATCTTGAAGTTTGGAAATCCAGAGAGGCATCCTTTTAAGACATCCTTTTAAATACAAACGCTGGAGTGGAGGAGAAGGCTCCATCTCTTGCATATCAAGAATTTCCTCCTCGTTTTTGGCTGTCACGTTCAGAGAATAGAGATTTGTTAGCTTTTGAATGGTTTCACACATGCTTCTTCCATCTTTCTCGCATAAATCAAGAATTCCTAGCTTCCCAAGCTTTTTCAGGTCTCCCATTGCAAGAATAATTTGGCGATCCCTTTGGACTTGCACGAATGAAAGCTTTCGAAGATTTTTTAACTCTAATCTGGATGACATTTCAAATCCTTTAACAGTGTTAGAAGAGACAGAATTTCCAATGTCATAATTATATCGACAAACAAGCAAGTTACGAAGCTTGTTAAGATGACACATCTCCTTTGGTAGCTTTGATACATACGTGTGTTTGAGGTCCAAGGTTTCAAGGTGACTTAGCATTCCTATGGATTTTGGAATACTCTTGATTCTTGTATTCCTTAAACACAGGTACCTCAAAAACAAGAGCTGTTCAATTCCTTCAGGAAATGTGTCCAAAGGGGCACCTTCAAGATGCAATACTTTCAAAGAATTTAAGCACTAATTGAATACGGGATAGGACTGATGTGGTGGTATGGTGTTCGTGAACCAAAGATCAACAAGCTACAAGCAGGAATATTTGGGCAGTTGAAGGCGCCTATTTCACTCTTATGGATGGATATCCGCCTTGTCTTGTCATTAACGCTGATTATACGTTGTTCTGGACAAACTTCGCAAAAATTCTCATCTTGGATCTTTGAGAGAGCGATTTCCTGCATAATACTATGAACCGTACAAGTTCTTGGCCTTCCATCAATATCTACTTTGGATTGGATCAAACTTCTTTCTATGAGCTCCTTCAGGTATCCTTCCCCAATATCTTCAAGTTCTTTTCTATTGTTCTTTCCATTTATGAATCCCTCTGCTATCCATAACTGAATCAGCTTTCTGCATTGAATGTGATAATTAGGAGGAAAAATGTTCATAAAGAGAAAGCAATGCTTGAGATGGTATGGCAAGTCATTATAGCTTGAAATCAATACTCTTGTAATGTTCGAAAGAATAAAATCTGATGCAATGTGACCATTGCTTCTGAGTTCTGACACAAGATCATCGTGTAAATTTCTCCATTCGGATTCACTTTCTCTCTTGCTTGATAGAAATTGGCCAATTTCAATGATTGCCAAGGGTAGTCCTCCACATTTTCTCAAGATATTATATGACCATCCAGCCAAAGCTGGAGGGCATCTCCTAGTTTTCGGGAAGGCCTTCATGTGAAAGAGTTTTTCAGCCTGTTCTAGAGATAAGTGTGGAATGTTAAGAACATCAATCGATTCATCTTTGTGCGAATATGCTATATCCTCTCTTCGCGTGGTAATGAATATTCTACTACTGTTGGCTCTTGGAAATGCAAACATAATAGATTTCCAAGTATTATTAATCCATAAATCATCAAGACCGATTAGGTACCTCTTATCCTGCAGATATTCCTTTAGCTTCTTAATGAGTTCGAGCTCCAAATCTGCCGAAGAAAAGCTAAGCTGGGGAGCTGGCTCTGCCCTGGAATTGCACAATTGATCAGGGCAACAAGTTCGATAAAATGTCACCCGTTTTTGGTCTCGAAACAGTTATCCATGCATGGCAATCGAAGTCTTTCTTGACTGCTTCAAAAACTTGTCTTACTAGAGCTGTCTTGCCAGATCCACCCATGCCTACAACAAACATGATCTTATATGTCTCCTGCTCATCTAGTGCTCGAGACATCAACACGTTTCTCTCTTCATCAAACCCGACAAGTTCAGCATTCGGCAAAAATATAGGCGCCATTAGCTGATGAAGATCGGCAGCAGAACTTGTTCCTGGATCTTGGGAGTATATGATGTTGTTTGCAATTGGGTATCTCTCTCTAATCTCCTTCATATTTTTCAGGACTATGTTGATAGCATCCGTCATATCCGATATCACATGGTCTGCACGCCATTTTGTATACCGATTTGCACCCAATTTGGAATACCATTTTGCAGCTTTTTCAGCAACGTGCTAAGAGAACTTGTCAAGAACGTTGTCGATTTGATGAGCTTGATGTGTCTTGCACTTTCCGAACACAAGCCAGAGTTTGGTGATCTAGCTCTCCTCTTTCATCAGTTTGTTTCAGATATGCAGTCATCATATCAAGTTCATCTTTCAGATTCCTGATATCTGTGTTAACCTTTTCAGGAAAGTTCCATTCTCTTGTTAATAATTTTTCAGTTTTCTCAATAGCAAATTGGATAAGCGCAAAAGCCTCAGTCATGTCTCTCTCTCTCAACGGTGAAAACTTCACAGTTTCTACAAGCCAAATATGCTAACTGGTATTTTTGGATTCATTTTAGTATCTTACTATATATATAAATAAAGGTGCTGGTCTCTCCTTTGACTCTTTTTAATTTACTTATTTGAATTTTAAGATTTTTTTTTTTTTAATTATCAATGTTTTTTAATTTATTTATTTACATTTTTTTTAAAAAAAAATAATATTTTGTAACTACTATAGCTAACTACCTAAAAAACTGTCCATCTACTAATTGTTTGGTATTGAAAATAATCTAAAAATTTTATTTATTATTACCAAAATAATGTCAAATTATTGTATATATAAAATGATTCATGAATAAATCTATTTTTTGTGCTGCACACATTGAATGTGTGCTTTTGTTAGTAGTTAATCGATAGTATATTTTCCTTAATAGTCGTTTTAATCCGTTATATTTATTTAATTAATTGGTCATTTTAATCCTTATTTCAAATGTTCCATCAATGTTACAAACATATGAAAGTTACACTTGAAGACTATCATTCACATTCTTAAGCTTTGAATTGTGGCTCATAGTTACAATTAAATGAGTTCAAGAAGATAAGGTATAATTTATTTTATTTTTTTGTATAATATATAAAAAATTAAAAATATAATTGATTTGTGGAAAATACAAAAAATACTTCTAAGATGTGTATCCTTTCACTGCTCAACAATTTCCTGCGATTTCTTCAAAGAGTTTTGTTTATTATTAAATTATATATTTATCCTTTAAATAAATTTTTTTTAACTTTTTAATATCCACTTAGTGAAATATTTAACTTTAATTCATGCTACAAAAAATTGAATGCAACTCTGTAAATGTGCAAACAAGACAAACCAGGAGGGGTTACTTACAATTTACCATGAACCACATGCAAGGCATGTCGATGACTAACAAGATGACTATAAAAAAATTTCTGGTCAACGGAAGAGAGACGCAACCACGTTAATTCAGAAATGGAAAAATTGTCATCTAGAGATGATTTATCGCCGCAGCCGCCATGATGATCTTGACAAGTCATTGCAAGACCAGTTGGCAGAAATGAATGGTAATGCCTACCGCCCAATTTCACTGTTGAGGAAATGTTCACGCATTGACTCAAGTTATTCGGCAACTTGCAAGAAATGAACGCCTAATTTCCTATACATTGTGTTGGGACGGATGAATTTGATTTGAAATGCATAAATTTTAATTGATTGGATTTAAAATTATATAAAATTTATAGATAAATTTTATATTTATTTATTTAGTTATTAAAATCACGGATATTTTTATTCGTTAGTGGATTTTAAATTTATGACTAAATCAATTATTTTGTTTAGATAACTTATTATAGATTAGAATTTCAAATCAACCGTTTTTCTGATTTGGAATACTCTAAGGTTTAAACTGTTATATTGCCATATTTTATGTACATTTTTTAAAAATTTTCTATAAATGTAATACATGCATTACTAGTTGACTATTATATATATATATAGGTAATCATTTTCTTATAATATATATATATCTATTTAATATCTAAATATAATTGTTATGTACTCATATATGTTATTATTACAAACTTGTAATATTCGACTTAATTTCAATTATGTATCTATTTCTTTGATTTGTGAATTTCTCGTTTGGACGTGTTACTAAATTTTATTTTAGGTATTAAAATCAAAAATTAAATATACAACATTGTTGCAAGGTACTATAATTTTTTTAACTTAATTAATTTATTGGTTGAATAAATTAAATTTAAATGATTCGCCTTTATTAGATTTTAAATTTACTTGACTTGACTTTAAATTTAAAATTTTTAAATTAAAATTCAAATAAATCAAGCCATATTAGTCGAAAATTCATTTATCGACCGATTGCCTACCCCAGCGACCAACTCATCTCCGTCCAATCCGATGTTGAACAGCAGCAAAGCAATGGGGATATAACGCCGTTGCCATCCCTCAATTCCCCTTACCATCATAGAGGAACTCACACCGCGGTTATAGTATTTGTTTTTTTTTGGGAGAAAATTTGAATTCTTGAAAATTAAAAAAAATAATAATAAGAAGAGTGTAATATGTAAATTATTGGTTCATTTTGCTCAACTTTGAAGACATTTTACTGTTGTTGCTGGTAAGATTGTCAGGTGGAATTTTTTTTAGGGGTTACAGTTGATGGTGATTCATGGCCAAATATTCTTTGCAGCTGGATTTGTGGTAGAAAATACCCAATATAAAATATTAGGAAGTAGAACATAAAAAATGCCTAATAAGAAATATTTTTTTAATTTTGTGGCTTAAAAATTTATATAATATAAATTTTAAAATATATAATACCATACTATATAAATATTTAGAATTTTTAAAAAAATGTGACAATTATTTAGAAGATTCCAAGCAGAAGCATAAGGCCGATATTTATTTGAATGATTTTTTTAAATTATTTTTTAAATTAATATTTTATAATTATTACTCAAATACATCCTTTAATGACTCTTTTATTTTACATATATCATAACTCATAAAATAAATATAATATTATTCTAAATAAAGATTTAAATAACACCCGTCTAAATCACGAATCTTGACTTTTTTTTTTTTTTTTTTTTCTTTTTTAACATTTCTAGATGGGTAACGTGACATATGTTACGTGGGCCAAAAATTAAATTCCATGGTTTGAAAAGCATGGAATCCAATCAAAAGAAGGGATTTAAATAGGAATACTTTTTCAAACATTTTTGCCTTTGGTATTTCAATTAATTTCCGCGTGAAATACTACATCTATTTCCAAGTTTCATTCCACTAATGCTTCCCGAAGCCTACATGATGTCTCAAGAATTCGTCTGATGCATTTATTGGTACTTCAAATCAAATGGCCCTTTCTTTTTACGCCAGAACGAGTCAAATAATACTTGAGAAAGACAAATTAATTTGCCTGTCGGCTGAAGCTAAAATTAAAAAAAAAAAGAAAAAAAAAGAAAGGAATTTCTTCATCAGAATGTTTAGACAGTAGTAAAGAAGAGACAAATATCGAAGTTGATTTAACTTATATAAATTCGACCTTTAAAATGGAAAATGATTTAATAAAGATAAAAATTTAAGATCACTTGTCAAAAGTTATTTTACCTAACAAAATTATAATAAATCATAAATTTCTGATTTTAGATATTGGATTAGATTTCGTTCTTTGTTGATCAATGATTTTATCACCTTATTATTTTGTATAAATACACTTATTTAAAATTTACTAACAAACGAACTTAAAATATAAGATATTTTTCTCTGTCGCTCGTGTGCATATGCTATATAAAAAATATGCGTCCAGTTTCACAGTACCTATTATTCAAAGAGAAATTCTTCTAGTAGTATCGGTTATTTACCTCACTTTCATCCACATTTCATCAAGTGATAGTTGGATCATAGTCTCTTACTATAAAAATAGTTGCATGTGGAGCAGCATCAACTATGAGAAATCCACCAATTTATATGTGATGTGTGAACAACGACAATTGTGTACCAAAAATTTAATACCAATTTATATGTGATGTGTGAACAACGACAATTGTGTACCAAAAATTTAATACCAATTTATATGTGATGTGTGAACAACGACAATTGTGTACCAAAAAATTTAATACCAATTTATATGTGACGTGTGAACAACGACAATTGTGTGCCAAAAATTTAATACCAATTTATATGTGATGTGTGAACAACGACAATTGTGTGCCAAAAATTTAATACCAATTTATATGTGATGTGTGAACAACGACAATTGTGTACCAAAAATTTAATACCAATTTATATGTGATGTGTGAACAAGCTGCGATAGTTGTGTACAAAAAATTTAATAAAGTTCTTTTTTTTTTGGGGGGAGGGGTAAGTGATAGTTGGGACTATTTCATGTTAGACTAATAGTTTGAACCGCAACAAATATGCGACTATTTAATGAGATGATTATGTAGAGCCACCACTTCTTGAACTCCTTCAAATATATTACAGAATATTGGGAAATATTTAGGTAGATATAGTTTACGATCTTATTTGTAAACTTTATGATGTAAATTAAATATTATAGAATCTATAACATTAACTGATATAAGTAAAATTTTATAAAATTTAATCTTGATCGCAAGGTCTATAGGTAGGATCCAAGACCGGATCTATCGTAATATTTTCCTAGAATATATAATTAATTTGTAGATCAGAACATCCTTTAAGATTTTGAGAAAACTGAAGAAACAGCAAAAATAGTGCAATTAAAAAGTACTAAAAATATTGGGTCCATTTGAAGATAAATTTTTTTTAAAATTAATTAAAATATAGAATAGAAAATGGACTGGGAAAAATCTGCAAAATAAGTTGAATTAGTTGAGTAAGATGGCCATAATGATCGAAAACTCTCTCTACCCTTACGAATTGCGTTCTAATTTATATTATATCGAAATACAATTTATTTGCATCCTAACACATGTCGATTCACGTTTGAAAACTTCAAATTTAGCAAATCCTTACTGCTTTGTTTCTTCTTCCATCTTTTTTTTTTTCATGGAAAATATTCTCCAAATTTACCTAAATAGAACTATTTAATATTCGATTTTGTTTTTTATATATTATTGCTAAAGAGGATAATAATTCTTGAAACTTGAGCAATAAATTTAATATTATTTAATTACCAATTACCATTTTGTGCTATAATTTAGCCATTTTTTCTATTCAAAAAATAAATAAATAAATAACTCTACTTAACATACATGCTTTATATGGAAATTAGAAGCATTTAATTTTTTTTTTTGTTTAAAAAAAAATATCCATATGAATATAACTATACATATATGTGGTTATACTATAGACGATTTTAAATGAATCAAATGTCTATACGCATACTCATTTTCTAATAAATCGTATTTCTGGTAACTATCAACATAACATTTCACGCTTAGTCACAATCTTTAAGATAAGAACAAATTGAATTGACAAATGAACAACAGACTTTGCATGCATAGGCGGTAATTGACGCTTAGTTGCTTTCTCGAATTTTTTAGTTTTTCAAACAAAATCAGAAGAATCTACGAATCAAAAAGTTGACGAAGAACAAACTACAAAATATTGTGGCATGGAACTAGTCTATTGCTATCAATCAATTACGTCCTGTGTTTTAGGTTATCACTTTAATTACCAAAAAAAAAAAAAAAAAAATTATCGTCCTGTGTCCTAGTCAATAAAAAAATTGGCTCTGTTTGGATAAAAAATTTTATTCATTAATCCTCAAATAAAATTTTTATAATAATTATTCAAATATTTTTAATCACCTTTTATCTCACATATATCATATTTTATATTTTAAAAAGTTGTTAACAGTAATTATTCTAATAAATATTTTGAATAAAGTTTTAAATAAAGCCTTCAGTTCATTCAAGTATTAAGCAATTCCAATCTAAGATAGAAACATGAATCAACATATAAGAAATATACTAATGGTTGTTAATGGAATTTAATTATGAGTTTTAATTCTCGGCATCATAAAACTGTTGTTTCGTGCACTGGTTAATTTGTAACAGTAATCTTGCATACAAGGATTAAATTGTCACGAATTGGATTTTAAATAGAAAAAAAAAGAAAAAAACCCAGTGTCACGGGGTAATGTTTATATTAGATGAATTGGAGTAGTGTTTAAAATGCATTTGTAGTGCCTTAGGAAAATATTTTAAGTTAACAGCAATATATGAAATTTTTTTTTTTTTTTACCTAAAAAAAAGAATGAAATAATAAACATTTTTTTAAAAAGCAATATCTTGAGATATAAAAACATTTCCGTACGATTTAATATTTATGATCATTCTTTAAAGGGGTTATTCCACTTTACACCCCTAAGTTGTACTTGATTTTCACTTTGTAGTCTATACTTATATTTTGGACATATTGTATCCAGAACTCTCATATTTATTCATTTCAATTCAATTTCTAATATCGTTATCAAAATTAACAAATGTTCCAACTGTGCATAACACACACCTGAAAATAGAATATTTGTCAAATTTTTTAAGATAAAATACAAATAACCCTTTATGGTATGTCAAATATACACTTTACCCCTTATGATTATCGATTTGCGTTTCACCCCTTGTACATCAAATTTTGTTGCAAAACAAATGGAATCCATTAGTTTTGCTTCAAATTTTGTCACAAAATAGATGGAATCCATTAGTTTTGTCAGTCACGCATTTTAAAAAAAAATTAACACTAAAATAATATTTGAATTGATAATTTTACCCATTCATTCCCATTACAACCCACCACCCCTTCCACTCTCCTACCTCTGCCGCCGCCGCCGCCGCCGCCACCACCATTCCTACATGTATCCTAAGTTAGTCAACTCCAATTCCATCCCTTGATCCACCGTCCCCACCGCAGTGTCGCCATCCCTCCTCTCCCTTCCTCCCAAATCTGAACAACCATCTTACCTCAAGTCTCACGCACACCAGATTAGTTAGCTGACGAGTTTTCTCAAAATTTGCTTCCATTTACCACCAGATCAGTTGGTTGTTAGGGTAAAGGAGATAAGGTAATGGTAGTTATTGGGGTGGGTGGTAACTGATGGGGGTTTGTGGAGTTGAAGCTCAAACTTCCAAATAATTAAGGATAATTTCAATGGATTAAATGCACAAAAAAAAAAAAAAATGAGTAAAGTGGTAATGGACTCATTAATCCAGCAGTTGTTTTTTTTTTTTTTTTTTTTTTTCAAGCAAATGGCCAATCATGTTAAGGAGTTCATAGGTGATGGATGAGAAGAGTGGTAGATTGCGATTAGGTAAGGGAGGAAGGAAGATGTTGGCATCATAGGAATGCTAGTTGGCGGGGTTGGGGTGGGTTGTTCTGGCTATTGGGAACAATGAAGGAGAGAAGGTGGCAGTGGTGGTGGTTGCTAGGGTAGGAGAGTGAAGGTTGTATGGTAAAGGTTGTTCAGTGGTAGTGGTGGCTGCTAGATTGGAGTGATGGATACTGATATGGATTGTGATGGTTGTTAGTGGCTATTGACTGTTTGTGGTGGTAGAAGCCGTGTGGGAAAGGAAGGGTTTGGGATTTTTTTATTTTTAAATTGAGCTCCTTTTTGTTTTTTTTGTTTTGGTTTTTTTTTTTTTTTTTTTTTTATCTTAAATTTGATTCTAAAAGTTGTCTAACTTTTATTTTTCCCAATGTGCATTGTTTTACACTTAAATTAGTTAGGGGTAAATTTGACATTTCATAGTTAGGTGTCAGTTTTGGCAATTTCTAACTATTTTGCCAAAAAAAAAAAGAACCATGAAAGGGATCAAATACACATTTGATAATCACAGGAGAGTAAACCAGTAAAGTACATATTTAAGATACAACAAAAGGGTTATTTGCATTTTACCTAATTTTATGTTTTAACACTATTAACACACCTCTTTAACTTTTAAATGTCATTGAAATTAGCTGTTCAACTTTTTTTATGGCCAAAACTATCATTGAACTCTCAAAATTGTCGACTATACTGTTAATTTCGTCTATTTAGGACGTTATGTGAAAAAACATGTGGGCATGCTTTTTGAAGGAGAAAAAAAAATGTTAAAATGAATAATATTTTTGTGTAATTTTTTTTGTTACTTCATTTTATTTTATTTTTTATTTTTTTCTTTTCTTTCTCTTTCTCTTTTCTTTTCTTTTTTTTTTGGCTAAAACATCCGAGCACCTAGTTATCACCATCTCTCCCCAAAAACCCTATTCACCTTCTTTTGAACCTATCAATCCCTCACCCCCACTCTCTCGCCACTGCCACCATCTCGTCCTTTTCCTTCCCACCTTTCATCTCTCTCGCTTTTCTTTCTCTCATCTCCCTTACCTCATCTGTACCCCTGCCTTCCTCTTCCTTCCTATCTCTCCCTTTCTCCCTCTCTCGTCTCTCTCCTTCCCATCCCCTCCCATCCTCTTCCTCTCCATCTCCCCTGCTACTTCCAGCTCTCCCTCCCTTCTTGCTCATCTTTAGTTGTTTTTGTTGGGATTTTAGATTGAATAAACATTGAATTTTCTTTGAAAATTCAATGTTTTCTGGTTCTTTGTTGGACAATGGTTTTTTTTTTTTAACATTCAAGGTCAGAATTAATGCATTTTTTGGCTAAAGGTGAAGGATTATGACCGTTGTGTTGATTTTTATTAGAAAATTTTAAATGAAATTTTAGGATAAAGACTGAAATTTTTTATTGGGATATATTTATTCTAGTTTTCTTTTGTTGGATATGGGTTATTATTATTATTATTATTATTATTTTGGGTAAAATTCATTCAAATTTGGGAATGATTTTTATTCAAAAATTAGAATTTATTTATGTATTTTTTTTTTGACTAAAGATATCATTGGACATAATGGAAGAGGCTAGGCGAAGGGTTGGCAAGGAAGAGGATGATGGGCAACAACATCAGAAGAAGAAAATGGAGAAGGAGGAGGAGGTGGCGGAGAGGGGGTAGAAAAGAAAGTGGTTGAGTAGGAGAAGGGAAGGGTGGGGAAGAAGAAGACAATTTCTTGAAATTTTAATTTGACATACCAATTATGGTTTGCTCATAATGGCCACTTTAATGTTCGAAATGGATGGAATGGGTAGTAGTGGATGATTTTGAAAGTTCAATGACTGTTTTAGTCACTGAAAATTTTGAGTGGATAATTTTAATAATGTGTAAAAGTTAAGAGGTGTGTACTGCCTTTTACCCATATATATAATTATTCATACTAGTTTTAATCCTATATATATATTTTTATATGTACATTGAGAATGCTTGCTTGCCTGCAGTTATAAGTTACTAAAATTTTACAAATGTTCGAAACATGATTCAATTTTTCATTGAGCAACACAATAAAATCTGTATAAATTAAAGCAGTGCAAGAATTTACTACATTCTCCATAATTTATTTAAATTTCACACATCATATGGATGTTTTGGTACTCACATGCACTTAATTAGTGAGTGACACATACAAGGCAACATAGTGCAATTTATTTGAAGTTTAGGTTACATAAGAACTAGAACTTTTGCTTGCATGCATGCATGCATGTGTCCTCATAGAGATAATATTTGAACTTCTATATTAATAACTTGAACTGTAGCATTTAAAATGACAACATTTCCATTCCACTAACAACATTACTATCTCTTATACACAGATGTGTGCTAGTAAGCCCTTGATCAGCTATTAGACCAACAGGGGTAAGAACCCCTCTAAGCACACCCCTAAGGGGTAGAAGTGGGCATGCAAGAACCAGAAGTTGGACAGTCAAGGTGCAATTTGGAAGAAAATGACTCGCAGTGAGGTTAAGATTAAGGTTAGCAATAATCGGAGGAATCGGTGTGACACTAAAGAAGCCTTTGCCATTAGTTACAACTCTTGAAGTGATGTTCGAACATGAAATAGTGACATTTTTTCCAACTAGGGATGCTACTCTTTGAAACACCAATTGGTGAAGGGTTCCCCACATGAGTGCAAAATAAGTTCCCATATGGCCTTAACCTAGATATAGTTAAAGTAATGCTACCTTGTGCCACATTTGAAGTAGTTGTCGTGAGAGCAAGGAGCTCCAATCCACAACAAAATCATGCTGACTTATGGTCAGCATATACTCCAGTCAAATCGTATCGACCTATATATTATAAATAGCTAGCCTATGCCTTTTAATAAACAACCTATACTAATAACAAAGCCTTACTACCAAAAGTGTTTAGATCTTGTGCAATCCAAGAATTAGAGAAGTTAAAAAGGCACGCGCCTTGCAACTTAGAAGACTTTAGTTAAGACTTTCCCTTAGGAGAACAAAGCTAATTAAGAAAGCATGATTGCAATGCAAAGCCATAGCATTAGATAAGGTTTTGGATCTTTGTCTAGTTTGTTTTTGTAAAAGATGGAGGCTTGTATTCCAAATATTTGGGAGAAGGCCTCTCTATTATAGAATCTTTCCACAAAACGTCCTAAAGTATTGTTTGTTAGATACCATCATATCATTTGGACGAGGGTGATCATGTTAGAGAATACTAGCACTTAGCAAAGGCCCATAATTCCAGTAGTAGAGCACTTTAGGGTTTAGATCATAAAACATTGTGGAAAATAAAATTTTAATGGTTTCTCCTTCCCTAGCTTTATAAAGTATGGAAATTTTTTATATAGATCCGATCATGATAAGTGGGATGGACTCTTTTACATTCATCCACATTACTCTAACTCATTAAAAATAAATTTATTCAAAGTGATGTGAATGAATGTAGACTAAATGATCCATTCCACCTACCGTAGATCGGATCCATAAAAGAATTTCGTACCAAAGTACTACCTTGTACCTAAACAAACAAACAAGCCAAGTCTTAGTCCCACTAAATAGGGCAGGCTAAATGAATCCTACTTTGCCACTACGCTCTGTCGTGGACTATATCCTCCTCAATTCCAAGATGAGCTATATCTTTCCTACAAGTTACCCACCAAGTCTTTTTCTAGATGGTCTTTCTCTACCTCTCTTATGTTGACTACTCTCTTTAAAATCTACTCGCCTGATAGGCGCTTCTACTGGTCGTCTTAACACATGACCTAACCATCTTAAGCATGTTTCTCTCATCTTCTCATTAGTAGATGCTACTCCAATTTTCTCACGAATATGCTCATTCCATATCTTGTCCATCCTAGTGTATCTACACATCCATCTTAACATTCGCATTTCTGCTACTCTCATCTTTTGCTCATGTGTGTGATTCACTGCCCAACACTCAGACCCATAGAGCATCGCTTGTATAATTGCCGTTCTATAAAATTTTCCCTTAAATCGTAAAAGAATTTTGCGGTCACATAATATTCTCGATGCCATTCTCCTTTTAGTCCATTCCACTTGTATCCGATGTGTAACATCTCGATCTATATCACTATTAGTCTGAATAATTGATTCTAAATATTTAAAATTTTTACTTATGGGTATCTCTTGATTTTTGATACTAAACCCTATTCCATTCCTACCATGTACCCTTGCTAAACTTAAAATCCATACATTCTGTTTTTGAGATATTAATTTTAAACCCTTTTGCCTCATGTATTTCTCTCCAAATCTCGAGTTTAGCATTAACCCCATCTTTTGTTTCATCTACTAACACAATGTCATCTGCAAATAACAACACCATGGTATTTCCTCCTGTGTGTGCCTTGTAAGTTCATCTATGACTAACACAAATAGATAAGGGTTTAGAGTTGAACCTTGGTGTAAACCTATATTTATAGGGAATTCTCGTGTCAACCCATCTGATGTTCTCACACTTGTAACCACATCCCTATACATATCCTTTATTGATTCTATATATGCTACTCTAACTCTTATTTTTTCTAAAATTCTCCACATAACTTCTCTAGAGATTCTATCGTATGCATTTTCGAGATCAATAAAAATCATATGTAAATCCTTTTCTTTATCCAAATATCTCTCGATAAATTTCCTTAAGAGATGTATAGTTTCAGTAGTCGATCTCTTCTCTGGCATAAAACCAAACTGATTATTTGACACCTTAGTCTCATTTTACCCTTTTTTCTATCACCACCTCCCAAAGTTTCATTGTATGACTCATTAACTTAATACATCTGTAATTCGCACAATTTTATATATCCCTTTTATTTTTGAATATGGGTATAAGAGTACTCTTCTTCCACTACCTTATATCTAAAAAAAAAATAAAAAATACTACCTGTATGTTGCCCAGCTACCCTATATCATAGAAAATAGAAAGATTACAGCTTTTAATAAGTTATAGATTATTGTTAATACATTTGTTTTTTTATTTAATTTTAAATTGACTGCACTCTAATTTTAAATATTTATTTTTTAAAATAAAAAAATTTCTTGTAAAAGTTATAAATAATATTTTTGAAAATTACAGTGTCTTACCCACTCATCACCACATTATTCTCCGTACATTTGTATTGTAGTGAATTCTTTAATGTTTATATAATCTGAAATAGATTAGTTGATATTAGGTACGGAGAAGCATGAATTTTATTTGGGGTCCGGAGTACAATTATGAGCTAAAAATCAATTAATCGAAATTAAAGCTAAATAGTAACATCAATTTTGACACTAAAAAAAATGCTAGTCTCCAAATAGAAACAATAAAATGAAAGTTTAGAAACTTCTACACAAGATATCTGAAAATGGTGGCTCATTTTCTTGAAAAAATAATCAATTATTTGGGAGACATAATCTTATTTTAGTAATTTTAATTAACATCCCAAAAAAATGAAGTTAATTTATGAGCTTATAATTTAATAATGTGCCATAATTTGCACTTCAAACAAATTTTCGTTAATTAGCTGAGTCTTGTTTAAGAGAGAGAAACAAATAGGACAATTAAACAACACTTTGAATGACTAGTAGGGCAATTAGGTGTAAATTTATTAGCATAAAATCTAGTAGTGTAATTAGGTGCAATAGTATCTTTAAGGCTAATCATATTGCCAGAGCAATAATCTTACTGACTGCAATTTTTGCCACAATGTTAAATTAATTGACAAGCTTACCCTTCAAGACTGAGCTAGTTAATTTGTGGGTTCCACTACCGAAGTTTGTCCACACACTTGGCCCTTTCTTTTCTTCTCTCGGATGTCGGATCTGCTCCCCACCCGACACACACGCACACTCTCCTCTCTCCTCGGATCTTCCCTCCTGGCTCAATCCATTTGCAGAAAAAGCGAGTCATAAAAATTTTAGTTTTCTTGCTAACCCGCTGGGCTGGCCCCATATAATTTCCGGATAAACCCTTTTTTAATGACATAAACAAACGGTTTAATGTACCAATTATACAAGTGCAACTAATTAGTACTGTCTATTAGATTTTGTGAGTCTGAATTTGCAAAATTCAAACTCTACTCACAAATTTATTTGAATTTCGAGGTTTAATCGAACGGATTCAATCTCATAAATGTAAAAACTCATACTAAATTCATAAAATTATTCGTGTCTTAGGTTTTAATCGAATTATTTCTAAAATCATATAATTTAATAAAAATTTTTATAATCTATTTGTTATAAATTTTTTTTTTATACTCGGTCAATATAATATAGAATAGTATGTACTACATATGTCAATAAACAACTATTAACTTTATTATTCAGCGACAATATTTCAATTACAAATTGACTAATAATGTTGGGTTATTATTTTATTTCAATTATAAATTAACTAATAATGTTGGGTTATTATTTTTAATTATCCGAATTCAGTTAAGTTAATAGAATGTTAGAATTATTAATCACGACCTATATAAATTTAAATTGTTATATTAATTTAGGATAAAAGTGTATATATGTATTAGGGTCGGGATTTAATCGGACCGAATATAATAAAATCCAAATTCGACTCACAATTTAATCGGATCGAATATTTAAACCTAAATTCGGTCCAACCCACTTTAATGTAAAATTTGACCCGTTATTTGTTGGGTCGGATGGACCGAATTTGAGCTGACCTGGCCTATTGATAGTCCTACAACTAACTATTAAACAAACTAATTTTTTCAATTAAAAATGGGACGCGACCGAACCCAAGTCAAGTTTCAGATCAAACGGAGTTTAACCAGTTTGATACTTTGATTCGTCCGCTGAGAATGTATTGAGACGGAACCAATTGGAGGTGGGGCTCCGAAAAAATTTCTCTATAATGTTCAACAATTTTGACCTATAGGGGACATAATTTTCAATTAATTAAAAATTACTCTGTGAATAAGATTTTTGATCAATATCACCCACCTTATCTTAATATTGAGGATTATTAATTAGCTTGTTAGGTTTACAACATTTTAGGCTAGGGTCTAACTCAATTTTAAGGTATATGTTTAGGGCAAAGATTTAGGTAGACCCGATTTTTTATCCCACTTGTAGATCCTGTGGTGTGAATTAAACTTTAGAAAATCTATGACATTAGCTGATGTACGCAAGATTCTTTAAGATTTAATCCTAACCACATGGTCTATAGGTGGGGTCAAAGATCGGGTATATCTAAATATTTTTCATTTGTTTAGTATATCCAAGCTTGTTCCTAGCCAAGAACCACAACGGAGTGGGTTGAGCCAGTCATGAACTGTCCCCACACGGATCGGCCTACATTCTGGCTCACTTTAAGACCAAAATCCAAATCTTAGGGGGATCACATCAATCCAAAATCCAAATCTTAGGGACCAAAAATACCAAGTCTAATGTTTGACTAACGGCCATTTGATTTTGATCGTTAGTCACTATTGAATTTCTGTTAACCGTCCTTTTTTTGACCGAAATTAAAAACACTAGGGTTAAATTTGTTTTTTGTTTTATACTTTCAAGGACTAGTTTAGATCCCTTACCAAATATTGAGAACCAAAATTGCATTTTTCTCTTTCACCAATTATATTAACAAGTAATATACTTTTGTGGATACATTCACCAATACATACACATTTTTGGACATATTCTTAGAATTTTTTTTTTTTTGGTGTGAATAAAGAGACACATTTTTTTCCTTTTGGACAAAATGGCATCGGTCGTAGAAGGTTTTGCTGCCGTACACTTGGTCAAAATCTGATATGTAGGAGTATCTGATTTTGGATTATGCAACTGGTAGGAATTGAAACAAATATGAAAAATAGATTTTGAAAATTAAATTGTAGGACATGGAGAAAATTGAAACTATGCTGGTGATCATCGTGTAGAAGCATCGAGGAGGAACCATTGACATCAACTTTGCAAGTTACTTTTTCTAAATGAAATGTTCTTCAATTTGTACATAGAGTTCATTTTGGGGGAAAAAAAAAATTTTACTACAAACGCTAAAATGAGTTGGCCAGTACCCTTAACCTAGATATAGTTAACATAATACTTCCTTGTGTGACATATGAAGTAGTTCTCATGAGAGTGAGGAGGAGAACAAAGCCAAGAAAGAAAGCATGATACGGTACAAAGCCATAGCCTTGGATATGGTTTTGGATCCGTGTCTTTGTAAAAGATGGAGGCTTGTGTTAGAAACGTTTGGGTGAAGGCCTTTCTATTTATAGAATTTTTTCCGTATCATCATTATACTATGTAGACACCAGTGATCAGGTTAGAAAATATTATTCACCCCATCCTATTTAAAGTGTCATACTTTCATTTTTTTCATAAGCAAATACTTAGGTATATTCGGTTTTTGGTCCCACTTGTAGATCCTGTGGTGTGGATTAAATTTAGAAAATCTATAACATTAGTTGATGTAAGCAAGATTTTTTAAGATTTAATCCTGACTACAGGGTTTACAAGTGAGACCAAAAACCGATCTAAATATTTTTCTTTTTCATATTCTAAAATGTTTGTCATCCTCAAAAGGTTAAAGCATATTCATTACCTCTTTTCTAATTTTATCCTTTGATCTTTTGTGGGGAACAAATGTAACACCATCTAAAATTTGAATTTAAAAAGATAAAATTACAAAGATTTAAATAATTATCACTATTAACATACTATTCTAATAAGTTGGATTTTTGAAAAGTAACAAAAAAAAAATTTATACTGTAGAGGGAGTAGCACTTAGCTAAACCTCGTAATTCCAATAGCTATATTAGTACTACTTTAGATCATAAAAGCTTGTGGAAAATAAAATTTCACTGGTTGCTTCTTCCCAAGCTATACAAAGTTCTACTACCTTGTGGCCCAGCTAGCTATCCAGTATCACCACGTTACTCAGTGAATTCTATTCTTTTGTATCATCCGAAATAGACTAGTTTATATGAGGTGCATGCGGATACATGAATCTTATCTGGCGTCCGGAATACAATGAACTAAAAATTAATAAATCGAAATTAAATTTAAATAGTAACTTATCAATTTTCACAGAAAAAAATATTAGTCACCAAATAGAAACAATAAAATGAAAGTTAAGAAACTTCTACACAAGATGTCTGTATATGGTAGCTTATTTTCTTGAAAAAAGAATTAATTATTTGGGAGACATTATCTTATGGACTAATTTCATTTTATACCCTTCAATTTATACCCAATTCTCCTTTATATCTCAAATTTCAGTTTTGAACACTTTGCTTCCCAACTCTCAAATTTGTCCTACAATGAATTTAATCCCTTTTTAACACCCTCAAAAAGTTAATAGAATCTTTGTATTTACATGCAAAAATATTGTTGTACATCTTAATGAATTTGTCGTATATACGAAAAAATTCTGTTAATTTTTTAGACTATATTAAAAAAGGATTGAAGTGGGACGAATTTGAAAGTTTAGGATACAAAGTGTCCAAAACTAAAGTTTGGGATGCAAAGTGAGAATCGAGTATAAATTGAGAGATACAAAATAGAATTAATCCTTTTCTTATTTTAGAAACTTAATTAACATCCCACAAAAAAATGAAGTTCATAAACTTAAAAATAAAGTAGTAATAATTATGCCACAATATATTAGCACTTAAAATAAATTTTTGTTAATTAGCTAAGTCATGTTTAAGAGAGAGAAACAAATAGGAGCAATTTTAAATTAATTGACAAACTTACCCTTCAAAACAGAACTAGTTAATTCGTGGGCCCACTACCAAAGTTTGTTTCCATCTCACTGATGTCCATATCACTTCTCTTGTACTAATCTCTTGTTTCATACTAGTTTGATATTTGTACTCTAGTATAATAATTCTTATAAGTTAGATTGTGTGAATGAGATATGAGATTAATGCCTGAAGAGAGACAGAAGATGCAGAACGCCTTTCTTCTCTCGGATCTCTTCTGTCATATCACCTCTCTTCTCCCACTCAGCTCACTCTGCTCATGTTTAATCTCTTTCCCTCGCTCAATTCATTACCAGAGAATCACTATTGTGTTGTTGAGTTTTACACTTCACAAAATTAACAGAAAAAGCAAGTCAAACAAATTTAGTATTCTTGCTTCCAAGATACTCGTTAAAAGAAAACTTAATTGCAACCCAAACCTGTAGGCAGTTTTGTTTGTGAAAAATAGGTAAATTGGAGTCTACATCACAATAAATAGGTTACTAAAAGAATAAAGTCTAGAAGTATATTATTTTGACAAAAATACTCCAGTTTTTTTTAAAAGGTTACTTTATGCAACTCGTAACCTTTGATGCAACGTACAATAGTATAAGAGTTAAATATAGTAAATCCCTTTAAGCTTTTTGCTATTTTGCATTAACCCCATACTATATTTTTTTTGTTCATTTACCATTTCTATCAGTTCGCATCAATAATTTGACTATTAAAAAGTCAAAAAATACATTTTTTTTTTATCTCTAGACACTAGAAGAAAACATAAAATCAACCCTTTTTAATTTATTGTATTTGCCATTTTAGTCCTTAACTCCGGTTTGGTTTTAATTAACCTACTTTAGTCATTAATCAATATAAAAATATTATCAAAACAACTAAAACATAAAGATGTCCACCAGCATGGGTGGTTTTTTTTTTTTTTAATACTTGTGTTCACAAGAAAACAATTTTATATAAAAAAATTCCCTAACACTATCACTATAACTATCACTATCACTATTTTCGATCTTTTCATTAATTTTTTCTCATGTAAAGTAATTTTCAGTTTGAAAAGAAAAACAAATGACACCAGAATATATATCGAGTTTAAGATTTAGGTATACAAGACTCACAATCATCTATTAAAATTCAATCCTTCTTTTTTCTTTTTACTTTTCTTTATGTTTATTTAAAATGATTTTCTTCTTTCTTTTTCTCCATCATTAATATAATTAACTATCACCCAAATATATTTGAAGCATGTAAACTAAAACTCAAATTCCAAAAACTTAGATAAAATAGCTATAATAATTCTTCAAAAATTTTAAAATTAATTATTTCACCTTATTTTTTGGGAGTTTTATATATTGAAAAAGGCATAGTTTGAGAATTAAAATATTAATAAATTTGGAGCATACATATATTTTTAACAATATGGACAACACTGTTGCATTTTATTGTTAGTTCACAGTGTTAAATGATACAAAACTTACATGAGGGACTAAAGTAAAATCTCACTTAACATCACTTGGGTTTACTGCATTTAACTTTCAGGGATAAATTTGTCTTTTTAAAAAAGATTAAATTCAGAGTTACATTTATCCGTTAGTCAAATGAGTACTATTAAAATGAAAAAAAAAAAAAACATAATGTTAAAAACTAAAATGTAAAACACAATAAACCTTAAGGGGATTTAATATAATTGACCATTAGTATAATTATCACAAAAATTGAGAAAGGTTGTAGTTGGTATACCCAACTTCTACCACTTGCAAGTTGTATAGTCATAAAAGGATCACCATGAATAAAGGCAAATAATATTGCCATAGCAAAACTTTTATTGCCACAGCTAACTTTCTCTGAATGAAAAAACTACCCTCAAAAGTCAATATCCATCCTTCTCCATTTTTTGTTGGACTAACCTCCATTTTCGTCTCTCACCACCCCGTACAACACCCTTTCTCCTTCCTCCATTCTCTATCCATTTTTATTCACTTCCTCCCTTCTTCCCTATTTGATCTTCCAAGACCCCCTACTTTCTTTTCTCAAATCTCGCAGCCAACCTACTCCTTGAATCTAACAGCTTGCAAAAACACCACCCATAAGATAATAACCATTTTCAGTCTCCCTACTGCTGAATACAATGGAGGTGTTCTTAATGGCTTTAAGAAAAAAATTGATATTTCTTAAAAAAAGGTTGGAAGTAGAAGTTTTCTGGTTCATATTGAAACAATAAGGAGAGATTTGATAAATAGGGTAGAATAAGGGGAGGGGGAAAAAGGGTTGAGAAAAGAAGAGGGAAAGAATGGGTAGGAGTGTGCGACGACGGTTCTGGGAGAAGAAAAGGAAGGTTGAAGGAGAGACGAAACTTTTAAGATTGACTTGTGAGGGTTAATTTTGTCCTTTAGAAAATAATAGCTATGGCAATAAGATTTTAGGTGTGGCAATATCATTTGCCATGAATAAATGATAGGCTTTATCCACTTTGCATACTTTAATTTGTACCCGATTCTCACTTTATACCATATATTTAATTTTTTGATATATTGCACCATGAACTAACAGATTTATCATATTTCAGTCCAATTTTTAACATTGTTACCAAATTTAACTGATGCTAAGTAAGTTTATACTATGCACTAACTTGTTTAGTAGCATATTGCACCAATAGAAATAATCATGATTATATTTTCACTTTACATCCCCTAACTTATGATCAATTTTCACTTTGCACCTCCAATTCTAAATTTAAGATGAATTGCACTCTTAACTCTTAGATCCATCCTATTTTGGTCTAATTTTTAATAGTGTTGATGAATGTTTCACTTTAGGTGTGTGACGTGCATAGTTGAAACATCCATTAATTTTGTTAAGATGCTTAAAATAGGATTGAGATGGGTAAATAATATTAGAAACTAGGCAAATAGTTAGGTAGACCCGGTATTTGGCCCCACTTGTAAATCCTGTGGTGTGTATTAAATCTTAGAGAATCTATGACATCAACTGATGTAAGCAAGATTCTTTAAGGTTTAATCCTGACCATAGGGTCTACAGGTAGGGCCAAAGATCGAGTCTACCTAAGTATCTTTCTAGAAACTAAATCATACAAAACGTAGCAAAATTTAGAATTTTTACTTCATTCTATAGACCACCCTCTTGGTTAATTCATGCGTAGTAAAAGAGCAGTATAGTGATTATACCTCAAAAATATGATAAAATCTCCAATCTGCTAGAGATGTCGATCCACAAGTCATACAGATGTCCGACCTCTAATGATATCTACAAAGATAATAACTCTGTGATCTTCACAAGATTGATAAACCCAAACCGTAGAGTGCTAGCTCCTCAATATTTTTTTTTCCTTTTCCTCTCACGTTTTTTCCTTAATTTTTTTAACGTGATTTTGGTTTCCCGTACTAATGTTTGGGCTTTCGGGCATATACACACACCTGTGTACACATACACACACACACACGCGTGCATATATATGCACATAACCCTAAGGACTTTATTATATTTAATATTAGCCTCTAAGATTTATAATTGAACTCCAAAAGTTAATTTATCTCATATTTTAACTCATAAGTATCTCATACTTATCAAATAATCAATTTAATCCCGAATTAATCGTCTTAAATTGTGTGATCCTTTAGGTTCTTAATCATGTGAAAGCTAGGCAGTAAGTATAAATTATAATGCTAAATTAATTAAGATTTGATAAATTAAACAACTGTAGTTTATCAATAATTCACTAATTAATTAATTTACACTTGTAGATCAAGATTGGCTTCTATAAAGCATTATGATCATCCAAGTGTTGAGATATGCCAAGTGATTCAATTTTACCTATTACTGATTTAGTTACCGTATAATTATTACCCTTTCACTGCACTATATCCTGATTAGTTCAAGAGTACGTATATAATTTCAATTCTTATTGAATTAATCAATTTACTTCTTTTTGAAATACAACTCACTTGAAATATAACTTAAGACACTCTTAATTCAATTTTCACTTTGCACAAATATTTCTAAGTCAAATTTTAATAAGTGGCCATATTGGGATATATTCTCCTTCTATTAGAAGTGTTAAATCCTATATTGGTCATATCTTATATTTTCATAATTCACAACACCTGATTTCTATAGTATGTGCAACTTCACAAGAGCAACAATCCTAATAGAGTCAAAGTATAATAATCCATTGTCAGGATAAACTCATGACCTCAAGTTGAGAATCATTACACTACTATCACAAAGTGATTAATCCACTGCATTCAAATAATAATAATTCGTGTAGAATACTCTTAGTTAGTTAATCCGATGTTTTTATTCTCAATAAGCATTCACATACAATTATATGCTAATCTATCCGTGCAAAACACTACAATTTTGGATATTTATGAATAAAATATAATTACGTAGAGAATCTCATCGTCATAACTATTTATGAATTTCCTCTCATATACTTTATTTGAAAGACTTTATCATATTAAATAGATAAAGAATGTTATATTACAAAGTATGTATAAATATAAAAGCGTAATTTGTCTCTATAACATATTGGCTTTAGGGAATATCCTAATAAATTCTCACTTGCACTAAAGCCAATCATTCATGTACTTAAGATTGAATACATAACTTTCATGTTTCTTCTATGACAAGGCTTTAGTGAATGTATCAACAATGTTATCATCAGTGCGTATTTTCTCTATCTATATTTAACTTCTATCAATGATTTCTTTGATGAATTGAAAGCACCGTAGCATATGTTTGGATAGCTAATGAGACATGTGTTCCTTTGCTTGTTCAATGTTTCCACTGTTATCACAATATAAGAGTATAGGATCACTAATGGAAGGAACCACTCCAAGTTCAGTCACAAACTTCTCCAAACTGCTTCTTTTGCTATTTCTGAAGTTGCAATGCATTCTGTTTCTATTGTAGAATCAGTCATGGTATCTTGCTTGGAACTCTTCCAACTGACTACACCACTATTAAGAGAAAATTCATTCCTAGATTACTATTTGCTATCGTCCTTGTTAGATTGAAAGCTAGCATTTGTGTATTAGCAAACTGTTAACTCTTACCCACCATAAATCAAGAATAAATCTTTAGTATTTCTTAAGTACTTAAAAATATTCTTGACTGCTATCCAGTAGCCACTCCCTGGGTTAGAGATTGAAACTTGCTCGTAATACTTAGAGTATAAGAGATATCGGGTCTAGTACATAACATTGCATACATTATGGAGCCTATAGTCGAAGCATATGGAATCTTTTTCATACTATCTCTTTCAACATCTTTCTCAAGATACTTGTCTTTAGAAAGATACATATCATGAGACATTGGTAAGTAATCATTCTTTGATTGATCCATGCTAAATCTCTTTAGCATCTTGTCTTTGTACGTTGATTAAGACCAAACAATCTCTTAGATCTATCTATATAGATCCTCATTCCTAGAATGTAGGTCGTCTCTCCTAAATCTTTCATAAAAAAATTCCAAGACAACCATACCTTTACACTTTGAAGCATAGGTATATTGTTTCCTATCAACAATATGTCATCCACATAATGAATCAAGAAAACAATAGCGCTCCCACTAACCTTCTTGTATATACATGGTTTATCCTCATTTTTGATAAAATCAAACTCTTTAATTGTCTTATCAAAACGGATGTTTCAGAACTCTTGCAAATTTATTTTAGTCCATAAATAGACCTTTATAACTTGAATACTTTATTAGGATCTATGGATAGGTGTGTTCATTGCTTGGTTTAACCGAACAAATTGGTCAAACCAAATTAGTTTGGTTTAAGATTTTTGAATAATCGATTTTTGGATAAATTAAATTAAAAATATTTGTTATATGGTTCAGATTTGGTTATCAAAAATAAAGCTGTCTATTCGAATTACTAAATTTTTAGTTTTATTAGTTTTAATTTTTAGTTTTTTAGTAACCTAATTTCATGTTCCATTCATTAAACACTTTGATATTATTTTTCTTTGTTAATTTTTATTTCTAGTGTTAGTTTTAGTAGTTTTATGTTTTTATTTATTAATTTGATTAGTTTGATATTTAATTTTATACTTAATTTTTAAATTAATTGATAAACTTTGGATAGTCTGATAAAAAAAAAAGAGTTTGGTTAACTAATCAACCGAAAAAAAGTTTAGTTCGGATTTATGGTAGATATTTTCTTGCTTCGAAATACCGCAATGCAAATTTTTTTTTTCCGAATTACCGAAATACCGGCCGATGAACACCTCTATTCGTGGATATCAGTCTTTCAAGTTGTATCGTATATACCTCTTCCTACAAATTTTCATTAAAAAATGCAATTTTTACATCCATTTGCCAAATTTTATAATCATAATATGCAGCTATAGTAAGTAAAATTTGAACGAATTTTAACATTGCAACTGGTGAGAAAGTTTCATCAAAGTCAACTCATTGTCTTTTTGTATAACTCTTTGCCACCAATTGCACCTTATAGGTAATCACATTACCATCCATGTCAACCTTTTTCTTAAATACCCACTTGCACCCTATGGGTTTAATCCCTTCAAGTGGATCGATAGGGTCCAAATCTTATTGTCATACTTGGAATCCATCTCAAACTTTATGACTTATCTAGACTTATGAGAGTCTTTATGTATAGTATTTTTTCGTAAGATGTAGGTTCATCATTCGTGTAATAACTAATATATCATTGTGCCTACTTACAAGAAATCCATATCTCTTTCGAGTACGATGTATCCTAATAGCCTTACGAAGAGCTTGTGTATCATTAGCTTCATCCTCTATCACATCACCATGTGATTGAAAACTCTTGTTCCACTTGTTAATCAATACCATATTGTATTTCTTGAGTTTCTTCAAGATATATTTTGCTCCTATTTGTCCTTTCAAGAATAAACTTATTTTCTAGAAAGACGGCATGTTTTGAGGAAACACCTTTTACTCAATGAGATTATAGAAATAGTATGCATATATCTCCTTTAGATACTCCACAAACAGATATTCATTTGATTTAGTCTCGATTTTGTCAAATTCTACCATTTTCACATAAGCAGAGAAGCTCCAAATTTTTAGGTATATAAAGTTTGGTTTATTTCCAAAGCATATCTCATACGACGTGGAATCAATAATTTTTGATGGAATACAGTTTAGTAAATGGTAGGCAGTATTAAGACTGTAGTACCCAAAATGACTTGGAGAGGTCTGAAAGACTCATCATTGATCGAATCATATTTAATAGAGTTCGATTATGTCTTTCAAATACACTATTTAGTTGTGTTATATAAAGAGAAGTCCATTGAAATAGAATCCCATTCTCTTTAAGATAATCTTAAAACCCTTAGTTTAAATATTCCCCACTTCAATTAGATCGAAATATTTTAATATTTTTACCAAGTTATTTTTAAACTTCATTCTTGAACTCCTTGAACTTTTCAAAAGCTTATATTTTTATCATGTACACATAATCATATTTGGAATGGTCATCCATAAAGGTAATGAAGTATGAAAAATCTCATCTAATATGGACAAACATAAGACCACAAAGATCTGTATGTATTACCCTAGCAATTCATTAGATCTATTACCCTTTCTAGTAAAAGGTAATTTGGTCATTTTACCAAATAAATAAGACTCACATTTATCGTATGATTCATAATTAAATGATATCAAACAACCGTAATTATTGTGTAATTTGATAATGCGTTTCTCATTTATATGACCAAGTTTACAATGGTAAAGGAAAGATTATTTCACATTATTAGTTTTATGCCTTTTAGGATTTATGTTGAGAATTGGATTTTCTATGTTTAGAACATAATGATTATTAATCCAACCAGTAGTTCCATAGGAAATGCTATCACGTGAAAAAGAATAACATTTATTCTTTTTCATAATGACAAAACCATCAATGTCTAAACATTAAATAGAAATAATGTTCCTAATAAGAGATGTAATATAATAACAGTTTTTAAGTTCTAAAATAAGACCACTAGGCAAAGAGATATAATAAGTCCCTACGGTTGAAGCAGCAATATTTGTTCCATTTCCCATGTGCAGGTCCATTACTCCCTTAGCCAACATTCTGCTTCTCTTCAATCCTTGCATATTTTTACAAATATGAGTTGCAGATCCAGTATCTAATATCCAAAAATCTAATTTGAAAATAGAAATATTGATCTCTATAATTATAAACATACCTGAAGTAGAAGCTTCACCGAGCCTCTTCTACTTCAAGGTATACAGATAAACCTTACAGTTCCTCTTTTAATGTCCATCTTGTCTACAATGGAAGAAGTGCCCTTAGGCTTATCCTTTTTTATCATAGGTGTTGGTTTCACCTCAAACTTGGCTTTTTTAAAGCCAACCTTGGATTTCTTTTTTCTTCCTATTGGAAGAATTAATAACCAACACTTGTTTCCTTTCTTTTTCGATGGTTGTCTCAGCAATCTTAAGCATATTCAACAGTTTAGATATAGTTATTTTTAATTTATTCATATTATAGTTCATCATGAATTGTGAAAATTTTTCTGGCAGAGATTGCAAGATCAAATCAATATTTAACTTGTGATTTTGCAGAAATCCCAATCATTTCAAATTTTCAATCAGTCCAATCATTTTCAATACATGAACAGCTATTGAAGTATCCTTTACCATTTTACAACAAAAGAGTTCCTTAGAGCTTTTATACCTCATATCATTGTGTTTTCCTTGATTCTTCATCAAATAACTCCTTGAGATGAAGAATCATACAAGGAGCATTCATATTTTCATATTGTTTATACAATTCAGAATTCATAGCAGCCAATATGATATAAGTGGCAGTATCATTGTCCTTCAAGTGCTTACAATAAGCATTCCGAATTGCTTGATTAGCATTATCTATAAACGCATCAGGAATAGGCTGATCAAGGACATAATCATTTTTCTCATGTTTGAGAACAATTTTCAAGTTGCGTTGATAGTCCAGAAATTTTGACTTATTGAGTTTGTTATCATTTAAAATGGGACGCAGATTGACGTTGCTACTCATATTTTACAAAATGTAAATAAAGACGAAATCGAATTTGCTATTTATGCATAAACAAAACCAAAATATAATATGGACTTTATTTAATTTGGTTTTGCTCCTACTATTTTATATCAAATCAATAACCCTTACATATTGATTCTGGAGATTTCACAGAACCCCTAGTGGGTTAAGATCCACATTATTTTGATATTGGGTGTACCCAAAAACCAAAACAATTTCAAAAGCTAAATAACTCTTACAAATTACAATATTTTGTAATTTCTAAATAGTTAGGTATCAATTTTTGGTAGCACGTCTTATGTGACTCCTAACCTTTTTGCCTCATAGACATACAATCTTTAGTGTACCTAATAAATTATATGCATCCGTTAAATCATACCCATTATTCAGACATTTATCTCATAGCTTAAACATATTTAACATAGAATAATCTTGGATTAACCCAATAAAATAACATCTAAGAAGAACTCTTGTTTTGTACTAGAATAATGGAAAGCAACTTGTTTATTGATTTAGTATTGATTTGAGGGATTTTTTCTTTTAGTTATTTATTAGATCTCATCAAAATGCATGCAATATTATCATATCAATATATAATAAATAAAACATGCACGAAATTATGGATTATTATAGACTTTTACTAAATTAGTTTCCTTGAGTCACAAAGAAAATCTAGGTGGTCAAATCCTAAGGGTAATCTTCAACTCTTGAAAATTTCTTTCATGGTTGCATCTTTGCATTGTCTCCATCATCTTGTATATTACAAATGTAATTCTATCTAAACATTTTAAATATTCAATTCTATCCCTCACCCACCTTTATGTATATTACATGATTGATCAAAAAATCTCGAGTTACATTTGAGGGGATTGAGATGAGAAAAATATATCCAGAATAATAGAGAAAGGCAGGACATGCAGACCCTATTTAAAAATATACAACCATTGAACTTGAATAAAGTAAGTGATACACAATCACATTGGTTATAAGTCTATAATCATCTATCATGCTATTATATAATTCAATAATTAAATAGTAGCACAAAAATCGCATTTAATATCTAATCATGAATCACTATGCGTTATAATTCCAGTTTCATTGAAATTATCATTCTTGAATTATTTATGAAAATATTTTATGGAAAAATATTATTTTCCAATCTCATTAGAAAATAAACACTTTAAATAATAGAATTTAAAAAAAATTATATTTGAAACAATTCCAATACCTATTGTAAGAGAATGTTTATTAAATTCCAATCTTATTGAAAAATATTAAAATTCTAAAATTTAAACAAATTGTATAATTTCAATTCTTATAAAATTAAATAAATATTTTCAAAAGTTTCATACTTTCTAAATTTTAATCAAATTAGAATAAAGAAAGTTTCTAAATATTAACAATTAATTTTAAGGAACATTTGTTAAAAATTAATTGTTGGTTTCAAAAACCAAATTCAGAAAAACCTATTAAATGAAAATTTAAAATTAAGTGTCACTAAAAGTTATTGAACAAATTAAACACTTTTAGTGACAGAAATAAAAATTGTCAATAAAAGTGATAGTTATTATCAAATGGACGATGATCTTGATATTGACAATAAAGCCGTGAATCAAATTCTGGCGATCAAAAATCACAATTTTTTTTATAAAATTGTGAATCGAATTTCGGCAATCAATAAAATCATAATTTTTCCTCTAATATTTTCAAAAATAATATAAAAAATTTATATAGTTTGAACAAATTCAATATTCATGACAACTAAACACATCTACATTAGAAATTAATTAAAGGTGGCTTAGATACCACTATTAAAAAGTAAATCATGCAAAATGCAGCGAAATTTAAAATTTTATTTCCTTCCACGGATCATCTTGATTAATTCATGCGTAGGAAAAGAGGAGTATAGAGATTATACCTCAAAAATATGGTAAAATCTCCAATTTGTCAGGGATGTCAATCCACAAACCGCACAAATGTCTTACTTTTAATGGTATCCGCAAAGATAATTACTCCGAAATCTTCCCAATATTGATTAACTCAAGTCGCGGATTCAATATTTTTTCCTTTTTTACTCGTTTTTTTTCTTAATTTTTCAAACGTGATTTTGGTTTCTCGTACTAATGCTTGGGTTTTTGGCCATATATATATTACAATATTACATATTAACCCCAAAGATTTATAATTGAGTGTTCATGTCCCAAAAATTAATTTGTCTCATAAATTAACTCATAAGTATTTCATACTTATCAAATAATTAATTTAATCTTGAATTAATTGGATTCTTAATCACGTCACGTCAGCAATAAGTATAAATTGTAATCCTAAATTAATTAGGATTAGATAAATTAAATAACTTTAATTTATCATTAATTAACTAATTAATTAATTTACACTTATAAATCAAGATTGGCTTCTAGCAAAGTATTATGATTACCCAAGAGTTGAGATATGTCATGTGGTTCAATTTCACTTATCAGTGATTTAGTTATCGTTTAATTATTACCCTTTCATCACATTATATCCTTATTAGTTCAAGAGTATAGATATATTACTAATTCTTATTGAACTAATCAATTTACTTCTTTCCAAAATACAACTCATTTGAAATAGAATTTAAGATACTCTTAATTCTATTTTCATTTTGCGCAAAGATTTTTGAGTCATATTTAAAAAGGGACTATGACTGAGATATACTTTCCAACTATATGGAATGGTAAATTCTATATTGTGATTCAGACTATACCCGATTTCTATAGTATGTGCGATTCCATAAGCACAACAACTAATAGAGTCAAAGTATAATAATTCACAGTCAAGATAAACTTATGACCTCAAATCTGAGGACTATTACAATATTATCACAAAGAGTCTGATTCACTGGCATTCGAATAATAATAATCTATATGGAATATTCTTAGCGGGTCAATTTGATGCAATTATTTTCAATAAGCATCCACATATAATTATGTGTTAATCTATCCGTATAAAATATTACGATTAGTGATATTTACGAATAAAATATAATTACATAGAGAATCTCATCGATCATCATAACTATTTATGATTTTTTCCTCATATACTTTATTCGAAAGATTTTATCATATTAAATAGATAAAGAATGTTATATTACAAAATATGCCTAAATACAAAAGTGTAATTTGTCTCTAAAATATATAGAAATTAAGGCATACACTAACAAATATAAGAGTTTAAGGTGCAAGATATTAAAAAAATATATAAAGTAAAAATTGAGTATAGATCCAAATTGGGATAAGCCCATAAAAGAGAGCCGAAGAGGTTAATAGGATGGGACAGCTACATCGCACATTCTAGATGGCATAAACTTCAAAGAGGACAAAATCTCTATAAATATAATAGGAAAGTATTACCATAAACTCGATTTTAAATTCAACCTGTAGATCTTACGGTCAAAATTAAATTTTATAAAATCTTACTTACATCAGGTGATGTCATAGATTTTATAATATTTAATTTATATCACAATGTCTACAAGTAGGATTATAGACCAGATGTACCTAATATACCCAAATATACCCATTGGGCAGCGACATAGGTAAGCAAGACACCTTAATATAAACCCTATATAAATTTCTTCTTGATTTCTTGAGTTCATTCAATTCGATTAATTTGTTTTGTTTTGCAGGTAGCTAGACGTATTTCATAGTAATGAAAAATAATGGACGGGGGAAGGAAAGCTCGGCGACCATTACAGCCTAAGTCAATTACAAAGTGTTGATATAAGAGATATCCTGTCCAATTCTACAGGCTGGGATTTCAACTCTTTGCAGGTTTCTCTTACAATATAGCTGATAAACAAAATATTATCAACTCCCAGTTGCTATTATCTGATGTTAATGATGGACTTGTTTGAACTTTTACTTCAACGGGTGATTTTTTGTGGGCACCAAATCTTCGATTATACTTTTCCTATTACATTTCTTGTTACATCAATCTACGTATATCTAATTATTACACTAAATTTTCAAATCCATTCAACTTCTAATCCTTCAATTAATTATTGAACTCTTTGACATTTATTGATTGGTGTTATAAGAACTGTATGTAATAAGGAAAGTGTAAGAGCCTCTTTCCTTGGTATTGGTGCGGCACATGACATGGAATCCCTAGAAAAATTACTCGGAATAAAAAAATTTCCATCATGGATCTCTATTTTCATGTCAGGAAGCTCTTAAATTCCTTCCTACCCTAGGATGATACCTTCCAAATGTGTGTTTTGCAGCCATGTTGAATCTCTTGATCATGTTTCTAGTGTAGCGTGCATCTGCAACGCAGGTATAGCAGCATTTCTTGTGGGAACCTGGGTGTTGCAGCTGGCACTGCGAGCTTTTCTTCCTTCTATGGCTTCCACACCAACATGAAGGCGGATCTCTTGCCCTTTTAGATGCCGATTTTGAAATGGATTCGACAGTCCTAAGTGGTTTTATCAACAAAAAAATTCAAAGCTCCATGGAGGATTTCAAGAATAACTAACAGAATCAGGCCTTTCCCAGGATATGCGATTTTCTTACTGCCACATTCGGACAACCCTATAGGAACCAACAAGTCTTCGAGGGTTAATTCACAGTTACAGAATACGTGTTACTATTTGATATGTGTTATGTCACTTTTGAAAAAAATATACCAGTATATCAGTACGCGCAAATTAGTACATGGTACGCAGTACGAATCATAATTATAAGGGTTGCTTAATGAATCCTGTAACTATGAGTTAATTAAAACGCACGGGTGAAGTTGCGATTATTTGAGGACGATAAGGATTTTCCATCCCATACTCTGTTCTACTCTTTATCACACTACCAAATGAACTGTCAAGGTTACTCCACTAAATAACTCCACAAAATCTTGACAATTTATTTAGCAGTGTGACAGAGAGTGGAACAGGGTGTGAGATAGAAGATTCTATTACAGTTGAGGATTAGAATTGCCCCCCCTCAACTTTTAAAAATTACAAAATAGGTTAGCCAAATTTTAAGAATTTTAATTTTATCCTATAATTATGCCCTTTCAATTTCTCAACTTTTCATTTTTCTTTACATTAACTCTCTCAAAATTTGAAACCCTGAAATCATACAATTAAACATGATGACATATTATTCAAAACTAAGAATAAGGGTCATTTGGAAACATAAAAATTTTAAAAGACATATAATTTTCATTGTACTCTCAATTTTTTTAATTACATTTTACTATTAAAATTGTACACTGTGTGGTTTCCTTAGTTATTTATAACATGAATCAATTTTACTGTACCTTTTTATTTTGTAAAAAATTAAGACATCCACCATCAAATTCCTATAATTGCACATAAAATTATTTATTTTATTAAAAAATATTTTTACCTTAACAATTACTAAATACTTATAAAGTTGTTGCTCCCTAATGCAAGGTTCCTAGCTCCGACCCTATAAAAGAAGATACTACTTTTTAATAAATTACTTATTTTTTTAAAGCTAATCTTGGATGTGATTCGAGAATTTACCAAAATTTCTCTCTTGCCAACTTATCATATAGGGCTGACAATTTCTGACACAACATGATTACTAGGCGCAAGCACGATACGAAAATTGGCATGTTATAACACGATTCGAATTTTATCGAACCATTAATGGGTCAAACCATTTATAATACGAAAGTAAACTGTAAGATTGGATCTCATGGATTGACCTGATAACCTATTTAGTTGCTAAATAAGTACTCTGATTTTGCTAAAGTGATATCTAAATTATAATTTTAGATTTATCACATTTCAATTCTATTTTTAACACCGTTACCAAAACTAACAAATATTAGGTATATGTATGCCTCACACTTGTTTAGAGGCCTATAGTACCAATAGAGGTAGTCATGACTAATTTCTTTGCACCTCCGAACTTATAATTAATTCTCACTTTACAATCTCAATTATAACATTTGAGACGCATTGCACCCATAATTTTTTAGATATTTCTCACTTTGGTCTAATTTTATTAGTGTTATATTAAAAATTTGACCAATATTCTATTTTAGGTACGTAGCGTACAAATATCCAATAGTATGTAATGGTGTTAAAAATTAGATTGAAATTGGATAAATTTGAGAGTTTAAGGTATAATGTGTCCAAAAATATATAGTACAAAGTGAGAATCCATTACAAGTTAAAGGGTGCAAAGTGAAATAAGGCCTCGGTTTTATTCATCTAATAAAATAACTACATTCTTAATACATAAAAAAAAAAAAAAGCAGTACAAGAACTTAATATTGTCTCATGATTTATTTAAATTTCAGCCACCGTATGTATATGGTGTCCTAACAGTCACTTTGCGTGTGACAATTACAAACATAGATGTACATTCAAGAGTGCAATTTATTTGAATTTTAGGTTCCACAAGCAGAAGTCGAACTTGCATGCATGCATGTGTCCTCATCATAGAGAAATATTTAGAGACGTCGACTAAATCCTCCCACCAAAGCGTGTAGAAGGACAAGTTTGTCATGGGCTAAGACCACCCGTCACGCCGCCAAGGACACTGCTAACGAGACATTGGTCGGCTATTAAACCAATAGGTGTAAGAACCCCTCTGAGGCTCTGAGCACTCCCCTGAGTGGTAGAGCAACGCAACCCCGAACAGGAAGTTTGACAGTCGCGGCTCAATTTGGAAGAAAAGTACTCGCGGTGAGGTTAAGGATAAGGTTAACATTAATCGGAGGAATCAGCGTGACGTTAAAAAAAGGCCATTCACATTAGTTACAACTATTGAACTGTCAAAGTTGGAACAAGAAACGGTGACGTTTGCTCCGACTAGAGGTGTTTAATCCTGAAGGGTTCCCTGTAGATGTGCAAAACAGATTGCCAATGCCCGTATCCCAGACATAGTTACTGAAGTAGCGATACCTTGTGCGAGACCTGGAGTAGTTGTGATGATAGGGAGGAGGAGGAGGAGAGCAAATCTAAGATAGAAGAAAGCATGATCACGGTACAAAGCCATAGCCTTAGATATGGTTTTGGATGTTTAATTAATTGTCTAGTTTATGCTTGTAAATGATTGAGACTTGTGTTGGAAATGTTTTGGAGAAGGCCTCCCTATTTATAGAACGGTCTTACTCCGTTTTACAAATAAGGCCTCCCTATTTATAGTATGGTCTTATCCAATATAAGAGACTTAACTTGTATCTTATTCAACTTTGCATCATATACTTAAAAATATATATATATATATATATATATATATATATATATATATATATATATATTACACCTTAAACATTCTCATATTTATCAAATTTCAATCCAATTTTTAACAATATTACAAAAGTTAGTGGATGTTCAACCCATGCACACCACTCACTTAAGTGGAACATTAATCAAATTTTTTAACACTAATAAACATTGGGAGCAAAGTGTAATGAATCTAAGAGTTACGCGTGTAATCTGTCCAAAATTTAGAATTCAAGGTGCAATGTGTAGAATTGGTCATGAATACTTTCACTAATGCAAACACTTGTTCAAAATAAATGCGTGGTATGCACATATTTTGCATCCATCAATTCTAATAACGGTGTTAAAAATTAGATTGAAGTGTGATAAATTTAAAAGTTTGACATACAATATGTTCAAAAAATAAGTATAAGATATAATCTGAGAATTAACTATAAGTTAGGGTGTGTGAAATGGATTAAGTCTTTATAGATTTGTTTTGGTACTACCATGTACACGAGAGTGAATAAGCTTCCCTGTGGAAAATAAAATTTCAATGGTTGATTTACTCGGGAAAATTCTTGGATGGACCCGATCCATGGCACTATGCCATGAACTTTTTGGTCCTAAATCAGTCACATCATCCAATTTAGTGATGTGGTTGATTCAGGACCAAGGGGTCCATGTACTATGGCATGGATCGAGTCTACCTAAGAATCTCCCGATTCATCCACTGATCTTTAAACAATTATATTGGCATGGAGAATATTAAACTTGAGATGAGGGGCGGACGCATGAATCTTAGTTTTGGGGAGGGGGATAGAATGAACTAAAAATTAATTAATCAAAACTAAAGTTAAATAGTTACATCAATTTTCACAGTGAAAAAAAAATGTAAGTCACAGAGGCAATAAAATGAAAGTTAAGAATCTCTTCTTAAAAAAATGCAAGTTATCCGAATATTTTGGTAGTTTATTTTATTGAAAATTAAAGATTCAATATTTCAGTAATTTAATTAACATCCCAACAAAATGAAGGTAACTTATAAACTTAGCCCTTATAAGTAATATAGTCAATATGCCACAATTAATAGCTAAAACAAATATTTGTGAATTAACTCACTCTTGTTTATATAGAGAGAGAGGAACAAAAGGACAAATTAAAAAACATTACTGAATCATTAGCAGGGCAATTAGATGCAATGGTATCTTAATATTTAGGACTTAATTATTTTGAACATTTTGGGCTAAGGTCACCTTTTTAAACTATCTGTCAGTACGGCCACAAGCTTAGTGGCGTTGCTTGTGGTTGATTTGCTAGAGTAATAAAAAAGCATTAGTACTTTTAGATTCACTAATCCGTTATATTATTTCCGCTTTAAAATAACTATCATTTTAAATAAATTATTTTGTTTTAAATTATTTGTTATTTTAGAAAATCAAGAAAGTATTGGATGATATTTTTCTAAACTTTAACCTTAGTGTCATATTAATAGAGGGAGAATTATGTAATTGGAATATGAATGCAAAAAAGTAATTTAGTCACTTTGAATTATATTTTCCCTATATATTTTGTAAAAATTATGCAATTTAATAACTTTTTTAATTCGTGTAAACTAGCCAAATGGAATGCTTATTTTGAAACGAAGGGAAGGTTTAATTATATTTTTCATCCCTAAGTTTAAATTTGTCACACTTTAATTTAATTTTTAACACTTCTTAGACTTAACAAAATTTTACTCATGTATCTAAAATATTATAGTAACATTATTGTACATCCAACTAAATCTGTTGTATATATGAAAAGACTCTGTTGATTTTGAGGATAGTACTAAAAAGTAGTCTAAAATAGGACAAATTTGAAGATTGGAGATTCAAAATGTCTAAAATTTAAATTGGCGGTGCAAAGGAAAATATGCCTAGTCGAAAGGTGCAAAATAGATTGAAAAAATACAGTTTGGTCCCTCTTGTTTGGTGTATTTACTAAACTAGTCCCCAAAATTTTGGACAAAATAAATTTAATCCCCAATGTTCTAGAATTTGAACGAAATTAGGACAATTGATGGAAAATTAAAACTTATTTAACAAAAGTGGTAGTTAAGTTTTATAAAAAAATTAATAAAAAATTTAAATCTTAAAAAAATTGTGCAAAATTGGTCTCCAAAGTTTGATAGAAATGCAAAATTATTCTCCAAACACAAAAAAACTAATAAAATTTTATTTAACGTAAAAATTCTAAAAGTTTTAATGTCAAAGCGACCCATGCCATCGGATATTTAAGGAAAAAGAAAAGATTTGTGAATGTTAAAAATAATCTCAAATAAATAATGATAACGTCCAATAATGGCTAATTATAGTGAATGATTAATTAGATTTGAAATGAAAATTTTGAAAATAGATAACATCTGAATTTTTTAAATAATAAAATACATATTTTTAAAAAAAATTAATTGTCTACCTATTCTATAAAATATTATTATTAGAAATTAAATTTACATAGTATTATAGTTATAATTGTATATTATAAAAATATCTAGTATTATTAGGGTGAATAAACATGTCGATAATAATTAAATTTTGCTAGACATTATAATAATTTACAAAGTAAATCACATTCAATTATCAAATTTGATAAACTAATATCGACAGAAAAGATATTAAATCATCATATTCCTAAGTTGAAATGGAATTTTAGATGATGAAATATTTTTTTTTGATACAAAATAATTTAAATATGATGAAATTATATTTCCACATTATATATAAATATTTCTTTTATTAGGATAAAAAAGAAATATTTTTAAGGAATCGAAAAGAACTTGCAATATGACACTTGATATTGTTAATTTCTTAGAGTTTGTATCACCAAATCTGGTTGATTGACTCCATATTTAATTAGCATTAATATTACATTTCTTGTATTAAAATAATGATAAGGTCTTATTTAACTTTGTACCCTTTAACTTGTACTTGATTCTCACTTTATACCCTATATTTATATTTTGGATATATTGCACTTGGAACTCTCAAATTTATCTATTTCAATCTAATTTTTAATACTATTATAAAATTTAATGAATGTTACAAGCGTGCACATTACGCATCTAAAGTGAAACATTCGTCAAAATTTTAAAACTATTTCAAATTAGACCAAAGTGGGACAAATCTAAGAGTTAGTGGTGTAATGTGTGCAAAATTTATAATTAGCCGTGTAAAGTGAGAATGAATCATAAGTTAGGGGTTGCAAAATGGAATTATTGATGAATACTTCTATATGTGCAATATGCAACTAAATAAATGCGTGGTATGCACTTACTTAACATTTGTTAACTTTGATAACGACATTAAAAATTGAAATGAAATGGTATAAATTTGAGAGATTAGAGTGCAATATATCTAAACAAAATATATAGAGTGTAAAGTGAGAATCAATTACAAGTCAAGGGGCACAAAGTGGAGTAAGGCCTATGATAGTAATACAAAACACAAATTTATCACTATAATACTATGAAAATTTTAATTTTTGAGGATAAAATTTGACAGTAGATGTATAAGATTTGTTTACTAAGAAATATGTATTTTATCTTTTGGGAAGTTCAAACATTTATTTATTTTAAAATTATTTTAAATCTAAGCATTCAACACAACTAGCTCTTAAATCTTGTTTCACGCAATATTTTTTGGATGTGATCATTATTTAGTTGAAACTATTTTTAACATTCACAAATCTTTTCCCCTCTCTTAAAATTCCTGATGGCACAGTTTGCTTTGGCATTGAAACTTTTGGAATTTTTACGTTAAAAGAAAATTTTATTAATTTTTTTTTTTTTGTCTTGGGAGCCAATTTTACTTTTCTGACAAATTAGTGGACCAGTTTTATACGATTCATTTTATCATTTAAATTTTTTTATTAGTTTTTTTAAACTTAACGGCCATGTGACATGAATGTGGCCATTTTCTGTTAAAAATTTAAATTTTTTGTCAGTTGTCCTAATTTTGTTCAATTTCAAAATATTAGAGACTAAATTTATTTTGTTCGAAACTTTGGGAACTTGTTTAGTAAATACTCCAAACAAGAGGGACCAAAAATGCATTTTTCCCAATAGATTTGTATGCCTATTTATGCTTCAGATGAAAAAAGTGGAGGTAATGAAATTCACTGCTCTTAGTAAATGATGTTTTGTTAGCCTTGAAATCTAGCATACCATTTTCCAAGAACTTAACAAGTGATCTTCATTCGAGCCTTGTATTATGTTACATAAAACTCTTCAATATTTTTTTAACTAACTTTTCAGTATTTTTCCTGTTAAAAGTTTCTAAGTTTCGGTCCCAATATTTGGGACGTAAATAGTTCTGAAATTTTCAATAAAAAAATATGGTTCCTAATGTTTTAAATTTTGGCAAAAACAAACAATTAATAAAAATTCAATAATGATTGATGGTTAAAAAAAATATATCTAATGGTTAAAATCAAATTGGCATTAATCAAGCATTTTGACGTTGTATTTTGGTCCACAATATCTAGACTTTAGATTAATGTGGCGATGTAATTTTCAAATAATTATAGTTAGGATTTGAGGATGACATGAATTGACAATTGAATAAATATAAGCAAATATTGTATAAGGATATCAAATCAAACAAATATGAGAAATTATATAAGGATATCAAATCAAAAGAAAATATGAAAAAAAAAATAATTAGACCTTATTTTGATCATATATACCACCCATTAGATAAAATTAAGACCATCAATATAAATAAAAAATATCCATCATTCATTAAATTGACTAGTTACAATACAACAACCAAAAATCGTTCGTAGAATAGTGGAGAATTCTCATTGTAATAAACTAAATTTATTCTAACTACTACTATACAAATTCTTATATGACTAGCTGACACAAATTTCAAATGGTACTTAGAGTTTATGGTTACTATAAGGTAAGTTGTAAATAGTATCCCTAATATGAATTGTTTTTTTTTTTTTGTTGGTAATTTTGAAAAAATATTTTGTATTTTATGCTCTTTCTTTCCTATTGAAAATATAACATTTTAATAATAAAATATAGAGTATTTCTTTTAAATGTACTTGTATATTGATAATTTTAACAAATAAAGTTCAAATTGATTTTATTGGAATTAATTGATAATCCAATCTTATATATTTTTAAATTATTATTGATTATCCAATCTTATATTTTAAAAAAATTTATTAGAATATTAACTTCATTTTGTACGGGATATATTGCTTCTAATGGAGCCCTAGTCTTGGCTACAGACAATTCCATGATCCTTTCCTTGGGCTAGAAATGAGTTGATATTCAATCGTTTCTTTAATTACCATAATGAGTGAAAATATGTTATAACTCATTATTAATTAATTGCACAAAAAATAATAAATATGAACATTATTCTAAAATTGAGAAAATAATATTAAACAAATAAAAGAATAGATTCTAACTATGAAAAGAAGAAGAAATATGTGAGTTACGTTGTGGTATTAAAATATAAATAGATGTGTTAAAATTAAAAAAATATCTAATTAGTCTATTCATGTTTTGGTTTACTAGAATTTGGAAAATAATTTTATAGACTACAAATTCAAAATTACTTGTCAAAACTATACCTACGTAATAAAATTATATTAAATCAACATCTCACCGATTTTAAATACTTATCGGATTTCTTTCCTCCTTTCCTAAAACTAGTAACACACCATTGGTTTTTGTCACTCTATAATTATTGAAGTGTTGTTAGAGATTTTAGTATATATTTGACATATATTTAACTCAATTCACATCTCCTATTATTCTAAAATCCTAAATATATTTATTTGAACATAGGGATTATTCCAAACTTTGGGGACCAAAACTACAATGCCAAAATGTTTGACTATTGTAAATTTGATTTTGACCGGTATTCATTATTGAATTTCTGCTGATTGTCTTAATTTTGCCAAAATTAAAATATTTGGAACCAAATTTGTTTCTATTAAAATTATGGAATTATTTGGTCTCCCTCCTCCCATATATTGGGCACAAACATTGTATATTTTCCTAAAACAATAATATTGCAAATGGATATAGAGAGAAACAGCCACTAGCTGGTAATAGACATGGCCCTGCCTGTAATTAATCGGCTCGAACCGAACTGTATGCTATTGTAGCGGGTCAGTCTAAACCCGTAACTATATCTATATATAGGGCTGAGTCTGGGCTTGATTTTTCCAATCTATGACTCAGCCTGACTTATCCCTTGAATTGACCCATACTTGGCTTGTTGGTCAACTATCCAAATCCTGGTTTGAACTGCGAATCGGACCATGAGTCGAGCCTGCGGGCTAGCCTGGCGGGCCGACAGTTAACAGTTGCAATTTTTGTTTTTTTTAAAAAAAATTCAAAGCCATTAAATTGACTTTTTTATCCCCTCCAACAACTATCGTTTGTCTAGATTTTGGGGGAAATGTGAGAACAAAACTCCTATAATTACCCCACAAATTTCATTACAAATCACAAAAAAAAACTCTCTACTTTCTCTTATTACGTCTCCCTACATATATTTTCCAAGTGCTCTTTAAATTATCATTACACTACATAAATTCTAATATCTGTCTACTATTTATAAATTTATATTCAGTCTTCAATTATTAAGTGAAGTTCTAGTGTCGCATAATTGGAGATTTGAAGGCTTATCCAAAAATTCAACCATTCAAGTACTTAAATGTATAAATTAAATTTCAATATTTCAATTTGCAAGTTATTTATTTCATACTTATTTACTTTGATAATTGTCTTTATTTACTTTAGTTTTTTTTTTTTTTTTTTCTATTATAGATTTTTTAGTATCCTTATTTTGGGCAACTTAGTAGCTCGCATTATTGGTTTCATAGTATTTTATTACTTTCTTATTTATAAACTTTTTAATTTAGCATAAAATAGATAGCTAGTTGGTTTTTTTTTTTTTTTTTTTTGAAAATGCGGTAACGCTCGACAAGAGCCAGAGGAAGTTATTGCGTACACAAATGTGTTCTCGCAACCTGAGAAATCCTGATTAACCACTGGAAAATTTGATGGTTTAGTCCATTCATTCAAATAATTTACACTACAATTTTGGCAAACCTTTTTTGCATCTAAATTTATAGATACTTGCTAATAGAACATTAGCAAACATGTCTACCTAGTTAATTGCTAAATATGAAAAACAAGTTTATTATTTTTTTACTTTTAAATGATAGTTGTTTTAGCTTTCGTACCTCCGTCACATTTATTTTGTCACAATTTATTTTTTTTGGTTAGTGATTCAAGTTTTCAAAATTCTGTCTTAATTGTGTAAATTTGTTTAACTATTCTAAAATATTAAATTTTTATTATGATATAATTTTCAATTTTGTTGAAGAAATTTCATTAATCAAATATATCTATATAATTATTGATTACAAAATAGAAACCAAAAAAATTGAAATATGACCATATACAACACACACACTAACTACAAAAAAAATCATTTTTTGCCACAACCCAAAATTGTAGAGAAAAGTACTTTAAACCATGGAGAATAGTATTTCCCACGGCTTTACCTCGGTTTTGGAGGTGTGGCATATACGGCCGTGGTTAATAATTTGCAACAATTTTGGTTCCGTAGTAAATACTCTTTGTCAACGAATTTACCACGATTTTGAATTCGTGATAGAACTATGTTATATATAACAAACTTTTTACCACAATTGTAAACCTTTGTAAAAGTTTTTTTTTTTTTTTTTTTGCCACATTTGATATCACAGTATAAATCTTTTGCCATAGTTGATATCACAGGTACAATTTTATGAGCAAAAAGTTTTGCACATTTTTTCCGGTATTAGTTTTACGAGAGTTGTTGAACTCTTTATACCATATGTTCACACAAATTTTGAGTATGAAAACTATACTAAAAATCAGAAACCATATTAATAATAAAGTCAATTAAATTAATTTGATTAACAAAGGTGTGCAACTTTGAATTTGTATTTTTTTTTTTAACAAAATATACTCCCTTAATTCTTGCTCCTTTAAATTGCAGATATAAGGACGATAGATCTTCTTGCGGTGATTTGGTAACTAGAAAAAGATTTGTCAAAAACTTGTAGTGAAAAATTTGAGTAGATCTTGAGGGAAAATATCTTTTGATCTACTCAATACCAGACATATAAATTCCATAGTTATTAAGCCTGACCCGACCTAGTAGTCAGGCTGGTAAACCTGGTGAATCGACTACTGGAATTCATTTCTGATTGGATAGGGAGAAAATCCGTTGAAAAGTCAATGACCCGATGGTTCAACCAGAATAATCTGTAATCGAGTTGGTTGAATTCGGTTGAACCAGGCTAGAGACTTGTGAGTTGGGCTGTTGGAAGAAATTTTTAACTAAAATTTGAGTGCAATCGGACTGGTAAACCTGGTGAACCAACTACTGGAATTCATTTCTGACTCGATAGGGAGTAAATCCGTTGAAAAGTCAATGACCCGATGGTTCAACCAGAATAATCGGTAATCAAGTTGGTTGAATTCGGTTGAACCAGACAAGGGACTTAAAATTTGAGTGCAAGGCTGGAACTTAGGACCTTTTGGAAAGGAAAGAGCAATTACACCACCAGCCCACTTCTCAAGTTGTGTAGTATTCAACCTATTAATTATTTTATTCTATTAAATTTTGTCGGATAAATCAATTAAACTCTTCTTTCACTTTGGTAAAATGGTAATATGATATTCTTAAGAACAATTCATTTGTTATTTTATTTTTATAAAAGAATTTTCAAAATCATTCACTAATGTTATATTTCCTTAAGACAAGAAATGCACCAATAACATTTGCTAGTATTTTTTTTCTCAACATTTAACTATTGTTAATGAACTATTATTACAAACTAACTCTGTAAGAAATAACAAGAGTATAATTTCTTATGGGTTATTTTAAACTGTTATTTATCTTATAATAACTAATTCTATAACTAAATATGTATAAGTTATACTTAACTATCTTTTTCATAGTTTTAAAAGATTTAAATTCATTTACAATAAATAAAAATTTAATAGAACATTTTTCTCAATGTTTTTACCATATTTCCTGTATTTAATACTTTAAAATTATGTTATATATTTACAAAAAAAAATATTTTAGTGACCCACTAATTGAACCAATAATCCACTGATTGAACCAATAGGAAAAGATTTTCTCGTTGATCCACTTCCCTAGCCAAGTTCCTTCTTGGGTCGGGTTTAATAACTATGATTAGTTCAACTTAAACACTTGAGTGATATTTTGAGAACTTGATGGTTGAAGAACGCAAAAAGCTTCAAGGATTTAGAAGACTTGATGTATGCAGCAAATCTCATGTAGTTTGTCTTGTCTAAAGGAGAGCACCCCTATTTACAAGCAAAAATAGGGTTTTCTGTCCTAATGGGTTACTTGTGAATTAAGTCACCCATGCATCAAAGACATACTATTGAGCTGACCCAATGATATTAACTCAAAACCCTTTAATGGACTTTAGTCAATTTAATTTACTTGATTCAACCAAATCTAAAGAAGTCCACTTATCACATCATATTAATTATTGAGCCTTGATTTAGATTTTTCATTTAAATTAATTAATCAAGACAATTATATAATTATTTATCCGAACTAATTACAATTAAAAATGTTAATTTCTATAAATGTCTCCAGTTCAAGACTTGTTTGACGAACTCGATCAGAAACATTACTTGAAGTTCAAGGAATTTATTGTGGCTAAAGAATAGCCACACATCTAGGACTAAAAAGGGCCCAATTGGCTTAGCCCAAAGTAAAGGGAACTCCTAAATCACCAAACCATCTTTCATTTGAAGCGCATTTATGGCCTATGGTACACCGCACATACTTGGACCTACTTCTAAACTTTCAGAACAAATGAGAAACACTCAAAACTGAATGTTTCTCTCTGCGCCATCACTACTAAATATTAAAGCTTGCCAAATTTGCCCAAAAAGCTTCCACCCAAATACTAATATTGAATTCCCTTCCTCCCTATTTGAGTTTCACGAACAAAAGCACGCTTGCTTTGACTAAACTTCTTAAACTACACGGTCCAGCAAACCGAAACTACCTTTTTCTTACTTTTTTTTTTTTTTATAAATAAAAATTATTGGAAGTAACGGTATGTAAGTATTCGATTACGTGAATTTGTGACCGATTTTGAATTCAATTCGATTATTAAATTCGATTAGTTTTAATTTTAATTAAAAATTAATTAATCGAATTCATAAATACAATTAATAAATTCAAAAATGGTAGACAGAATATTTGAATACAATTAATTAATTTCCGAATTCAATATTAAAAATAAAGTTTTATTAAAATATTTTGATATATCTATTTCTGAATAATTTTCACAATCTATTTGTGCTGATCATCCTAGTGCTTTTTGGGATAGGAAAAAGCATGTCGTTTTTCTTCATTATGAAGATAATTTTCATGAACAGGATATTCCTACAAAAGCTAGACTGTGTCAAATACACATCTGAATACTTACATACCTGTCTCTTATACACATCTTTTTGTAGCATCTGTATAAGATACAAATCCTTCTAAATATCCTTGGTCTTGTACTGCTTTTTATGTTAATAACAAAGCTGATTAAGAAAGAGGTGTTACTCGTCTTGTTATAAACTATAAACCTTTAAATAAAATTTTAAAATGGATAAGGTATCCTGTTCCAAATAAAAAAGATTTATTAGAAAAATTATATACGGCTAATATATTTTCTAAATTTGATTTAAAATCAGGATATTGGCAAATTCAAATTTTTGCAGAACATACTTATCGTACTGCATTCAATCACTACAAGAAAATTGCAAATTTCATGCGGATTTTTGCTGCGGATTTTTTCCCCAGGAATTATATACGGATTTTACTGCAAATTTTATCTTCTTGGGATTAATATAACATTATATAAGTGTTAAGCAATTACATCATGCATCCAAGATAACAGTCCGTCGATAATAGCGGGAACGTAGATTTACATAATTTACGCAAAAAAAATCGAAGGAAAAAATTAAGGACATCTTCAAAATTGCTGCGGACATAAATTCCGCAGCAAATTTGCTGCGGAATTAAATATCCGCAGCAAATTTCTGCGAATTAAAATCCGCAAATTGGCTGCGAATTTATGTCCGCACATGTCTTCGGATTTAATTCCGCGACGCGTGTCTTGCGGATATTAATTAAGGCACCCTCCACCTTCCTTCCAACTACCATCCATTATTTTAAAACCTAAATTTCATCCCTTCTTCCTCATTTCTTTCTCTCCTCAAGCAATTTTGCTCCATCTTTCCTCTTGAAGAAGCGCGAGAGGTGTTCATCTTGGATTCCATTTGTCCAGCCACCATCTCCTCTAGCTGCAACCGTGCACATCCTCAACCATTTCCAAGGTGATTGATTGATCTACCACGGTGTCATACCAAATATCCAAATCTAGATGTGTATGTTATCCATAATTTTTGTGAGTGGTTTGGATTTTATTTTTATTTTATTTTTATTTTTATTTTTATTTTGTTTGTTATCGTATAGATTTTTGCTATGTTATTTTGATTTTTTTTATCCCTAATTTCTGTAGGATTTTTGCTATAATTTTTGCATTTTTATTTTTATTTATATTTATATTTTATATTTATTTTTTTTATTTTGTTTGTTATCGTATAGATTTTTGTTGTGTTATTTACATTTTTTTTCAACTGTTTGTTATCCATAATTTGTCGAGGATTTTTGCTATGTTATTTTCAATTTATTTCCATATAATGACAATATTTAACACCTATACTATCATATACTAAATTTTTACTATAATAAGCAAGTGGAAAATTTTGATGAAATTATATTCTTATATTTGTCTATGGTCAAATTAATTGTTTAACAAGAGACTAAGTAAGTCATTAGTTTGGTTAGGCAAAATGGAAGTTCCGGAGCATCGAAGGCGAAGACGAAGAATAGTAGATCCATAAGTATCCTACTAGTTATATAAGAAGAATAATTTTTGTACAAGAATAATTATTTTTTGCATTTATATTCTTTTATGGTTTGAATGAGGGATTTGTTCATGTTATTTTTCCAATATTGCTTACATTGGTGCCATGTGAATTTGTCTTGCATATTCATGTAATTTTTCAAGAATCCTTATATTATTGCTATGTGATTTTATATTTGAATTAATCAATATCTGACTTGGTTTCATTGGTTGTTGTAGATGGCTGTATGCAGGAGATCAAGGAGGAGAAAAAACCAAAAAGACAGGGAAAAAACAAATGAGGGGGAGTGTGACAGCAGCAGGCGTGTCAGCCCAAGTTCCTCCACCGCCATACTCCCAAGCATCACAAACTCAACCTCCAAATGCCCACATTCCTGAGTTTGAATCCCCATTGCTAACCTTCGTGTCATGACACCTGTCGTGGCCTGTGTTCTTATGACGTAAGAGACAGGCTGAACTAATTAACCTCCCTTCATCAAGCTCGAGCAATCCCTTATTCGTATCCTCTCCTTGGTGGCCTTCATACAGTGCCGAGTTCTGCTCTCCGTTGGAAATGATGCATGACACATTGATTTGGATAGAGCCCGATGGAGATGGGTTAATATTATTCATAATAAAGGCAAAATTGTGATTTAATTGCTTACCCTAAGATAACGTGTTGTATTAATCTTGTTTGCTTGCAAACTAGGTTTTGGCCTCACAAACCAGCAATTGAGGGCATCGCTGCATGCATAAAGACCATCTTTGAAGAAGGCAACACATCTTCTGGAAGAAGTCTTCGAATTGCACGATCCTTCATTGATTTTGAATTTCAGGTATTATGGTGTATATTGTTTCAACGTATTAATTGACTACGTAATTATATGTTTCATATTGTAATATATAAAAACTTACTTTGAGCATTGCAGAAAAAATTTAGATGGCCACCTAGGCACAATGCAGCGGTGAGAGAGAATTTCGAGAAGAGAGGGGCAGGTAGGCTGGCACAGATGCTACAAAAAGTCCGAAAAGATGGTAGAAAACCATCTTGGATGGGGGATAGTGCATGGGCAGATCTGAATAAATATTGGCAGTCCCAAGAGTTCAAACAAAAATCCGACCAAAATAAGAAGAACCGGGATTCCAATGCAGGTGCATCACTGCATACAGGCGGTTCTATACCACACAGAGTGCATTTCAAGAAAATGGTAATACTAATTAATTTCTTGTACTTTTAATACTTCATTATATTACAATGCCTTTGTTATTGATGACTTGAATATATTTATTTCTTTTAATTACAGAAAATTGAGAAAGAATGTTATAATATTAGACCTTCACACCCATACGACCTACCTGAGGATGTTGATGAGAGGATTAGGAGCACAGTCCACTCCCTTAGTGCCGAACTACAAGCCCAACTGGAAAGGGAGAGATTGGAAAAGGAAGAAATGAAGAAACAGCAAGCTTCACTACAAGCCCAACTATCTGAAACAAGAAACCAGTTGCATACTTTGATGGAGCGATTAGGCGTTCTTCCTGGATCCTCTCAATGTACACATCATAAGACACTTCAAATTTTTGCTGCGAAAATTATATGGGGAATTTGCTAGGGATTTTGCTGCGGAAATTATATAGGGATTTTGCTGCGGAAATTATATGGGGATTTTGCTGGGGATATTTGCTAGGGATTTTGCTGCGGAAATTTACACAGGGATAATTTCCGCAGGAAAATCCCCATCAAAAACCCTTGTCAAATAACGAAATTTTGAAGCGGAATTACCAGCGGAAAATATCCGCATGTATATTTCCGCAGCTAAAAATCCCCATCAAATTTTGCTGCGGATTTTATAATCCGCAGCAAATTATTATCCACGGCGTTTTTACGTGCGGATTATTTTCGGCACCCAAATCCGCAGAAAGTCTTGTTTGCTGCGGATTTTTCATTATAATCCGCAGCAAAATATGCAGGTAATTAACAAATTTTTAGTAGTGAATGTTCCCTTTGGACAATTCGAATGGAATGTTATGCCATTTGGATTAAAAAATGCTCCTTCTGAATTCCAAAAAATCGTGATGATATTTTGAATACGGTTAAAACAGAACCTAATACATCTCATGTTTTTGAAGATGCAGTTTATACACTCATGGTCAATATTTTAGATCATTTTACAGGGCGTTATACAACGAATCTATGAGTTTAATTTTTTCTTTTTTATTAAATGGTTTAAGATGTGTATAAGAGACTTCTTTTTGTATAAAGATACATTTTTATCTAGAGTATTTGATCTTCCGAAAGTAATAGTAACTCTTGGAAAGCCAAGTTTATTGATGGCTTACCCGCATTATTTCTTGAAAGAATTAAAAAGCTCTCCAGAATTTAGATCCTAGATCTGTCTCTTATACACATCTAGATGTGTATAAGAGACAACAAGCTATACTTTCTTGAACAAAGTATTGCTTTATGTAATGAAATTAAATTAAATCAACAATTAAAACGACAACAATTAACTGAAAAAAGACAATTAGGTCAATTTTGTAGTCAATTTGGTTTAGAAGACATATCTTCTACACATAAAAAATCATATCAACGATCTTCATGGCGTAAAGATAAAAGATTAAAACCTGTTAGATCAACAGAAAAACAAAAAGAAAAAAGAGAATTTCGTAAAAAACAGAGAGAATCTCAACCTAGAAAATCTAGAAAAAAACCAATTATATGTTATAAATGTGGCAAAAAAGGTCATATAGCCCCAAATTGTCATGAAAATAAAAAAGAAAAATTAAACAATTAGATTTAGATGACGAAATTAAAAATGAAATTTACAAAATAATAGATATCTGTAGTGTGATACAGATACTAATAGTTCTAGTAATGATAATACTAGTATTGATTCTGATGATACACATTCTGATCGAATTAATATGCATGATTCTACAGATTCTGATAATATTCAAAAGAATTGTTGTAATTCTTGTAATACTATCCATGATGATAAAAATAAAGAATATTATAACATTCTTTCTCAATTTCAAGATTTTCAAATAAATATGATTTCAAGTGATAATATTATTATTCCTGATAATAATATTAAATTTTGTGCATCATCATCTACTTCAATTCCGAAATTACATTTCACTAAAAATGTAAATGATAATTTTATTAAAGACATTTCTTTTCAGTTTATAACTGATCCTAATACTAAAAATATTAATTCTCTAATTGAATTAAAATATTCAAATTTATCTTCATTAACTTCAGAAATTAATTATAATTATATATTAAATTTCTTATTACAAAACCTTATTCCGTTTTGCAGAAAATATTTTCAAGACAAAGGATGATTGATAAAGCCAGAATTCTTCTCATTCTTCGCATGGAAGAGCATTGAAATTAAAATATTTGGAAAATATTCCTTCCATAGATTATACAAATATGGAATTCCCTATTAGAAATTATTACAATCAAAATTATAATAATTATAAAAAAGATTTGATAAGGAGTAAAAATTATTTTCGATCTAGAATTATTTTAGCAAAAAATAGATTAGAAATAATAAAAAGAAGAATAATAACTCATGATTATATACAAGAACAAGATCCTTTATGGATCCATGCTTTATTTCAACACGAATTGCATATAGAGCAATCAGAAATAGATTTCTGTAAAAATATATATCATTCAAAAATACGAAAATTATATGAATTGTCAATTTAATAAACTCTTTGAGAATTTTTACAGGTTCTATGAGACGTGAAAGTTCTCAGTCTCCTTATAGGGGACGAGGTGGAAGAACCCCAGTTATATCTAGGGGTGGAAAAACATTATATAATTCAGATATATTGGATTATCAGGATTTGGATCTTACCATCCTCATCCCATATTGATCTGGGTAATATCCCAAAAGATCATCCATTATATGAACAATTGCAAAAATATTTGCTTCAAGGTAATACCTATGCTTCGGTTATGTTGAAAATGAATCTGAATCAGATTCTAAGTCTTATTATAAGAGACCAGAAAAAGAAATTATATTTCTTCTTGATGAAAAAGATTGCCAATAATAGGTTCTAGTAATGATAATACTTCAAAGGTATTTGACTGATAAAGTCATGTTTCCAGGCGAATCATATAAGACTCGCACATATTATGAAAAAATTCTTACTAATAGTGAAACAGCTGAAATTCAGCATTTTCAGCCTCCTATGGCTAGATATTATTTATAATTTGAATTCAAAAATTATTTCTAAGAAAATTATATCTTCTGATGAATGGGGGGATTTCTACCCTCACGAAAAACAATGCTTTGTTGAAAAACAACAACCACTTTCTAGATGTGTATAAGAGATTGTATTCAAAGTTTTCATAAAACTTTTTATTATGAGTTGAATATATTTAATCAAATTATTTTCTGTCTCTTATACACAGAAGATGTGTTCGAATATCCTATCTCAAAATATCCCCAATTGGCTTATTCATTGGTGGACTACCCATGGACCCTCAGTAAAAATTTTACCTGAGCCATTTCTCCAATTATATCATTCTTGGATAAAATTCTCACCCATTCTCAAAAAATTATACTCTCAGGAAAATATTCCTTTACCCACAGAAATAGCTACCATTTATTTCTTTCTTGAATTTTCAATCCCTTGGATTTATAAATGGGAACCTGAATTTGGTTATACCTCCGATCATTTTCCTTGTTTATATCGAACCTATTATACCAAATTCTGGGATAAACTCATGAAAATAGACCCAGAAACCAAACAATTATTTGGTCAAGAATTATAAGATCAAATAAAAGAAACAATTAAAGTTATGTAGATACCAGTGCAATTACCCTGCAATTTAGCCAAGTCCTTTCAGGCATATTGCCAGGAAAGTACAAGTGCAATCAGGCACTATGACAAAAGATGAAATTATTGCGGCTTATATGGAGCAAGTTAAAGATCAATTAAAAGAACATATTAAACAAGATCTTTCTATTGATCTTAATCAAATTGATAATAATAATGATGATAATGATTCACGTTCTATGGACTCTAATAATTCATTAGCTGGTGAATCACAACCTATTGAAAGACCTGAAGATATTCTTCAAAGTGTTTTACACACACTCAAACAAAAGAAGCAATGAAGAAAAAGATCAGATGATCAAAATATTCAAGACAAATGTCGACATCAAAGTGGATCCCACAAAACAGTCATTTCACTGTTCAAGATTACTGTATAAACAGTAAAAATCACTGTGCATTCACGGATTTACTGTACAAATACTGTACAAACAGTAAATTCACTGTAGAAACAGTAATTTCATTGTACGGATTTCAAAAATCCTACTGTACAAAATTTGAAATTTTGACGTCCGGCTGTCTATAAATATCCTCAACCTGTATAGCCGAGGATAAGTCTTTCAAGAGCTTTAGTTTTAAGTTTCTTCTTTCTTTTGTCTACTCTTCTCTCCCTCCACTGTAAATCTCTACTACTCTTTTGTAATTACTTTTGTTTAATACAAGAAGAAGACCCCGAGGTATTCCTCATCAGCCTCTTCTGAGGTACCTTCTTCCCTTTCCCTTTTAATTTATTTAGTCCTGACATAATATGTCAGGCTAATTATCATATGTTGATGGTTATCTTATCTTAAGTATTTGAACTATGTTTAAACTATTTTGAATTTCTTTCTTTCAAAACTTTTTAATAACCATTTATCTTGGTTCGGTTCTTAAAAATTTTCAGTTATAAAGTTATTTAATGTATTTTGTTGGCCTTGAAATTTACCCCAAATTAGCCGTTGAGAAAGGCGTTTAGGAATCCCGTATTGGCTTGCAGAGCGTATTAAAACTAAGTCCAGTTTTTAGACAGAAAATTTTAAAGGTAAAATATCCAAAAACCGGAGATTATGATTGTTAAAAATAATTTTATAAAGATAGAATGAGCTTACTAGATAAATGTCTTGAG